>JACBWW010000015.1:1319926-1517103 GCA_020086605.1 Lanius collurio
ATATAATATAATATAATATAATATAATAGTATGTAAGCATGATTTTTTATATGTATATAAAGGCAAGATTTTTCTCCTGTAGTTGCACAACTATACATAGAAGTTTTTAAATAATTATCCTAGAAGGGAATAAAGAGAGCTCCCTATGGAAAAGAATGTATATATTCAGCAAACACTTAATTTTGTTCTGTGACACATAAATTTTTGTCTCTACCTGTTTTGTAGAGATTCTGTCATTTGCAAATACAGTGTTTTTCCAGTATTGAAATCATAACCAATAAAGCTTTTGGTATTGGACTCTAAGATATGCCAGTTCTTAATCACTAGAAACATTTACATGTAATCTAGAAGAAACAGGAAAAAATATATATATTTTTTATCTACTAACAAAGATTAAGTGCAATCCAGGATGGATCAGCCTGCTGAACTCAGTGTCAGTCCTCCTGTTCCATAGTGCTACAGATAATCCTTAGTGGTGCAAAACATTACTGAGAGAATTAGCAGTACAGTAGCTGAGAATTAGTACAAAAAGCCAAAATGAAAGATCTGGCATAGTCATACTTTCTTCCTGTTGCCTCCACAGTGTTTTCTTTCCTGCTGCAGCAGTGTGACATATATACATAGTCCTCAAACATCAGCCAGCTCACCTGCGCTGTTCTGCTGTCCAGGGCCATATCCTCTGAAAAGGTTGAAATGTAGGGCTGTGATCCTGCTTTTGTTTTGCTAACTTCTCTTAAGATGCTGAACTCCATCACTTCATGGTGACTGCAGCCAAGGCAGCCTCAACTTTCACTTCCTCACAAGTTTTCCCTTGTTCATAAGTACCAGGTCCAGTGTAGCACCTTACTTGTTGGCTCCTCAATTGCCTGTGCCAGGATGTTGTCTTCGGTGCTCTCCACAAACCAAGGTTGCTTAAATCCTTCTGTATTATCCTTCTGGCAGGTTTCAGGGTGGCTGAAGACTTCCTTCAGAAACAGGGCCTTATGAAACTTCCTATCAATGTCTTAGACTCTCTTTCAAATTTGATGGAAAAGTTTCAAACATAAGAAAAGGGAACATCCAGACAGGACTGACTTTAAAGCTTTTTTTTTTTTTTTTTTTTTAAGTTTTATAATATTTAAAGATTTTACCTAAAAAAGGTTTTCTAATATTTAGAACACAAGATTGATCTTTCTGCTAGGAAATTTATTTGTCAATGAATTTTTCCTCCTCCTGTATTTCATCATAATGAAAAATATTATGTACAGCAAAAGATTTTCAATAGGTATAAAATGCGAAAAAAAATCTAGAAATGTTCTATTTTGCTATCTTCATGATGAAAAAATAGATGAAAAAATATTTTGTTATCTATTTTCTCTTGAACAGTCATTTTAGTTCTAACCCGACAGCTCCAGTATAACAACTGGGACATTTTAGCACAAGCTGCTGATAGAGTAGAATAGTAATTGGTGGGTAATATTTGTAAAACCACCTCAAGCTGCTAGATGGCCAATTCCTGTTAAAATTGGTAAAAAATGTGAGTCTAAACATTAAATGCAGCTTTCAAAACCTGAACCAAAGTTATTAAAAAAGGCTACGATTGAATTTGCTGCAGCTTCTTATCCCTGTTGTCTCTACTGTCAAATCATTACTAAACCCACTCTTCAAATGGTAAGTGTTGGCTGTGTAACCAGCCTACACAAACAGTTCTGTATGAACAAAATAAAAGTCTACATTATGCATATTCCTGGCGCAGCTGGATGGTCCTTTCTGAGGTCTGTGTTGTACGTTAGGGCCATTTCAGATGCTGCTAAATTGACTGCAGACTCTGTTCTAGCCTGTTCCCCACAGAGTAGTAAGATTCAAAGTCATGTCTGTGTATTGACTAGCAAGTAGGTTGGAAAGTAGTCCTTTTGTATATGTACAGCTGTCTTTCCACTGCAGCTCACAGTGCAGGAAACATGTTTGCTTGCTCCTTAGAATAGACCACTGTCAAATATTACAGACAGCTTTCATAATATCCTAGTTTAAAAAGTGGCAGTAAAGATTCAGGACTGCCATGTGCTGGGTTGCTAGCTTGTATAATTATTTGATCAGTTTTGGAATATTATTAAAGAGCTTTCCATAGTAATTTTTTTTTCTTAAAAAAGCACTTTGTACATAAGTAAAATTTTTGTTTTGAAAGGGAAGGCTGCTTGATCAGCTGATTACTTATCCAGTAATCATTTCTCTTATAAAAAAATCAAAAATGTCCATTTACTTACTTCTGCATATTCTCCTAACTGAGATATTTTTATAGAATCATAGAATAGTAGGTTGGAAGGGACCTCAATGGGGATTAAATTCTGTTAGCAAGAGCATAGTAAAACCATAGTCTCAGCAAGATGTCTCAGCACCATATGCAGCTGAATCTTAAAAATGTCCAATGCTGGGGAATCCCACACTTCCCTGGGGAGATTATTCCAGGGCAGATTGTTCTTACTGTGAAAAAACTCTTGTGTCCAATTGGAATCTTCCTAGGAGTAACTTGTACCCATCACCCTTCATATTTTCCATGGGACTCCTTGTACAAAGGGAATTATCTTAGACTTTAAATAGAGGAACATAGAGATAAGGTCTTTCCAAGCCTTCTTCTCTGAAGGGCTGAACAAACCCGGTCCCCTCAGTCTTTCCTCACAGCCCTCCAGTCATTTGTGGCCCTTCTGTGGATTCTCTCCAGCCTTTACACATCTTTTTTGTACAGTGAGGACCAAAACTGAACAGAGTATTCCAGGTGTGGCCTGACAAGCACTGAGCAGAGTGGCATAATGACTTCTCTCTCCCTGCTGCTGATGCTCTTGCTGGTGCTACCCAGCATCCTTCTGGCTTTCTCTGGTGCAGCAGCAAACTGTTCACTCATGTTGAGCTTGTTGTCCACCAGACTTCAAATCAACAGAAGTGAAGCAGCCATAGTAATCATCAATCCAGTACTAATTAACTTTTGAAGATGGACTGCATTTAGATACAGATACAAGCATTATGAGAGAGCTGCACTGTGTTCAAGTCATTAAGTTACTACTTTACTAAAATATTTTTTATGGACTAATTCATGGATGAACTTATGAAAGGCCAAATTTACAGATTATTGTCTCAGAAAAGGTTCTTGACTTCAACTTTGACATCCATCTCTTTTTCAAAAACAAAAAAATGTAAAGATTTCATTACTAATTTATACTTGAATTTTCTTTGAGTATTGAATTTTGAGAGCAGACTGGTTTTTAATCTCATTTGAAATGAGTGGAGCTTGACAGGCATGTAAATACTATGTGTAGTTTATTACATGAAAAAAGTACATAGGATATGATTCTCCCATTATATTTTAATCCACACTTGAAAGCTATCTAAAATATTTTTAAAACATATTTCAAATGTAAATTTAAACTTCATAAAGAAACAGAAATCTTCTCTATGACAACATTATTCACTGGATTAATGGCATCCTTTAAACAAGCATATTCCTAACTATGGCTTTGGCTGGCTCTTTGCAGAGTTTTTCACAAAGAGGTATGATCTTAGCTCTTAAAAAGTCAGTGGGCAGAATTATGGTGTCCAATATGCAAATTCTGATTGATTTGATAATTTTGTCTCAGAAAAACTTATAAGTAACTGAGGATCTTGAGAAGTTAGTCTGCTTGGATGTGACTGATTCCAGAGTCTTCTGTTGCGTACAGATATCATCTGGACCTGAGCCAAAGCTTTTATCTGTACACTTTCTAGCTTAATGGAGAAGGAAAGTGTTTAGAAGCTTAAGCAAATTTCCTCCAAGTCTGATCCCTGTCTGTATTAAATACTTAGGCATATTGGTCCATAGACATGCATTCAGGGCTCTGAAGAACTTACCTTTTCCTTATATGCAGGTCTTCTTACATTGAGTGATTCTGATTTAGCTGACTACAAGGGCTGTTTGTTATTTTCAGTGTATAACTTTGTTCACGTTCACCGTCATCTACCAGGAAAAATATTGAGAATTAGCAGTTATAGCTAAGAAAATGAAGATTTTTCCGAAATTATAATATAAACTATCTCTTTTGCATGATTATTTTAATTTAAATATACAGAGTGAGATCTGAACCAAAATAAAATGTTGCTGATGAACCGAATTCCAATGGGTGATAATTACAATATCCTAAAACACTATAGTATTTTTATATGTGTAGGAAATAAAAATTATTATTTAACAGACCTTTAGCTGAAACAGCTGCCCAGAAATTTCATATATGCTGAGCTCCTATGTCTCCCACTAGCATGGGATTTGTGAATATCATAAATAAATACACATCTAAAAGCCCAATGTTTAATAAAATATATATAAATATATATCTGTTCAGGTTATAGAGCAGAAAGTTGTTCCTGTGGTAAACATTGTAACTTCTGAGGTTATAGTTATTACAGTAGATAGCACATGTCATTATGAATTGAGAATTACATATACTTCATGTTTTAGTCCTTTTTTCACTTGTGCATGTTGTTCCTAAATGACCAAAAAGGCAGAAATGTGGATATCCTGCATCATGATGGATGAGGTGATTTAAAGAACATTCTCGCCCAGTCAGCACGTACAAAGAGCAGTACAGATGAGAAACAGGCCATAGAACCAGTGGATTATTTATATTCCCTCAGCTTTCTGCAAAGGTGACATGCACAGATCTAAAAATGCTCCTGCTATTTGATGTTAAAACTGATTTTGTTTATTAAATGAAAGTTAAAAACTAAACTTGCTACGGATATGAACATCACTTTTTGTAAGAGTTTCTATTTTTACCAAGGAGTTATGCTGAAATAATTGGATAGGTTTCAATAGAATAAAATTGGGTTTTTTTTGAAAACCTATATGAGAATAGTAATGATTGATTTTAGGCCTTGATAAAGACACATTGTCAAACGTATATGTCTTTAAATTTGAGAAACCACTAAATAGATTTATTCTCAGTGCCTGTAACCCTGCACGCTTTCCTCAAAGTTGCTGTGATTGTGTCAATTAACTTAAGCAAAGATATTTGGACCTGAAATACAATACAAGCACAAGAAAATACAGAGAAATGGCTTGTAACAGTCATTGCACTTTATCTTCCATTTACCAGAAGGTGAACACGTACCCAGTAGCAGTACTTTTCTTACAATGATCATTGCAGTCACCCTTTTTAGAGATGGTAGGATGAATGCATATTAGCACAAACACTGGCCCTTTCACTTTTTATGTTCTTTTCTAACTGGCCTTTGCCACAGGAATACAGGCTTATAAATGGAAGATTCATTCAGGCTTCTAAATCTAATGTGTAACTTGCATTCATTCTTAAACACAGCATAACAGAGCAAATAAGAAAATTCTATTCCCAGAACAGTTAACTTTGAAAGGGAAAATGTCAGACTTGACAGATTGTTAACTTCAGTGACTGCACCAACATTTAATGACACAATAACCATTTGCCAGTTAAAATAAAAAAATACCTGAAAGATTGAAAGTAGGTTTAATGGTAAAGTTTTATAATGGACATTAGCATCTTTTTTTCATTCTTTCAAATATTTAATGGTTCTGATATTTTTTTATAGAAATTCTAGTACAACCTCCATGAGACATTCCCATGTGTTTATAATGTCAGGATCACCAGGCTGGGGTATTTATATTAGAATTTCTGAAGATTTTCAGCAGCTATATAAGAAACAAATTCAAATTCACTTCAGTTTACACTTGCCACTGGCAAAGGCACTGATTTTTTATTAACTTAGTGGCCTAAAAACTTCTGGACAAAAAGCTGTCCATCACTAAGTGTGAGATCCTTTCATATATTTACTAGACAAGGGAATATGAAACATTTTTCTTCAGAGGCTGTCTTTCCCCATATGCCATCCAACATCAATATATCTTTATGAGAAAGAAAAGAAGCAAAAAGGTTGGTCCTAACGTGATTAAATTATCTCCAAATGCCTCATTCCTTTTGTTTTTGGAGCATCCATGCACTGAAAGCAGAACTTGTCATTTAGAGTTAGCATATCCTCCACTATTTGTGCTTTAAACTGTGGGAAGAAGGGGAGAAAAAAAATCAAAGAACAGAGAAGTAAGCAGAATAATAACAATAATAAAAGCCAGTATAATTTTTGAAGTGATCCATCAATTTACTGTCTGTAGAAGTGACATATGTTCAATATCTTCTGCTGGCTCAGGTCAGGCTGGACATGACCACACTGTAGCTCTCTTAAGATTACTGTAAGCCCAGAATTAGTTACAGCCCTGTGCTAATGAGTGCAGCCATTCTTTGAAAATAGAGATTTTGCTTTTCTGACCTTTTAGCAAAATCTATAACACACAAAGTTGTCTGTATTAAGTGCTAGGGTTTTTATAATTAAACTCTTGATCCAGCCTCATAACCATGAGATTCTTAAAAAATAATTCCTTTGCTCAGAAGATGAAGGTAAGGCTATAAAGCAAACACTGGTCATATAGTAAAGCAAGGCAAAGCATCACCCATCAGCCCAAAAGACACTTAAAATAAGAACTTAATTAACATTTTTTTTCTCTGCAACATCTTGCAGACTGAGGGACGTGTCTCCATAATTAATTTCTCTAGTATTCTGTAAAAAAATTTTCCACACAAAATTTCAGTTTATTTCTGCATACAAAGTTCAGCCCTGATAGAGAAATATTTCTGCTTTCTATAAAAAGCATTATTTTCTTTAATCTTTGTCATGAAAACCAAAGCATTGAGATATCTGTTTTTTTACCCTTGAATTCACTTCAAAAGATTATTCAGAACCTTATATGAATGAAACTTTTGGGGCACTTTTATTCATTCTCAAACACACTTGAGTACAAAGAAATGAATTCAATCATCAGAAGAGTTAACTTTGCAAGGCAATAGGTTATGCCTGATTTTCTAATTTTGGAACCTGAATCATGAATTAGTTTGTAGAAACACAAAAGGTACTATGTTAAAATAAAAACCCAATCTACTAAGCCCCCATTAAACTTTTTTATAATGATGCTACTATTTCTGGATTTGATTTAAAAAAATTTTTTTTCTGGGTTTCTTTGGATTTTCTTCTAGAAAATAATTGCTCTGATATCAGTAGACTCTAGTTATTTTTTGGGGGGAGGATGAAAAGGCTAAAACAATAACATGCAGTAATAGCTGCTGATGGAAATTTCCACATGTGTTCCTTGAAGGGCTTGACTGTGTGCATGAATAGTATATAATATAGGATGTATTCATGGTGGTTTGATAATTCTGCTAGATTTCTGTCACTGGCTCTTTTGGGGATTCGTATTTCTTCTCATTTCTATGAAATTCAATAATCTCAGTGAGCAGGGTTCTGGAGAGAGCCCTAAAAGATCACTGTGTAATGTGTTCTCAGTGAATAATTTTATGTATAAACAATATGCTTATAAATTATAAAATACTAGTGCACTCATTTAATATTTTAAACCCTAGTCCCAAAATTCTGTATTTGTACAATTAACTGAAATAGATGTGAGGGTGATTTGTAGTTTGAAGCCATGTATTGCTTGATTTTTAAACCTTAAATCTTGAATGGACTGTAGTCAAATTTACATCAACATCTAAATTTTTATTATGAACTAGAGGCAACCGTGATTTTGAATAATCTTCCCTATTTATAGAGACACAAATGCATTGCAGTTGCTAATTTTTTCTCACCATATAGCTAAGATTGTTTCTAGCCTTATACAGCCTATATTTGTTCTACCTGTATCTTTTGGGGGACTTCAACTTGCCAGATGTCCCCTGGAAATGCAGCACAGCAGAGAGGAGGCAATCTAGAAGGTTCCTGGGCAGTGTAGAACTGTCTGACACAGCGGGTAAGTGACCCTACCAGTGGAGGTGCCCCACTAGTGGGTGCTGGATATGAGCCAGCTGAACATGAGCTAGCTGTGTGTCCAGGTGGCCATGGCCAATAGCGTCCTGGCCTGTGTCAGCAGCAGTGTGGCCAGCAGGACTAGGAAAGGGATTGTCCCCCTGTACTCAGCTCTGGCAAGGCTGCACCTTGAATCCTGTGTTTAGTTTTGGGCCACACACTGCAGCACATGGAGCTGCTGGAGCCGGTCCAGAGAAGGACAACAGAGCTGTGGAAGGGCTGAGGTACAAATCTTCCAGGAGAGGCTGAAGGAGCTAGGATTGTTTAGTCTGGAGAAAAGAAGGCTCAGGAACAGCTTCACTGCCCTCTACACCTACTGAAAAGAGGTTGTAGAGAAGTGGGGGTTGATCAGTTCTGCTGTGTCTCAAGTGAATGGATGAGAGGAATTGGCATTAAACCATGCAGGGAAGGTTCAGATTGCATATTAGAAAAAAACCCTAACCACTCATAGAGAGGTTGGCCATTGGAATAAGTTACCCAGGGAGGGGGTGGAGTCACCATCTCTGGAAATATTCAAGAGACAACTGGATGTGGCACTTGGGGATACAGCTTAGGGGTGATGGGTTGATGACCGGAGTAGTTGATTTTGAAGGTCTCTTCCAGCCTTGATGATTCTGTGATTCTGTGATCTGAGTGAGCAAAAACAGGTTAAAATGCACAGGATAGTAATTACTCAAAAATAATATTTTTTATTATTATTATTAAAAGACATAGAAATTATATTTCTGCATTTTATGGTAAAAATCACAATTGCAATGCTAACTAATTGCAGGAACATTTGTTTAACAACCATTTTACTGTTGAGATATGCTAGAATCCAAGCATGAGAGGCTGCATTTCACAGTGAACCTGGCTGCTCTCGTACTTCACCTGTGGAGAGACTTTCCAAAATACAGTTCCATGGAGAAGGAGGGAAGTGGAGCAAGTCTCTCCCCATTGTCCTATCAAAAATACATCAATTTCTCCAAGCTGTCAAGGTCCTTCTGAAGGGCTGCACTGCACTCTGGGTTATCAGCCACTCCTCCCAGCTTTGTGTTCACTGAACTTGCTGAGGAAGCATCTGCCCTTTCATTCAAATCATTGATGGATTAGCTAAACAATACTTGGTCTTCTCCTTTGATACTGGTCCTGCTTTTTCCATCTTCTCAATTTTGTACCTCTACCAAAAATCTCTTATAACTAAATACTTTTCTTATGATGGAAGAATGGATGTGTTGGATGTGTTTGTTTGTTTGTTTGATTTAGTAATTTGGCATAGATTTTTAATTCCTTGCAGACTTGCAAGACACATTTTCAGGGACTGTTTTTAGAATGAAAAGTTTCACTACTCTTCTTCTCTCCCTTAAGTCTGAAGAAGGTTATTTGTTACCTTTTTCCTCACTCTGCTTGCCACATTTTGTTGGTAAAGGCATGTGTGGGTGAGGTTTATCTCCCAGAGGAAAGGGGAAGTGATTCTCCCTCAGAAGCAGCTGAGCAGGGTCAATAAAAGCAAGCACCAGCCAACAGGAAGATCAGGCACAGGAAGGCATCAAGAATAGAGCTTGCAGCTACAGCAGGAACTGAGACACCTGAGAAAAACAGAAAACAAATCAGGCCTAAGAAATGAGAAGAAAACCACAGGAGACCATTAAAGTACAGAACTGACGGAAATCAATCCTGGAAGAAAGGAGGTGCTTGGAAATAAAAAAAAAAAAAAACAAAAAAACTGCGTGGAGAAACTTGTTTGTTTTTATTGTTCTTGGGCTTACATGGTTTTCTTCATTGAGTTCACTGTAAGAAGGTTGATTGATCTGTTTTCAAACTCTGACCAGATCAACATCCTTCCATACCAAACTTTCAGGAAGCAAGCTTGTTAATAAAAATAAAATACTGTAAAGAACTGACACAGTCCTATTCCAGATACTGGAATTTATAAACAAAAAATCCACTTTGACTTTCCTGAAATACGAATTCGACTCTATCAGGAAATTACTATAATGTCAATAAATTCTACTATTGCCCAACAATAGTTTCAACTGACACACATGATTGCAATAAAAGATTTAGAAGGAGATTTTTTTACCTGTTACCAAATTAATTAACTTCTGATTCATGAACTGACCAATTTTACACAACACAAATGAAGGCTGTTAGTCTTGAGTGAAGACTTTTCAGAACTTTAGGAGAAGTCCTTCTGCCATTAGATTAAAAAATACATTAATGTGCTAAAGCAGACATTTTTGTGCTCATACATGGAAACAGCTAAAGTGGTTCTCTGAGGAGCTTGAGCTGTCTTTCAAAAATTTTGAACAAATCTTTTCACCTACAAAGATAAATACCAATCTTTCTGAAACTAAAGAAAATCTAGGAAGTTTTAGACAAAATGTGAAAGAGGCTTTCCCCCTCCACCATTTTTTTTAGCATGTGGTCACCTATAGAATGTTTTACAAAGATGCTGTTTAAAAAATAAGATGATTATTCCCTAATAGAACAGAGTAAAGAAATGCAAGAAATAAAGAACTACTGTTCAGTGCTGTCTGAAGCTAAGGCTTCCTTACCACTCATTCTTCTTCACAATAAACTTCATGTCAGGTTTTGTAACACAAGATAAGTACATGGCATCTTTGACATACGCTGATTGTACAGAGCCTCTACTTTTTGGCATCCTTTCAACATAGAAACACTTTTTATTAATATTCATTGAGATAGTTATCCTACATTTCTTTGAGATTCTTATTTTTAGTTTCATAAGTAGTAGTGTTGACTTCTGGTTTGCTAAATTTTGTTAAATAATGAAGTATGTTGGCACACAAAAAGCTTGTGCCTAAAAAAAGATGAAGAACTGAACAGTAAGGTTCAGAGGGAGAACTGGAAATGTTTTTACTGAATATTTAAAAGGATACTATCTTTAGCTGTCTATATATAGCTTTTCGGCTTGCTTAAAAGCTTTTTTTTTTTTTTTTTTAAGATTAAACAAAGATAGAAAGGAGTATAAGAGAAAAAAAGAAGCATTAAAAAAGGAAAGGAGCTCCACAACCAAGATATAATATACATAACATTATGAGATTAAGATTATAATGGTGGTGGAGTTTTCCAGATTTATTTTTTTTTAACACAATGAAAGGATTCACATTTTCACACTGGAGGTATTGAACTTAATTTTACAAATTGTGTTTGGTTTCTCAAAGTGCACAGTTAGAATATTTCTGAGTCATAACAAAAATCAATAGGTACACATAATTCAGATGAGCTATCATAACACATCTTTTAAATGCACCCACACTGAAATTACTATAATTCAAAATCCAATACTTTTGATTGCAAGTGTAGGTTTCAGCAGTTTTGTGTCATTGGACTGGACAGTCTTGTGCAACATGCTAAGTAAGAACACTGAGTGATAAGTTCTGGAGACATATGCAGGTACTGAAAGTCAACACCATTTATATATTTCTTTTGTATTAGCTAGTGCCATCAACTCATAGTTTTTTGACTACATTCACTGATAAACAAGCAGTTTAGTCTTAAGAAATTTAAAAAAAATGCTTTCTGAGAAATTCTGCACCACTCTTCATGAAAGCAAAACCCAGAGAACAGGCAAATAACTAAAACAACATGCAGAGGAATAACAATTCAATAATATAATAATGAAAAATATTCAATACAATGGCCCACTTGTCTGCTCACTTACACTACTTCAACTTGTCAGTGGAGCTAGCTGAATCCTTATTTTAGCCAATTATTTCCTTTTCAAAAGCCTTCTTCTACAGATTCAGTGGTTTGGCAAATTCATCTGTATGCTGAATTATGTGTCTCCATGTAAGGGAGCTCTCAATAAAGAAATTCATTTAATACTATTAAAATAAAAGGCAGAAATCCAAAGCCCATTTTATTTCTAATAAGCATTAAATGTATAAGTCATGTATTTTCTAATTAAATAATCAAGAGGATATTGAAAAATTTGGGACTTCTATGCCAATAGTTGCTAAAGAGAAGAGAAATCCTTCGAGTTCACCTCACATGAGGTACAGGTTGGAAACACATGAAATCCTCTATGATGTCAAAGGGCAATCATACCTCACTATTTCTCTAACTAGTTTTCTCTGATATAATTACTGCTTGAATAGAAAATTTTATTCTCTGCTGTATGAAAAAACCCATCCTGCAGGGAAAAATAACCAAAACCAAAGAAACAAGCAATAAATGAGGTCTCCTTATTGTGACTTCTAGAGACCTGGTCAACCCAGAGCTAACTTCTGTGGAAGTTTTAGCATTCAGACCAATAACAAAGAATAGATCATTCAGTTAAAATTTAGGGGAGATATATTAATTACCTACAAGTATAATAGTGCATCCAGTTGCAGAATAACTAGGTAACGTACATGAGCATCAGTACTTCTCCTGTCATTGTATACTGTAAAGGTATTGGCATGAATTTAGGATAGCTTCATCTTTTTGCCTGAAGTGATTGTGAAATCACAATGTCTAATTTAGGCTGTCTAGAAGAAATACTGAAAATTTTCACATCTTTTTTTGTTGAAGAATTACAGGAAAAATTACTTAAGATGATTTTTTAAAGTTCTGTAAAATCTATAGTCAGCTTGTCCCTGCTGTTTTGTCTATTCTGACAGTTGCTTTTGTAATGAAGAAAATAAATTGTACAAAGATAAGAATCCCAGGGAGCCATAGAATAAGTGAAAATATTTTTATGGTTGGTCAAATGTCATAAGTGTTAAACTTTATCTTAAATTCTTTATAGACTGTTGCTACTAGCAATGAGGATAAGAATACTGAGAATTTTAGTTTTGCACCTATATTTTAGTTGTATTAGAGGACTAGAAGCTAGATCTTTAGGTAAAAAAAAAAACAAACACAAAAACGCGGAAGTTTAGGTGCAGATAAAGTGTATGTTTCCTGCAACTTTTTTGACACAAATTAAAATACAGATTTTACTTAAGGTAGTGTTTCATTCTTTCTCTTCTAATACAAAGTTTCAACTGCAGGTATAATCAGTAACATATTTTAAAGTACACATCTAATATAAGCCAAAATATTTTTTCTGAGTCAATTATTCTGTACAGGAGCTACAAAATTATGATTAATGAATCAGGGCAATAATGGATAAACTACCTTCTCCTTAATTTCTTATAAATCTATCCTATATCTAAATCCATTTTATTTTGAATAATACAAGGGGCAAAAATATACTCCTCTAAGCTTTTGACAGATTTGAATTGCCAGGGCTATCATTTTATTTGCTTGCTGCAAAAATCTGGAATATCTGCTCTAAGAAAGTTGCTACACTGTTGTTTTGTCATATTTGGAATTTGCCTGACACTCAGTGTAGCCAGTTTATATTTAATTTGTACTTTCCATATTTTTACCCCATTGTGGATGGTGCAGAACCCTGCAATTGGTGTGGGCACCCATCAACAAAAGAATGTGTTAAGCAAAGGATTCTCCTGGCAGGCTGTGGGCGTATACAAACAACAGACAAAGGAGGATAATGCAGGTGTCTAGTGTTGGGCTGGAAGAGTGTATTTTTGTCCAATTGTTGGAGCAAAAGTCACAAGATTTTAAAATCTTTTTACAGAAGGAAGGAACTACACATCTTGAGGTCTTCACTCTCTTTTGATCCAGAGTTGTTTTCCCATACCCTGTTTCTTTGATTTGATTGTCCATCACAAAGAGAAAAAGACAAGCAGTAGAGGAGATGGGTATTAAGAGCCTTCACCTTGCTGCCATGCATATGGAAGTTCCACTTATTTGCCCATCTTTCAGTTTCCAGTGGTAATGCATTTCTGATGGTGTGGAAGAGCAAGAGTTCTTGATACCATGTTACTTTCATAAAAAAAAAACACTAAATACTGCAATTAAAATAGAATTTATTCTGGTGAATTCTCCATGATACTTGATACCATTTCACTTGTTCCACTCTGATGGGGGACCACTCAACTTTTGCTGTATCACAATAAAGAAAATGATGAACTGAAGGAAAGGGAGGACGAATTGAAGTGTCCTGGGTCTGTAATAATGGCACAGTGGAATACACTCTAAAAATCATCCAGCTGATAAAGTGGCAACGAGTATGATAATCATCTGTGTCTTCTCACCTTTTCTAACGAACTTGGGACAACAAAGAAGAGAGGAAAAGAGGGGAAAACATGGAGGAAAAGGGCTTCTGTCAGAAACAAAAGGTTTTGGATTGTAAGTCAGTGAGCAGAGAAAAAACATGGTGATGGAATAAATATGAAAAGAAAAAAAGGAAGAGTAGAGAAACAGAATAGATTGAGGAGGGGAGACTAAACACACGTGTGGAACTACATATAATTTATTTTTTATATAATGCTATTTTCTACTTTCTTGGCAGGTGTCTTACTGCTGCTAATTTTAAGAGAAAGAACTGGGAAGACTATTTTATGAACTTATTTAACTAGCTCTGCTGTCTACTGAGAACTCTAGTTAACTATTGGATTAGCTGAATGACCAGCTATACAGTTAATAGTTATAACAGAAAGAAAATGGACTATTTTTGTCCTCTTGAGAGTTTTTTAACTTCTTTTTTCATCCCATGAATAATTCTGGACAAATTCAGCCTCAAAATCCTGTTACATAAAAGTGCGACTTTCAAAGAGATTCAGGAAAGTGATTTTGTGTTTGCAATGTTTTATCCAGTATAGAAGCCTTTCCTGTCAGGCTCTCCTGTCAGTTATGTGGTTGCAATTTCACTCTCCTGTTTTCTCCTACTTGTTTTCTCAAAATACATATTAGAATTTGGAAGGGAATAGACTGCATCTTCACATTTTCTAGCATCAGTCCTGACAGATCTGTGAGATTTTGTACAGACACAAAACATAATTATATCTCAGAAGCATCCATCTCTGCCTTTTCCTACTTTCAAACTGTTTTATTAATTTTATTTATCTGAGCTCTGATATTACTGTGAACAGTATAGTTTTTGTCTTTCCATATATTTCCAGTCTCTAGTGCCAATATAGTTGAAGGGGGGATATTACTCTTACACTGATTTTACTGTGATGCAGTTCAGTAGCGTGATCCTCTGACATCAGCAGTATTGTTATTCTAATCAGTTTCATACAGCTTGCTGAACCTCAGTGTTCTGTAACATCTAGGCAATACCTTGTTGGAGAACAGGCTGTCCAAAGGATTTTTTCCCTCCCAAATGAATCATAGAAATTAGAGATAGAAAAGATCAAGTCAGAAGTGGTAATATAATTCCCTTCTGTAAAAGTGGATAAGTTATCCAGGCAAATCTATTTGATCTCTGAAATATTGTCATCATGATAGAAGAAGCTGATGTTCAAAGGGGATAGATGTTCTGACCTTGAAAACACACCCACCCAGTGAACTGTAGAAAGAACAGGCCAGGCAGATACCAGAGCCAAAACCAGGGTCACAGAACTCAAGACATCCACCACTGTCTGCCTGCCTTGGTCTCTAACTTTCACCTGCAAGACAGCAGGATTTGTTGATTCAATTCAATGTCATTATGAGCCTTTTTGATATTTTATGTTATGTCATAGTTCACTCTTGGCCAGGCAACAAGAGTCACTTTTATCTTTTATTTCTATGTTTTAAAACCATAAAGCCCTGTGACAGTGCCAATTTAATACAATCTTGTTTCCACGGTAAATATGTATTAGCTGCAATAAAATTTTAGACATTTCTGTAAAAGAACAGAAGTCTTGTTCAATTTGCTGCTGCTTCTAAAGCAAAATATCTTGGACATGAACCTACTATGTAAAATCTCAAAGCAAAATATTTCATGCCACTGCATAATGTAACAGAAAGATGAGAGTATCCTGAGGTGCACTGTAGCTCTGAGAGCTATTTAAAGTACTTTTTAAAATGGAATTTCTTAAAAGTTGTTTAAAAAGACCCAAACCCTTACCACTTTTAGATTTTTTTAAGTTCAGTTTCAGAAAAGATCTTTAGTCAATGTCAACTCCTGTCTAGTCCTATGTTAGGTGCCTAAATGAGCAATGGTTGTCTAGGCCTTTTCCTTAGTGCTGCTTTCCTCACGTGCTTTATATTTCATGTCAGGTAAATTCATCCAGTAGATAGTGCTACTCTTCTTGGCAGACAAACCTCAGTATTATCAGTGCTGAGATATCAATATCCCGTTCACCTCCTAAATCTGCTGCATAGTACAAACTATGTATGCCTCTCTTGTGAGAGGTCCAATATAAGAGATATTTTCAAAGCAGCCCTGGCATGTCATACAAAACTGCCAGAGGCAAGGAACATCCCCAAGTCTGTAGCACTCATCCAGCATATGGATTTAATTCCCTTCTGTGCCTGACAGTAAAACTCCACTTTCCTCTCATGACTGAATCACCAAAAATAGCACCTACAAATATTTTTAGACTGTAGGAAGGAGAGCAGTAGCTTTCTCACTCACATAGGACTGCAGAAAAAGATGGTAGGTGATAAAACCACAAAAAATGGTATGTTGTTTGGGATATCTGCTGTATAATCTTTGGCTACGGTCAGCTTGGACCTGATACCCAACCATTCCTTTGTTCTGAATACTACATAATTTGTCACTGCCATTTTCTGCCAATTACTCTTTCAGGCATCTGATTTTCTTGGCCAGAAGATGGCATAGGCATTTCAAATTTAATTGTTGCTGCAGCTTCACTGGGAGATTCTGTGTGATGATAAATCTAAATACAGTATAGCATTTTCTTTTCTGAATACATCAGTAATCTTTCATTTATGCTGCGCTGATTATGTAATTTTTTCTTCAACTTTATTTTGATAGCTCTTTAACAAATCTATTCTTCAATATCTCTCTAACATACTGTTATGTAGTTCTCCAGATGTCCAGGCCTGTAAGATTCAGGATGCTGAATTTCTATTAACTGGAGTTAAATGTTGAGGTTACTTAGGTCATTTCGGTGTCTGAACTTACCTGACACTAAGTATTTCTACTTTAGTAAGACTATAAATGAGTTTAAACATCAAATATTTAATACTCTCCTCAGTGCTAACAAGCCATCTGCCTATTGTCATTACTCCTATAGGCAGTGACAATGTCTTTAATTGCCCTGTTGGTTTCATTAGTGCCCCAACTAGATGACAGAAGGTCCGAAAGTCCCTTTTATGGTGTGACAGAAGTGTACATTTGAATGAGGTTTTATGAAAATTATGAAGTAATACAAGGTCTTTTCTCAGTTTAAAAGGAAAGAGAAAGGTTTTCTTACATATGCTTAAAACAAAAAGATTGACTATGGGCTTTGAACCATTCACATCTCCCTGCATCACCACCTGCAGCATCAGGGTTAACTTGCTGTAATGAGAACCAAAACCCAGAGTCCCATCATGCTATTCAAATTTAATGTGCACGTGGACTTCTTAATTCAGGACAGGTTTATAAATAGTGCCTTTAGTTTAAAAATAGGCTTTTCAGATCTAGGGGAGTTGATATTATGATCTGTAAAGTGAATGAGGCTCCCAGGAGTAACTAGAGCTTATGTAATATTTATTCCTACATTTTTGCTCAGCTGTTTCAGGCCATTTTGATGCTGAGCTGCAAGGACTGTTAGTTTCTTAGACATTTCAAATCTTACTTCAGTGAAGCTGGGACTGCATGCATGCTAGGTAACCTTACTTGACTTTGGGATTTTGCCTGAGAAGCCAGGGTCATTGTCCCCACTTACAATTATTTTAATTTAGCAATTTTTGTTGTGCATGATCTCTGGGGAAACCCAAACTGTGCTGCTACATACAGCAACTTTCCAATATTACTTTAATGCTGGAAAAATTATGAAATGATCTTTTTCTTGAAAGATTCTGAGTGCTTAATCTCCCAGGTAGAAGAAACACTGAGTAGAGCTAAGATCTGTCTCTGTACATGTACAAGAAAATTTTATTAAATTTGTATTAGGTACTCACAAAATCAGCTTTCACTCCCTGATTTTGTAGTTGTTTATGATGTTTTACAGGTGAAATATTGGTGCTAATGGAACAACATTCAGAGCAAAAATGTTCATGGAATATGAAACAAATCTAGCTTTAATATTTGTCATTGGGACACCATTTTATGCATGAAAACATCATTAAATAAGCAGAGGTCTGACAAAATTCCTTTCTAAGGAAGAAGTTCATCTCTCTGATGCTCTACCCAGTTATGAGGTATCACTTTTAAATCTTCTGATGCTGCTCACCAGGCATTCATTGGTTAGCACCTATCATACTCTTGTTTTCAGCTAGGAGAATAAACTCTTAAATTAACATCCTGAGCAAGGGCTAGATTAATCAGAAAGATTTCATAATGCCAAAAAAATCTGTAAGCTATCCTTGAAGAAAATCAGTAGAAGAATTAGAACGATCAGAAACCAGAGCTTAAAAGAGTAAATAAATTTTTTTTGTTCCATTAGATGTATGAAATCTGTGTACATAACAAGCTTGGTAGTATAATATTTAAATACAGCTTGATGTCTCCAAAAAATGATCAAAATTTATAAGAAAGCATCCTGTTAATTAAGGCTAGTTATGAAACAATTGGAAATGACTTAACATGTCTGGCAATATCTTACAAGTAGGGAAAAGACAGTAGATAAGAATGACATGCATCTGATCATTAGAAACTAGGTTTGGTCTTGTAAAAATTAACAACGTTGGACCAATTACACTATTCTCTTCCTTTAAAGATATACTCAGCAAGTTGACATTAGAGGTCTGAGTCAATGGCCACTGAAACAAAATCCTGGTGTGTGACTCCAATGGCTGCTTCACATACTGTTTAGTCTTAGCTAAAAGATAAAGCAACTCCAGTTAGCATGAAGACTAAACCTCTCTTACCTAAAATTCTTCCAGCCTGAAGCACTAATGGAAATTTGATGGTATGTGTTTCGAAATGTAGCTACGTGATGAAAACACAATAGCTTGTGGAAAGCATTTTTTGTAAGAAGCCAAAGCATTATTTATGCTGGAAAAGCTTTGAAATAGGTGAACAGAATAGTGACTTGGCAGCCAATATTAAAAGGAATAGAGTATCTTGGGAAAAAAAGGAGGAGAAAAAGTAGCCTTAGTGATGCTGCCAGCAATATGAGACCTCTAAAATTCACCCAGATTTTCTGAGTACCAAATATACTATCTGGAATCCCCCTAATGCTTTAAAACACTGTTTTTTTGTTCCACACATAAGCTGCTTTCCTCTTTTACAGTAGGTTATTTTACCCAGACTAAACATTTCAGGAGAGTAAAAGTACTTCACAGTCCTAACACTCAAGAAAAGAAAGCTGTAGACCACATTTCCCTCAGTTCTCAAAAAATTTCCAGAAGAATTAATAATTTTTGACCTCATGGCATAGTGTTAGCCCTCCATTCTACGTCTGTGGCAGCATTCAGCACCACCTAGTCTATGTAACTTTAATCTTTTTCTGTTAATATTCTGCACACATTGAAGTTGCTAGAAATTTCTGGAAACTCTAATTATCATTCAAGACATACTTAGCACTAAATCTAGGGAATAACACTCCACACAGTAATTTGTATATGTTCTGCCAATACAAGTTGCTACTGATAACAGCTGCATCATGTAGTTCTTATTGAGGCTCTTATATTCATTTTGATATCTTGACAATCCCAGAAGCATTTTTTTTTTATAATCTTTTAGGGTCACAATTTTTACACTCAGTTGATGTTGTATTGTGCTCTTGGAAAAGTCAAATTGTCTGGGAAAACACTTGTTCATTTTCTGTTGCTTTAATCCAGCATTATATTCAGCAGGTAGATTTGATGTTATGTGTTTGCTGAGCAGAAAGTCTTCTTTTCCAGTTAGAGCTGTGAAAATATTTAGTGGAACATTGCTTCAGACAGCATCTAAAAACATAACCTGCTCAAGCTGGTTACCAGTAGATTATCTTTCTTCCCACATACATCCATTGCACAACATTTGCTTAAATTTATTAAAGCTTATTTGGCTTATGTCAAAGTCAAGAAATTCAACCTCTTCCTTCTCAGTTCAGCCAGCTGGTGTTGATGCATAATAATGTATTCTTTAGGCACACAAATCACATTTTTTCACAGTAACGTGATCTTACTCTCTAAAGAGAATGAATACTTTTTCTTCAAGGAAGAGTTATTCAAGATTTTGATTTTGTGGCTTTTTTAAAGGTTCAGTATTAGAATTATGTTCAAACCTAACTTTGAAGATAAAAATTAACCCTTTCCTATACATATTTTTTATGGTACTCACCTCTAAAATACCAAGTGTTCTACAAACATAAGTGTTTAACGTCGCAATATGCCATTAAAATATGGGAATTTCTTAAATTAGCAATATTTCCCAGTGATTGTGGTACCTAAAGCTAGGATCATGTTTTTAAATTGTTTATTATACAACATGTGAAAGCTCAACTTCATTTCAGATCCAGCCTCAGGGTCTGAAACAATGACCCTCAAAATCTACAGCAAACATAGTAATGCCAAAAACTTTTTTAACTTGAATTTTCTATTCTGTCTTAACAAAACATTTCTGTGCTTATGAGGATAATGTACCTGAACTCAAGTTTTAAGATAACCATTCCTGAAAGGCAAATTAAAAGTCCTCTCTGCGAACAGATATCTGGTTTCTGAGCAGCTTTCAGCCCCAACGCTTTATTCATTCAGCTGACAGGCTAACCATGAGCTGGAAGCTTGGGACTTGATTTCCAAACTCATGCTTTCATGTTTTTTTTAAGACAGGCTACTAGGATATCCTGCTAGCCTCCTGCTAGTCTCCAATTTTCACATGAAACAGCTTGTGTTTCCAAGACTTTAAGTTTGTCACTCTAAAGCAGCCAGTTGAAAAAAGCTGGAACAACCATGGTGCATGAGTTTATAGAAGCCTGAAATTTGGTTGATTCAGAGACAGAGTGCCTACTCTTCCTTGACTCATTCTTTTCCAAAGCTAAAAATATTCAGAAAAATATATGCCATCTGTCACCTTTCAATACAACACCTTTTAAAAGGGAAAAAACCCTTTCAACTTTTACCTTATTACTTGGCTAAAGTGGGTAAATGATGACAATATTAGCAATAATAATGATGAGCAGCAGCAGAAGTTTTAATGGATGGCAGAGAAAGAAGTTTAGGATGGGCAGTCTCCAGCTAAGCAGAAAGTTAATAAGCCAATATAAATAGAATTCTTTCAAGTATTGTATTTTATTAAGTGTCTGGAGTTTATATGTTACCATTTCATCAATCCTGCAATATTCTAGACAGGGGAAAAAACCTGCCAACAGCACCTTTTCATTTACTTTCCTCTTCTTGATTCATCACATAAACAAAGGGCTGTAAGTTCCATACAGTCTCTTGTTCTTGTATCAGTTGCTGCTATGTCAAGGATAGAATCTGAAAGCAGTGTTTTTTTCTTGTGTCATCTTTTGCTTAAAGGCGCTCTGATGTTTGTGCTGAAATGATCTGGAATTCTGCCAAAGGCTTCAGGATAAGCATATTTCAGTCTGGCAGTGAATCCCCAGTCAAAGACGAAACCACTACAGACACTATCACAAGAAAGTTATTTATAAAACCAGATACAAAATCTATGAAACTAGTGCAGCAGTCTTTTAATTAAGGCCATTTGTTCCAGCTGCCATTAGTATAAATATCAAATGTGGTACTTTGTGCATGTATCAAAATTTAAACCTAACCCTGTAGGCAGCATCTGGAGAAAGATAATTTCTATGTTTTCCTCTGTCAGTATTTCTAACTGGACATTTAAGGTCTAAGATTGGTAAGAGACTATGCATTTTAAGATATTTGAAATAATATGTAAAAAAAAAAAAAAAAAAAGAAAAATTTAGCAGCTAAAATACCCTATTGGTCCACAGATACTTTTTCCTTTCCAACTAACCTGTTATTATCTGTTTGTATTTTTTATGCTCAAAATAAATGCATAAAACAATTCACCAAGTGTGCCTTGGATTATTAATGAAATTGTACATCATCTAAAGCTAATAATATATTTTATTACAGGTTGCAATAGAAGCTTGCATTTCATCTTCCATGAATAATCTCAGAATTCCAAAGTAGAATCTCAAACACACAAATTCCTATGTATCTATTCATTTATATACCTGCAAACATGCATGTATAGATAACATTTACAGCTTTCTGTACCTATGTACATGAATAACTAGAACTTGACATGTAATCGTTGTATTAAAGATATGAATAAAAGTGACATCAATGTTTCTTGTGAGCTTCTTAGAAATTAGAAGGGTTGGTAGGCATTCAGATACCTCATTTAATGTTATCATTTAAGCAACCAAAAAAAGAAAATATAATCTATTCTCAAAAAATTAATTAAAAACATTATGGATTCCATTGTCTTTGAAGAATATAATCTCCCTTTGTTAAAAAATGAAGCAGCAGAATGTTTCATTGCTTAATTTTCCAGTTTGGAGGCAGAAAAAAATGGGGCATCAGTACTGTCTGGGAACTGTCTAGGTAATTGTCCGGCATCTTTTTTTTTTTTACTGAAGAGACTGTCTTTAGGAAAATGTCTTTAGGAAAGACAGTCTCTGTCTGTGTTCAACTAGGCTTTTAGAAGTTAAGTTTATTTAAGTACTTGCTAGCAGATTCAAGGAGAGTAAAGTAAAAGTCATATTAAAGTCATGGAAGCTTGAAATATAAATGGAAGAAAAGAGACTTTAATTTCAGGACTGGAAAAGTTAAGGGCTAATGTAATGAAAGGAACTTAAGGTAAATGTGAATTTGGAAATTTATTAGTAATATTATTTCTGCTGATTTTTCAAGAGAGATTATTTAAAACCAAAACAAGCCTTACAGTTCTGAATATTTTAATTTGATATGAATTCTAAGTCTGTGTGATTGAAAGAATCTAAATAAATGACATGATAAAAATAATAGGTCATGGTAATTAAGCTTAAAGACAGTTTTTTTGCAAAAGGTGCATCTTTAAGCTACCTTTTTAAACTAAAAGTGAGTGTCATCTCTGATATATGCCAATGAATTTTGAGCTAGAAAGTAGAAACTAATTACATTTAAATTGTTCCATTGAGGCTGCTCATTAATATATTGAGAGCAGAAATGACAGAAAAGAGCAAAAGAAAAACTAATACTTGCCTTTTTATATTTATTTTACAGGAAATGTGTTTGTTGTAAGCCTGGCAGTTGCAGACTTGATAGTAGCTATCTACCCTTATCCACTGGTCCTCACATCTGTGTTTCACAACGGATGGAAACTGGGATACCTACACTGCCAGATTAGTGGCTTCTTGATGGGCCTAAGTGTCATTGGATCAATCTTCAATATTACAGGCATCGCTATCAATCGGTACTGCTATATCTGCCACAGTCTCAAATATGACAAGCTGTACAGCGACAAGAATTCATTGTGCTATATTGTTCTTATATGGGTCCTAACATTTGTTGCTATCGTGCCCAACCTGTTTGTGGGATCACTCCAGTATGACCCCAGGATTTACTCATGTACATTTGCACAGTCTGTGAGCTCAGCATATACTATAGCAGTTGTGTTTTTCCACTTCCTGCTTCCCATAGCCATTGTAACTTTCTGTTACTTGCGAATATGGATCCTTGTTATTCAGGTAAGGCGAAGGGTTAAACCAGACAACAACCCTAGGCTGAAACCACACGACTTCAGAAACTTTGTAACCATGTTCGTGGTGTTTGTACTGTTTGCAGTCTGCTGGGCTCCTCTGAACTTTATAGGCCTTGCTGTGGCTGTCAACCCAAAAACTGTAATCCCTAGGATTCCAGAGTGGTTGTTTGTATCTAGTTATTACATGGCATATTTCAACAGCTGCCTTAATGCCATAGTATATGGACTCCTGAACCAGAATTTCAGAAGAGAATACAAGAGAATTATTGTCACCTTTTGTACAGCAAAAGTTTTTTTCCAGGATAGTTCTAATGATGCAGGAGACAGAATGAGAAGTAAACCTTCTCCACTGATTACAAACAACAACCAAGTGAAGGTGGACTCTGTCTGAAAATGGGACTCCTACTATTACCACTCAACAGCATCCAAATAAAGTGTCCATTTTATTAGATCTCCTGTTAAATATCATAGTGAAATATATCTTCTACACTGAAAGCACTTTGATCAAATTCCTTGCATGGTATTTGGGAGCTTGTTACAGAGCCTTGACATGCAGATCCCATTATACAATGGTATATCCCTTGTATAATGACATAATGATATCCTTGAGGGAATAAAAAGTTATAAATGACTACTTTATTTTCTTAGATGGAGATAAATACCTAGAAAAAGATCAAATCAGATGTGTCCATATTGCCTGGTGCAGTAAAACAAGTCATAAAACAATTCCTGCCACTTCCCACATGCTTTTTCTGGCCAGGTTACGGTCTTGATTCTAAAACCTCTGAAAACTTCTTTTAAAAGATGAAATCAGACCTTTATGTAATATATTAGGAGATGTGAAGTGAAAAATCAAGGTAATTGAAAGTTCATTAGGATTTTTGATAAGTACCTCTATCTATATTTCTTTGCTACTAACATGGACACGAATATAATTTTTTTGGATATTAAACCTCACCAGCCCTCCTAGGAATGACATTCTCAATTGACTTCTCGATTTTAAAATAGCTTTTAGGAGAAGAAACATGCCTGAATGATTATCTTCAAAGCTCCAAGGGCAGGAGGATAAACAGCAAGGAAGGAAAAGAGCCATGATTCATCAGGTCAAGCCATTTCAGCATGAAAAAGAGGTGTAGGAGGGTTGGGAAGAGAAATTTAAACGACCATTTTTTCTGAAGAGATGGTAACTCCTGAAATGAGGAAGTGCCCCAGAGGAGTTTCTGGGGAAACACCTTCTAGAAACATAAGTGAGTGTTATATATCACTTGTTTACAAGACAGAATTCCAAATCTCTGTGAGAAGGTTAATGCATTTAATAGGAGTAATAGTTGAGCATGACAGTTTTGTCTGGTTAGTGGAATCTTAAGGCCATGAATCCCTCGGAAATGAGACATATACACAGGATGAGTATTTAACATCTTTCTGAAACTCATCTCCTGAGAATAACCTGAGACTAGCAGTTATTTTTTAATCTGCCACAGATTGATTTTTCAAATTAATAATTAGGGTTTACCACAATTATGAACATAGTGTAATAACCTAGAACAATTAGACACCCTTAAGTAAAGAGAAGCTACAACTTGCAACAGTGGTACAAAGATTCTCAGGACTTTCCACAGACAGCAGGGACCTCTTCAGTGAGGGGAAGTACACTGTGAAGTGAGGAAGAATAGCTAGACAGGCTGTCTCCTACAACAATGAATCTCTCTAATGAAGTCCTCTGGCGGAGGAAAGCAATTCACAACAATAGGAGTCACCTTCAAATTGACCTTAAAAAGAAAGATCATTTAGTTCTGGAAAGAACTGTCATACCTTTTAATGCTCAATTGTTTATACCTACAGTGACGTTTAAGTACACTTGAGCTTTTCCAAGCTGATTCCAACAAAGTCAGTGGGACTAGGAGCTTCTCAATAGCCGTCAAACTTTTGTTAATCTATGTTAAAACGTGAATTTTACTTAAACAGTTATTTTAAAATATTATTTACTATACTGGAGATTTTCTTGGGCTTATATGTCTTAGAAAACAACAGTCATTCTGTCATAGAACTCCTTACACTGCATATAAATCTAACAGCATTTCATCTTTCTTGGATCACAGATTAGTGTACTCGGTTTACTAATGAACTAAAAGGGAATGGATTCATATTTACTTGAAAGCCTCACGGACACTTCATCATCTGACCAGTTTCTTACCTTAAAAACAGGTGCCTCATGTCAAGATAACAACGGAACTAAATGAACAACATTGTAAAACCGTGGATATGAACTAGCAAGTCAATGCATTGCTGAGGTGCTTGACTCATCTTTGTTTACATTTTCCAGTCAGAACCACTGTGTAAATAACCAGCTCTCTTCTATTGTGGTATCATCATATGATATGATACAACATGATTTACAGCATAAAGTATATCACAGCTTTCTTCACTGTGATTTCATCCTTGGAGGATGCTTAGCTCTGTAATTTTATTGCTTTGTGTGTAGTGATTTTAGAATAGCAAGGGAGGCATGTCCACCTTACAAGTAAATGAATTTTTCATGCAAGAAAAAATACTATTTAAATTCTTACAAAAATTGCCTTATTTTAAGCATATTTTCAATGAAAATAATGTCTTATTATATACCTATGAAAGTAGCATAAAGACAGTTAAAGTAGCTTACCCATTAGTAAGTTTAGAATTCTCAAAGATCTTTCACTTTCCATTTCCAACAGAAAATGTACATCTGTATCACATCTACACATTTATGAGCCGGTTCAAGATCCTGTATCCAATATGTGGGTTATCTGAGGAATTAAAGTCCCCTGTAATTCGCAAGTGCGAAAATATATTTTTGATGACAATGAAAATGGTTTGCTATATACAACAGAACATATTATACCAAAGGTATATATTTTATTGAATAGGCCTGTAATAAAAATGGAGAGCATTTTTCAGATCTGTATTTTGAAATATTTGTATTAAATCTAAATCACAGAAATGTGCATGTTGTTGATGTTATGAGCTGCTAAATATAGCAATAATTTTAAGAAATGTATCTCTTGTTCTTCTTTGGGGGGAGAGTTGATAATTTCGTTTAAATTGCTATGGATGAAAAATATGGGCAATATCTACTGCCCTCTTGAGATTATTTTTGCATTTACTGCCATTCTGAAGTATGTTTTAGGTAAGGATTGCAAAACCACTCATTGCAAAAGTGGAAGAATAATGATTGTTAACTCTGCAGTAATGGTTACTTTTAATTCAAGTTCATAGCTTCAAAAGAGTCAAAGTGATTCATGCAAGACAATCAGCAGCCTTGTCATCTGCTCACTGACAATAAGAATGACAATGTAAGTCAGCACCTCACAAGATCTGAGTCTTTATGGTTAACATAAAGATGACTGGTGAAAATAATAATGATTTCTATCCATTCTAAGGAGATGGAGTTTGAAACATCTGAAATTAGTTGCTTCTGTGAAAGTGGATGAGCCAAGGCATGTTTTTTTTATTCCAAGTCATTAATTTTCCCCCCATTTGAAAGGTTAGCATAGCACAACTGCATTATGAGTTCTATCTTTGTGGTTTAGCTAGTGTACTTGTCCTATAGTAGTCATCAGGCCTGGACAGATTTATTCCTAAAATGCGAGTGTTGGGAGTCTGCCACATCTGCAGAGGCCCATCCCTTTCCTACTTCCTATCCATTTCTGCTCTGAGCCCCAGTGAAGCCAAAGGACCTCTGTGAAGGAGCAATGAAACACCTTGGTCCCCCTCCCTGTACACAACACACGGAAGACTTGCAGCCTTATGGACCTCTACCTTATCCTACAAGAATTTCTTTCCTGTATCACAGTCTTGATTATGTTGACAATCTAAATATGATCTCATCAACACACCTTGAACCCTTACAGACAAACAGTTTCATTGGTGGTCATCTACATTGCAAACCTCAAGCTTACAAAGAAGCTTGGCATTAGTACACATTTACCAGCAAAGAGAATCTTAATGAATATACTACTATCAAACAGGGTAATTATTGTATTTAAACTGTAACTGTATGCAACAATGTAGTTTCATTTGGAGTAGCTTTGCACATTTTCTCTTTGCACATTTTCTTCTGCCACTGGGCTAGTGCGAGTGCATAGATATGAAACAAGCATAATATGTAGCAATGATTTTACTTCTTTTTTTTCTAATTTGTTTTAGAAGGCAGATATATAAATTATCCAAAATAAACAGACTATCATGAACAATCTGTATCAGTGTATAGTGCATCCTTCTATGATCATCATATCTTTTTCTTCTCCTTGACCACTTTTGAAATGTTATCATATTAGATCTGATTAATTATGATATACTGAAGGAACTGTTATTTTCCTTACATGACACTGAAAAAAATCATAATAAAGATCCTTAAAATGTAATACACAAGTACATAAATATATGTGGTCATCCAATTTAAAATATAATTTCAAAAACTCCTTCTATTCTAATAACTTGTTTGCAAACTGTAGTAATATAGACGGACTGTTATTCTTTAATTATTTTCTAATAACTGCACTTTCTAAGTATCATTATTGTAGTTTATGAATAATTAAGAACTGAAAATGTCTGTCATTTTGTCACTGAGGCTTGGGAAATCACACATGCTAAAGCCAACTTTCTTAGTAGAAAAAATATTCAAGTAGTTGCCTGGTTTACAGACCGTGTACTGTATCTCAAATTTTTGCCTGTAATAAGGATTCCATTATGTGGTTTTATGAATTTACATATTAAAAATATTATTCCTACCTCAAATATGTGTCTGAGAGATTGAAATGTGAATAGGGTGGAAAAGACTCACTGTATAAGTCAATAGCCTTTACAATTTTTAATAGAAACAAAAGTAAATTCAGCAAAGAAATATGTATATTAATAATGGTCATAGAAAATATTTTCCCAGTTTAATAAAATACTCATCACTCAAACCATCCAAACTACCAAACACTGAAAAAAGTATGCACATTTTGAGAACTATGTTATTCATAAAATTATATACAGATTATTCCAAAAGTTATACCCAAACAGCCTTTGAGACACTGTGTCTGAGTTTCATCTCACATAAACTAGTAGAGCTTCACTGATTCATTTCAGCTGAGGATTTTGATATGTTGGAGTTCATAAATCTAAAAGTTAGCTATTTTACACTATTACACAAGCAATATATATTTTATTTCTGTGAAATTCTTCAACTGTTAGATGTCCAGATTGTGGTAGAATGTGAATTTCCCTGCTAATGATCTGCAAAATTAACCTCATCCAGTGGAACTCTCTCTGTAATTTGTCATTGTTATAAGTAAAAATAAAAAAAACCAGCAGTCTTTTATGTGGCTTCATTCTTAAATGTAGAAGTAGCAACTATTTAGCAGAAAATTATACCAAACTTAAAAGATTTAGAGACAGGAAGTCTACTTGCCATTTTTCTTTCTGGTTGTATTGCATGTGTGCACACGGATTTCATTTAATTACAAGAATTTTACTTTGCATGTTTGTTTCCAGATTGTAAAACTTTTTATACTTAAATATATACTCCGTACTTTTCTTCAATATGTACAAATATTCAGCTAGTTTATAAAAGTTGTAGAAATAGAATGATATTATCAGGTGTATGTCTCAATCCAAAGTATTTTTCCACACAACTGAGGCTGTGAAATGTTCTGCCACAGAGCACTGTCTACACAGGTAGACAAAAAAAAAAAACAATTTCACTGATTCACAGAAAGAAGATTCTGCTCATTTTTTAATGGTACGATATCAGATGCTCAAAAATTAACATGGAAAAAATTCATTAAGCCCTTTATGATAATTTAGAAAGTTACATAAAAGTATTTTGTAGATCTATGGATTATAAATGCACACTTTAGAAACCTCAAGGCATGTAAAAAGATACTAAATATTACTCCAAATATTACATTCAAGTAGTTGTTTACATCCAGCGAAAAGAAACATAGCTCCAACAGACACATTAAACAGGCTATAAAGCCCTTATATCCCCAAACTTCTGTTTCAGACTGTCTGAAAAGCTAGTATGCCAATAATTTGCTCACTCTGTTCTAGTCTTTCCTGATTATTAACATGCAATATCTTTCTCACCATAAACTTTGCCTAGCTTGAAAGCAGAAATATTAACTGTTTCATTAATATTTATGTTCATACCAGTCATCTTTCCCAACCAATTCTGATGTTAATGCAATCTTTGAGGACAACTCTTAGAAAAGCAACTCCTTCTGAAAACAATCCTTTCTCCTCTCAATCCCAGATAACGTTTTCCTTCCTCAGTTCTGACCATGCTATCAGATTGGCTGTCCCTTTTCCACCTGTACATACCAGTGAACATATGCCATCGTACTCTTGACTCTGAAATGTCCCTGTCCTATTATGACCACTCATGTTTTTTAACAGTAGTTGGATATCAATTAAATACTGTCTTACATACAAATTAAATGCAATAGTTTCAGTACTAGTCACTCTGAAAAATCTCTGATTTAATACAAGCATAAAAATTTATAGCATGAATAACCCAAGGAGTTCTAATCTTTAAATATAAACTTTGATTTATAATATAGTAATTATTTTTCTTTTAATTGCTCATTAATTCCATTTATCCCCTATCTTTTTCTCAACATGTCAAGAGCCCAGCTTCTGTCCAGAGTCAGGAATCAGTCGTTAGAATAAGGGTAGCACTTGAAGTCTCCTATGGGATTTGGAAGGAAGGGAAATCAAATTCAGAATAGGTAACACTAAGTATTGAAGCATTTGACAAAAACCAAGATTTTAAAGAAAGAAAATTGTGAGAAAATAGACCTTGTTTCAAGAAGAGCTCAGCAATAAGGAATAGTTAGTAAGAAATCACCCCTGATGTTATTATCAAAAGACTGTTAGGGGGAAAAGGGAGCCTGTCTTATACATGAACCAAGATTTTACTGCTAGTCTAACTAATGTTTTATTGATCTACTTAAAAAGTGTGAGTTATTCCTAGCTCAGTGGCAATTAAATAAACACTTGAAATACAAATCATGTAAGTTTTATAGAAGATATTTATTTATTACAAGATTCAGGTCATGTATATATACTTCACATGAAGTATAGTTTTATACATAGCATCTAACATCTAGCCCTTCTTCCTCTTTTAACACTCACCCTTTCTCAGTACTTCCGGATTATTGTTATGCTCCTATTTGTGGAGATAAAGAAGCCATAAAGAAACTGTAAAGCTATAAAGCCATGAAAATTTCCAAGCTTGAATGAAAGGACTGGCATGTGTGCAGTTTTTGTTTGTGTATTTGTGATTTTTTAATGACATTCTTATGATTTTCTTATGATTCTTAACAGCATATCTGACAGGAGTAGTGGAACTGTCACCCCCTTATTCTAAGGGAAACAGCAAGTGAAACAAAACAGCCCATCGTGAAAAGTCGTATGTTCATTGGGATATTTATTTGTCATGGAAGATCCATGAAACATGAACAGAGGGTAGGGGTTTTGTCATTGCAAACAGACTTAAAGGCCTGTTACACAGATGTCTGCAGCTAGCAGGGCCAGGCAGTCAGGCTGGTGCTAAACAGGACTCTCCTACTTCTTTCTTAAATTGTTTCCAGTTTACTCCTTCTATGCAGACCTTGCATTTGATTCATGTACTCCTAGAAAGCTGATGTCCAGGAAAGCAGCAATCAAAAGACAGAATCCATCGTATGTAACATTTCTACTGAAATTTGAAATAAAATGTGATCGAATCTTCAGTATAACTTTCAAAAAATAATTTTTCATTATTTCGTTTCATTCAACTCTTCTTATTTAGGATATTGCTGGCATATAAAAACCAATACCCTAATGAAAAAAAAAGCAAAACAAAACAAAACAAATGACCAAACAAAAAAACCCAGAACAAACTCAATGTTTTCCATATATGAGTATGTCTATTTACGAAGAAGAGCCAAGAGAGTGTTGAATGTTCTCATAGATAACTGCAGTGCAGAGTCACATCTAAAGATGAATATTAGGTAGTGCCAACTCACCATCTAATCATAGTTAAGGACAAGATGACAGTATGAGCAGATGGAATGAAAAAAAACCTTTCATTGCAAAAATACACAAGTAAGGAAATTCAGAGTAGTGTCTGTAGCCACATGAAAGCATTCTTAAAAAATAGGTTTCAGTTTCAGCCTCATCAGTTACTTTTTTTTTAGTTTTATTCTTCAGCATCACAACTTTTGGGCAGTGTTCCATGATACTGAGAACAGCTGTTCTATGACATTCTTGGTTTCAGTTCTTCCTTCTGTTTTGGAAAAAAAAAAAGGGTTCAAGGAGTACACTGGTAATAGGTTCCAAATATGTTTGGATACAGCTGCACGTACATAATTGTAGGTAGCTATGAAAATCAAGTCTGCCTTCAGTAAGGAATGTAACAGTCATAGGGAATGACTAAAACCTTTGAAAATCATATGTATTACATTTGTTTTGTCAACACCAAATGTCAACAGAGTTATACTAAACCATTGGATCACATTTCCCTTGTTATCCTACTTTTCATTTAATTTCATTTAACCATCATGTTTTCTAGGTGGTGGGGATGCCAACAGAGAATTTTGGAGTTCCCTCTGCACATGTCTGTGTGTGTGTAAATGAATGGCTGCTCTCTTCTAAATCACCCTGCAGTGGGTCTTCCTTCCCTCTTAGCCTGGTTTTCTATATGTTTGTCTCTGACAGCTCAAGAAGACACAGTGACCACCACTGTGGCTACTCTGCAGGCAGAACAAACTTCCCACTCTGGGGCGTAGCTCCTGATGTGATGCTTTGCTGTGCTGGGCTTGCTGCTGGCAGAAGCACCACACACAAGTACTGCAAGAGGGAAACCTCCCTGAAAGGTTTTGCTGGTGTTTATGCAACTCTGGTGGGCATGGACCATGGTACTAAAAACAATTACTGCTTCATTTTACTGCCCACTAGTCCTTATTTTTTCCTCCCTAGGCAACAGAGAGCACAAGTGCTAATACCAGGGATCTAGGTATTAATGGATTTCAACTGAGGCGAGACACTAAATTCTGTGAAATTTTTTCTTATTTTCAAGCTTGCAGCAACAGAATGTGAATCTAATAGGCAGTAATTTCTCTTTAGTTTTCAGATATTGAAATCTAGAATTTTCTGAGTTTTATGCTTCTGAAAAAGCAAGTATTTTAACTCTGGTGATAAACTGAAATAGAAGAATGTAAGTAATTTATACTTAAACAACATCATTCCTTTTGTTCAATTTTTCTCTCTCTCACATTTATGTCAGCATATCTTCCAGGTAGAGACAGTGTGAATTGGTTGATGTTTGAACAGGACATCTGAACTTTTCAAGTGTTATCAGTGAATTTTGTGCAGTCATGATAGTCAATACTAGTTCAATTTTATTATGGAAAATTGGAGGACACTGTGATCTCATTTAGGTGAAATGTATCAACAGGACACCACTATTTGTCTTTTTTTCAAAGGACACGCTGTGAAAGAAAGGTAAGTTTTGTGCAAATTCAAGACTGAGTTATATTCTTTCTGCTTAAAGGTCTTTTCTCTGTTTTAGAGCTAGCCCAGTATATTTTTCATTTCATATTCTAAAATTTGTCTAACACTGATATGCATTGCTCCTCCATGGCAACAGGAATTATACTCCCAGCATGGCTATACTTCTGTAATAAATGACAGAGGCAGCACAAATCGTTCCTTTAACCAGCCATCAAACACATAATATGCTTTTACTTGCAAATAATGTAGGATAAATTCTCCCCACTCAAGTCCACACCATGAATTTGATTTTCTTTCTGGAATAAGAGTGAGAATTACTCAGAATTAAAAGAAATAGACTGGAGTTGTTTCCCTGGACCACTTTGAAAGCTGGAATTGCCAGCCCTAATCCTACACAAACCATGAATCAAGCACACAAAAACCTGGGAATAGCATTAAACAAAAATATTATTTCAAATAATAATAAAGTATTTTAATTTGCCTTCCATTCTCATGTCTTAGAAATGCAACCATATTTTTATCTTCAAAAGACAGACTTTTTCAGATAAGAGTGATAGTCTCCTGTAACTGTAAATGAAAACACCAAATATCATAATCATGAGGAAATTAGAAGGTAAATAGTACGAAACATATTTGAAAACTGGCAAAATCAGCCTCCATGTACTTCTCCCATGCTCAACAGCACAAGAATCTTCAATAAGCTTCAATATTCCTTTATCATTTGAACGCAAAAAAAAGCTTGTGAATAGTTGGGTGGATAATCCACCCAACTATTATTTAACACCTCCACTCTGTCAGTCTTTTCCTCTATTATTTGCAAATAATCCTAGGTAGGATCAGGCAGTATGAAGAAAGTACAATAAATGAACTGCATGTATAATATCTTTACTGAGATTTTTATTGCTATTCAGTACTGAAGAAAATGTATATATTAAAATGTACTAAGAAAAAAATTAATACTACTACTGAAATGGTCACCTAAGGATCAGGTACAACACATATTCCAAAAACATTTCATCATAAAAAATAACACAGATGCTCATTATTCCAAGTATTCAGGGCCTTTTTTCCATTAGATAAATTTCCTAATCCTTTCTTTTTCCCACCCTAAATGTTTTTAATGCTTAAAATAGAGACAATTGTACAACAAAATTCACTCATTTTGCTTATTGATCCTATAGATACAATAAGGCCTTCAGGGCATCATGAGTGCATGCCAATTGGAAGACCTGGAGGAAAGGCTCAGTTCAGCTAGCTTATGCATCACTTCCAGCACATGTGCCTATCTGGATGAGCAAATACTGATGAAACGCTCTTTTGTACATGTCTGTACAACCTTTTGTACAAATCTAGAGCAGCAGCAGCTAGGGACAGCTGGTTAAATTCCCTTTTAGGAAGTATTTATTGCAAGTCAAACCTAGAAGTCTGACTGTGGAAGCATGAGGGTATTTCAGGACTCCTCATGGCAAGAGTCCTTAGTGGCAGCCACCAAGAAGATATATGTGCCAGTAGAATAAGTGAATCTTGTGGATTTGGTTTAATAGCATCATTCAGGATTTTACAGCAGCATACAACTCTTGACAAATTCCATCTGTACTTACATAACCATTTCAGGATTAGGAATTATTTCTAAAAGTTTCAGTATTTTAAATTGTCCCCAAATTATTGTTTTGAAAATTAAAACCAAACTAGCCTAATAATGCACAGTCATTTCAATTATGCATAAAAATCATTGGATAAACTTTTGCAATCCTAAAAAAAAAAACCATTTAAATGAAATAGCTTTAAAAAGAGAGGAACTGAAGCAAGAATTCAAAACAAAATAAACCAAAGTCAGGATGCCTCCATGAATAAAAAATTATAATTTTGCTCAGTCTGGTTCTGACAGAGCTTAATTCTGCTATGGGGGCAGTGTAACCTGCTTAAGATATACAATTTTTGGTTAATTCTTGAGAACTAAGATGTAGCTACCTGTATCCATGAGGCAGTATTTTTTCCTAGCCTTAAGCGATCTCTCAGGTAATTTTCTTACCCTTCTTTTTTCCTTTATAGGAAGCACTACACACTGCTTTTATCCACTCAAATTCCCATGGATAATTGTGTCCTGTGCCTCTTGCAGATGAGAAGCCTACAAGCTCTTGCGTAGGACCTATCCAGAAATAACAGGGGGTAAACCATGTGCTGAGTAAATTGTTCTGGCATATGGCCCTCAAGCGCAGCCTTTCTAGAATGGAACTGCACATGAAATTAGTATATGACTCATGTGCACTCATTCTTGTACCTGGCAAATGTGTATCTACTCACACAATGCAGTAAGCACTAAACTCAGTAAGATTCTTGCACTGTAAATCAACTTAATCAAGGCTGGAGACATTCACGGTACAAGAAATAAATAATCTGGTGACCATTTGGAAGTTAAACTGGTTCTTAGACCTATTGATATGAAACAAAAACCTTTTTCTTGTTTGTTTTTCTTTTTGCTAACATACCAGTTATTGCTTCCCGAAGGGGGGCCAGGAGTGGACAACCTGGTGTGCCATGACCTTCCTAGAGAGAGTGTCCTGCAAGGCACAACTCTTCCAGGACCAGTGGCAGCCTCCCTGGGCAGCAGGTGATTTCAGCGGGTGTAGCGATCGCTGAGCTACAGGAGATTCCAGCTCTTGGGATTCAGCTCTTTGTGAAATCACCCAAGGCAAACTCAGGGACAGAGACAGGAGCCTCGTATGGCAATTCCACTGAGGTAGCTTCTATTGTCCAGCAGTCCCTGTGAAGGGAAGGCCAAAAACTCCCTTCTCAGGGGCTGAAACAGGGGCCTTTTATGGGAAAGGCAGGGAGGGGGTGGAGTAGAAACCAAGTAGCCAGCAGGGTACAGGCTGTTGCCATATAGAAACAAGGCATGCTGGGGATGGTTCAATTTGTCACCATGACTGGAGAAAGGTTGCTTATCTCTGGGGAGAGTCTTTTTGGCTTCAGGCCTCTCTCCTCCAAGAGAGTGCAGAGGGCTCTTGTGCCAAGGGCTCCCAGCCCTCCACAACTCTCCCTTCTTATTCTACCAAATTCCTGTCTCTGCACAGAAGATGGGCTCTTGACATGTTGAGAAAAAGATAGGGGATAAATGGAATTAATGAGCACTTAAAAGAAAAATAATTACTATATTATAAATCAAAGTTTATATTTAAAGATTAGAACCCCTTGGGGTAATTCACACCTCCCCAACAGCCTTTTTAAAGCAGCATAAAAATCATGAGATCATAAGCAAAACAATACAAATTACAATGAAAATCCACAAAGCACCCTTAACTAAAGAAAGTGCCCACTCTTGGAGTCCCCATTGTCTGAGAAAGTTGTTGAGACCATCTGTGATTTTTTCCTCTGTCTTGATTTGGTGGACTTGATCTTCTAGCAGCTGGATGTTCTTTGAGGTGGAGTTACTAAGTGATGTTAAATCAAAACAGCACATGCCTTCAAAATCTTGACAGTCCTGTCCATGGACTAGGAGCAGGAAGTCAATGGCTGTCCGGTTTTACAGTGTTGCCTGTCTGGTGGTTTCTTCATGTTGAAGAAGATTGCTAAGGGTGGCAGAAGTTGCATTGGCCTACTTGCTAAGCCAGCATCCCAGGTGATTTTGCTCACCAAGGGCTTTAACAGCAGCTACCCAAGAGAGATGCAGGGATACTGATACCCTTTTTCCTTTACTCCAGTTAATAACTTGAGAATCACAATTTTTGTCATATTCTAGATACAATCATTTCTGGCGTGCCAATTTGTGTGCTGAATTATTCTTTAAGCCTTGGAGTTTTGTAATGTTTGGGGTGAGGGTAATAAGCTGGCCAAGGCTACAAGGACCCCCTTGATGGTGTGAGGGGATCCTGGCCAATGCCCTATCTCTACAAATAAGAAACACTCCCCAGGGCAACACTTTGGGATGGAGTGAGGATGAAGAAAGAGTATGACTGGTGTAATTGCACCAATTTGGAGGATTATAAACTTTGTTATTTGGTGATACATTATTTTATGGGTAGACCTAATAAGCTCAAGGTAGTTCAAATGTTGGCTGGATAGTTTATAGTGAAATTGCACACAGAGCTTTGGAGGACCCCAATAAGTCCAATTCCTGGGGTTCCTCTCATGCTTGCAGAAGAATCTTGGTCCATTAGTCCCAAGTGTCTACCGGATTGGGTTTCTTACCTGTATATGGGTATTCATGTACTGCTAGAGGAATCCCTACCAGGCACATTGACAATGGGTTGTCTAGGTTGCCCATGGACAGGCACAAGTTATCTTGCTTAAATATCCTTGCTAGGGTTACCCAGTTATTATGGCTGGGCTGTGGGACAAGCCAGCTGAGGGCCTGTGGTGCTGTGAGGAACATCCAGGCAGCACAAAGGTAGATGGATCTCATTTTTAGACAGGGACGGGGCTTCTGATAGAGAATATAAACAAAAATTTGTTAACTTTGAGGTGTAGGGGAAGAGTTGTCTTCACTTTTCCTCCCTCCTCCCTTTCCATTTCCCCTTTCTTTGTTTTTTAAAATGATTACTGTTGGGGAGGATAGAAGGTTTGGGATATTCTGGTTGGGGGTAAGTAAGGGCTGGGGAGGAGCGGGAGGGGAGGGAACAGGAAGGTAGGTATATAGGTAAGTGGGGTTTTATGGGTAACTGGGGAATAACTTGTTATTTATAACAGGATCTGTGGTGATCCTTCCACTACTTGAACATCATACTCCCACTTGTGACTCCTGGGATCCCTCCAAGTCATTACTGACTTGTGGGATGACCCTGAACCATCGGTAAAAAAGGTTAGAGCTTTGAGAGGTGTTCTACTTTGGATTAATTTTGGGATCAAACCAAAGGCCAAATCACGGTTAAAAAGTCTATGTTTTGGCATGTGGATGGAAATTTGGCCTGGGTAGCTATCCAGGGCGAACTGGAGACTCTCATTGGTCTGGAGCAAATGTTCCAGATCCCCAGTGGTCAATGGCAAGTATATGCATGTGAATTCTCATCTTGCGAGAGAGCAGAGGCGAGTTCTGGCCTTTTTTATTAGAAGTGCCATCGTTTCATGAGGAGTGGTTATTGTTTTTGTAGGCTGATTGCTTGTAAAAATCCATTCAAGCATTAATAAAGAGTCTCTGAGTTGAGGATCCCACTGAAATGGGGGGCCTTACCCAATATGGTAGACTGGAGGGGCAGACTGGGCTCAACGTGATTTGCTTGGTGTGAAGACAGGGCCTCCTGGACTTTGGTGATAGCTTCTTGGGCTTCTGGCGTGAGGGCACGTGGACAGTCAAGGTCCTCACTGCTGTGGAGAAGACTGAAGAGGGGGGCGAGATGTTCTCTTATAATCCCAAGCAGGGGATGTATCAAATTGATGGACCCACATAACTTATATAAGTCTTTTAGGGTCTTTGAGTCATCTTGAATGGTGAGTTGCTGGGGTGGGATGGTCATCTCATGGATCTGGAATCTGAGGTAAGTCCATGGGCTGGTGTACTGCACTTTGTCTTCACTAATCTCGAGCTCTGCTTCCTCTATGGCTTCAATAGTCCTTTTAACAGTCATGTCCTCTTGGGGAGGATGAAATAGGGAAACCTTATAAATATGACTGCTTAGCAAAAGATTCTGAACATATGAAACTTGTAAGTGAAATAGAAACGAAAGCTAGCTTTGAGATATAAGATACCAAGCTGTTAGTTACTGTACAACCAAAAAACAATGGGCTAGCCAGCTGAAGGAGAATCCCTCTTGATTGAACAATGTCTTTAGCATTTAGAGGATGCTTCAGCAAGCAGAGAAGTGCAAGGGTCAGAGAAACCCTGCCAGCGTGGCAGGGAAGACAAAAGTAGTTTTAGAAAGTAGTTTTTAGGAGTTAAAATGTAACCCAATATGGTAATGTAGTAGTTTTGATAGGTTGTATGTAAATTCTATAAGGACTTCTGTCTTCTATTGATTGGATGTTGTACTATTACCATATTCAGTATAAGAACAGATATAATATCATGTAACCAGACTTTTAGCTCTCTCGCTCTCTCAATCTCTTACTCTCTCGCAATCTCTCCTGCTCTCTCTCACAATCTCTTTCTCACAATCTCTCTCTCACAAGCTCTCTCTCTAGAAATCTGTCTCTCTTAGTCTCTCTCTCTACCTCTCTATCTCTTGCTCTACCTCTCTCGCTCTCTCTGGGGCATGCTCTAAGCTGTGGCTGGCAGCTTAAGCAGAGCTCCTGCACCCATGACCCTTGCAAATAAACTGCATGTTTCAGGAGCTGCCTTGATCTGTAGAAATCCCCGAGCCGACTGTGTCCCTTGGAACCTTTTTATTTCCTACAATGTCCAAGTAAGTTTTTTCTGATGCCCAGATCAGCATATCATCCATATAGTGGTGGATGACTGCATCTGGGAACAGGCTCCAGATACGGAACAGAACATGGGCAATGTACCACTGGCATATGGTCGGAGTGTTCTTCATGCCTTGGGGAAGGACAAGCCAGTGATACCTTTTGAGTGGGGCTTTTCTGTTGAGGGAGGGGACGGAGAAAGAAAACCAGGGGGTGTTCTGAGGGTGGAGAGGGATGTTGAAGAAGCAGTCTTTTATATCTATGATGGCAAGCATCCAGTCTCTGGGCAGCATCAATGGTGAGGGCAGGCTGGGCTGGAGGGGACCCATGTCATCAATGACTTCATTGATCTTACAGAGATCGTGGAGGAGCCTCCACCTATTTTTGCTAGGCTTTTTCAGCACAAAGACAGGGGAGTTTTAAGGGCTAGTGGTCTCAGTGATGTAGCCCTTGGCAAGCTGCTTCTCCACCAGGGTTCCTAGAGAGCACAACTTTGCCTTGGAACTGAGCCGCTGCTCGATCCACACTGGGTCCTCTCATTTCCAGGTGAGCCGAGATGAAAGATGATGCACACTTCTCAGTGCTCCCAGTTAGAAATCCTTACTGGGGATGTGTAAGGAAGTCCCCTATTGGGTCAAGAGGTCCCTGCCCCATAAGGTGATGGGGGCCCTCACCACGAATGGCCGGATGGTCGCTATCTTGCCTTCGGTGCCTTCAATGATGACATTCCGCTTGCTCTGCATAGACACTATGGCTCCACCGATCCCAGAAATCACACCTGCCACCGGCTGCAGTTCCCAGTTCGCTGGCCAATGATGGTCCTGTCTGCACCAGTGTCCAGCATCTGTGGTCAGTAGATCTGCTCCCCCTTACAGAGCAGGCCACACTCAATGGCAGGCTGATTTGAGCCCACCGCCCGTGGCCACATTATGGTTGGATTGAGTGGAGCCTGTTCTGGGCAGTCCTGTTGGAGCAAAAAGGCTTCTGCAATGGGTGTGTTCCCTGTGAAAGGAAAAAGGGTGTGTCTGTGCAGCAAAGCTGGACAAAGATCTCTTGTCCAGGGTATACTGTTTGTATTTCTGGTAATACAAAAATTTGTTCTGGACCATGAAAAGTGTCACCTAGGATGAGAATGTCCCATGGACCATTTTGTGGTCTGTACTTCCCTGTGGGGATATGGTAAAAACACTCATTTGTAAAGTCAGTGGACAGCACGGTTACCAGCTGGTGCTGGGTTCCCATCTGTAACGCTCCATGTGACGGGTCTCTTTCATGTGTCCTGGGATCTCTGGGGATGATGGTGCCTTTCAAGATCCACCTGCTTGCTCCTGGCACTTGGCGGTGGACTTCATACACTGGTTGAAGTGATATGGCTTTTGATTTGTTGTCAAAGCATGGGGCTGTGCTACGCTCCGCTGGAAGTTTCCCAGGCGCTGTTGGTACTGCCGCTGTCTCTGGGGCCTTTGGTAGCTGGTGTGACGGTCCTGGGTGGATGACTTTTCTGGGCAGTCTTTTATAAAGTGTCCAAATTCTCTGCAATGGAAACAACAGGCATTATCTTTTGAAGCCACCACTGCAATGACACCCCTTCTGCAATGCCCTTTGCAACTGCTTGGGCAACTGCGTTTTCAGTGGACATATGGCGTGTGCAGCCTTCCACCATTTGCTCTGTGGTGGGTTCTATGTCCAGGGATAAAGCCTTTAGGATAGTCTTACATTGTTCAATAGCATTTGCCACAGCAAGTTTACTCAAAAGTTCCTTTCATCCCTCTGGACTTTCTGTTTGTTTTTCACGGGGTACCTTTAACCTGTCCACAAATTTAATAAAACTCTCATCCACTCTTTGTTTGATGTTAGAAAAATGTTGTGTGAATCGAGTCATCAGGGGTAAGAAGCAGTGATGTTTTTGCTGCAATGGATATATCCCGCAGTGCAGCTTCAGGTATAGTGTTTGTTTGGTCTGAGGGTTTTTGAAGTTCACCTTCTCCAGTTAATTGCTGAACGGTCAAATTTGGCCGACCCACGTCTTTGGAATAGGAGTCAGATAATGTGTTTAATTGTCTTTTCCAGTGCCTCTCCTATAGCATATATTCTGCTGGGCTAAGGAGGCAGTTAACAATATTTTTAATATCATGAGGGATGAGCATGTAGGCAGAGAAGGTGGCTTCTAATAAGTTTCTAAACAAACGGGATCCCCGCCTGTGTTCCTTAGTGACCTTGCAAAGCTCTTTGATTTCTGTGTAGGGAATTGGCCCCCATATTCTTCTAATTGTGGGTCTCCCCCGCCTCCCTTTTGTTAAAACAACTGGGAAGGCTGAAATCTTTTGGGCCAATTTCCAGTCTCCCTCATGGGTGGCTTGTCAGACCTGTGTTTTCATCCAGCAATTGTCGGGCTCTGATTCGGAGTCTGCTGTGCTACTGTCATCCTCTGAAAAGGAGGAGCAGTGTTCCATAGGGTGAAGTGTAGCAGCCTGGAGCTGAACAGCAGGGGGAAAAGTATGGCAGTTTTTGGATGCCGATACTGCCTGAACTAGGCTGGGAGCGGGAGTCGTGGGAAACCGGGAGTGCCGTGCCGGAGCGGGGTGCGCGTCCTGGCCATGGGAAGGTGGCGAGGAGGCTGCAGCCGTGTGGCATCTACAGATCTCGGGAAAAGCAGGGGTTAGGGTACTGCCGCTGCAAGGCTGTTTAAAGCCAGCAGCAGCGGCTGGAAGTGGCTGTGAGGAAGGGGCGCAGGCGATGGGTTTTAAAGCAGAAACTACGGGAGCGCAGTTTGCGGGAGAAACCAAAAAGGCAGGGGGGGAAACAGGATCCCGCAACTCCTGCTCCTAGCCTAGTTTGGGCTGGGGGTAGCAAGTTTGGAGCAGCGAAGCTGGTAGAACAGGTTTGTATGGAGAAGCAGGAGCCACTTCATTACCAATTGTAAGGGAGGTAGGGTGGGTGACAGCAAGAGAATAGCCTGCAGGCATAGACACTGGTGGGTCGCTCTCCAGGGAGCCAGGCATTTGTCCGCCTGCTGCTGAGGTGTGGGTGGGGGTATGAACTTAGTAGAAGTGACACAGCAGGGGGATTGGAATGCCTGAAAAGGGATGGGGAAGAGCGGCAGGGGGATGTGGCTGCGGGCAGTGCTGGGCCGTGCCCACAGCCGGGGGAGCGGCAGCGGGCAGCGCGGGGGGACGGTGATACCGTAGGGGAGTGGGGTAGTTTAGAACGGGGGGAGGCAGGGTGGCAGGGCCGGCTACCTCGCCAGCTCCGTTTTTCAGGGGGAGAGATGGATAGATAGTTGGGAACAGGGGTTCAGATTTGGGGGTGGAGGAAGGTTCCAAGATAGCTTGGCCAGAGTTGCCTTGGCAGGGAAGGAGAGGGGATTGGAAGGCGTCAGGGTTTCCATGGCTACCCTGTTCCGTACGGAATTCGCCGCTTTTTGATTCCCTCTCCAGCGGGGAAGCGGGCTTGGGAGCACAGGCAGGAGAAGGTGGACGGGGAGGGTTTTGACTGGGGATTTTACGACATTCCCGAAATACTACCAGTTTTTTTCTACTAACTTAATAATATGAAACAAGGGGATAAACTGAGAAAGAGAAAAACCAGCAGAAGCTTGAAGAGAGTAGATTTTTTTCGTGATGAGGTCTCAAAAAGAGTTAGAAAGGATAGAGCCACCGTTAATATCAGAGAAATGCTTAGAAATCCAAATACTAAAGAACCTCAGTTTCCCCTTAGAAAGACTCCCATAAGAAAACTCAAAATTACTAACAAGAAGGATTTTTAGAACTTGAATGTAAAGGTCTCTCCCAGCTTGGGTGAGGCTAGGTTTTCCCAGCCTCTGTTCCATCTTGGCTATCCCACTCTCTAACCCAGCAGAAAAAAAGAGATAAAAAAAACCCCAAAAAGGACCGAAAAATATAGAACCATGCAGAAAGACCCCAATTTCAACTCACAATTCTTCCTTCAGGCATGGGGGCAGCCAGTAGGGTCAAAGAAATGTCTGCTGGGAAAGTGGTCAGCCTGAAGGTCGATCCTCAAGAGGTGTTTCTTTTTCGAGATGGTAGGTGAGGGTCTCGACCTATCTCTTTGGATAGCTTCTGCTAAAATGCAGGGGGTCTCCTCAGAGAAGTGACAATCCAGCAGCGGCTTTAAGTCCTGCAAAGATCTGTGCAGGAGTCACTCTCTCCAGGACTTCCAGAGTAGGGATCCAAGCAGTTCGGAGTGCCACTTATTGCTACCAGAGAGCCAGGGGTGGACAACCTGGTGTGCCATGACCTTCCTAGAGAGAGTGTCCTGCAAGGCACAACTCTTCCAGGGCCAGTGGCAGCCTCCCTGGGCAGCAGGTGATTTCAGCGGGTGTAGCGATCGCTGAGCTACAAGAGATTCCAGCTCTTGGGATTCAGCTCTTTGTGAAATCACCCAAGGCAAACTCAGGGACAGAGACAGGAGCCTCGTATGGCAATTCCACTGAGGTAGCTTCTATTGTCCAGCAGTCCCTGTGAAGAGAAAACCAGGAACAAACCTCCCTGATGAGGAGCAGAAACAGGGGCCTTTTATGGGAGAGGCAACAGGGTACAGGCTGTACCATATGGAAACAAGGCATGCTGGGGATGGTTCAATTTGTCACCATGACTGGAGAAAGGTTGCTTGTCTCTGGGGAGAGTCTTTTTGCCTCAGGCCTCTCTCCTCCAAGGGAGTGCAGAGGGCTCTTGTGCCAAGGGCTCCCAGCCCTCCACAACCAATGAATTCCGCAGCATACTTAAACAAAGGTGCTTACGTATAATTCTATGAATTTTTTTTACTAAAGCATCAGTCTGAAATTATCCATTTAACTGTATTGTCCAAGAGATGTTATGTCATAAAAAATGTTAATATGTCATAAAATCTCATATAAGTTATTGAACATTCACTAAAAACTTTATAAAATAAATGAAAACTTAAAATTTCAACATTATTGGCCTAAAATAGTAATTTTTGCAATCTTAGTTTTTCCTTGCATGTAATTAACAATCTCGGTTCCTGTCACACTGTAACAGGTCACAAGATCAGCCATGATTTTTTATTTATTTTCCGAATCCTTAGAATAATATGCAGGATTCTAAACTGATCTATGTGAAAACTGAGATATAGATTTGTCAGGTGTTTGAGTAGTGAAAATTTTGGCTTACTGGAACACCTCTGTGGTTACATGAAAGCACATGATTTTTTAAAACCTTCTTGGATTTTTTAAACCCTGCATAACTTGAGTATTTCTAATGCAGAAAAGGGCAGAGACATGTCTCCAAGAGAAATTTTACGTACTGGACATGAGAAAATTTCTGTAAATTTACATTTGAGACTCAATTCTAATAAACTTGTCATGTAAATTACATTCTGTTCCCTATTTTAATTCATGTGATTTTTGTTAATTTTTTTTCAATGTATTTGGCCAGTGTGCAATTATGGCACTTGTAGCCCATACTTCCAGCACAGTATGACATACAGACTAGAATGCAGAGGACAATACAATGTGTATGCAGTTTGGATTGGTATTTAATTCTACTTACATAAGAAATGTTGTCATATAAGATTATTTGAATTATAGTAAAAAATTTTTGTGATAAATTACTTGGTAATTTTAAACACAAGGTTTGAAATTATCTGGTTGAAATTCCCTAGGAAAATTAGCTAAATTCAAATAATAAACATTTTTTTTCTTAAAGATGTATTGAACAAAAAATAAAATTCTTTAAAAAATATAAATAGTTCTGTTTGTGTTTTCTACAATGTACTTTAAAACTGAAATGTGCTCCTCAGAATTAATAATAAAGTTCTCTCTATTTCAGTCCAGGGATGAGTTATTTTGATTTCAGAATGCACTTTTATCTAATGGATAGCAATTAAATTGTATAATATTTTTTAATGCCAGGGAGCTAATTTCAAAAGAGCACTGGAAAGATCCCAGCTATCTAAATTGCTAGAGCTCTTTTCAGAGGCCACAGAAAATGTTGCCACCATCAGTCTGCCTGTAGCTGCATGCATTTGCTTCCAGATTTGAGATACTTATAACAATAGTAAGGTTTGACGAGCTTGCCCCTCTCATGGAACCAAACTTGGATAAGATGTCACAGAAACTTATTTATAGCTCTACTTTCAGTCATAAGGTGAAACACACATAGAAACTGCAGGAAGCACTGTAATAAAACACAGTAGGAAGGAATGCTCTGCAACTGTTTTGTCTTGAAACATCCCTTGCTTTTATACCAAAGCAATGCTGAGATAGCAAAAGAGGCCAAATTCAGTCACTGTGTAGGTGATTAATAGCAGTTTCTACCCCAGCAGAATAGAAATTTTTGTAATTATCTAAGTAAACATTATCTAAGAGGTGCAGTTGGTGCCTTGGCTGTGTGGCTCCAGCTCCCTCCACAACTCCTTCCACAAGCCAAGTGCCAGGTGAAATGTCCCACCCACCAGGATCCCCCTGCCACTGTGGTAACCAGAAGAATAGTAAATTGTCTTCCCTCAGAGGGCTTGGGGCCAGGGCTTCATTGGCATCCAGCTGCTGGGTAGCTGTCCTTGAACAGCATCACCTCACCCCATTTCCAGGTGCCTGGTTCCACAATCCACCCAAATACCTGGGCTTCAGCTAGCAATGTCGCAATTCTGCACCAGGCCTTTGCCTTTTCCTTTCATCAAGAAATGCTCCTATGTCATGCCTGGCACAGCCACTGCTTTCATGCAGCAGGAGTCTATCAGGATGTTAAAATTGTTGGCCAAGGTTGTTTTGCAGAGTGCTGAAGCAGGTGCACACTACCTGAAAGGAAAAGTACGGTGTGCATCCACAAGCTCTTGCTGAAGAGAAGCAGCAAGTGAAGAATGCTGACGAAGGGGAAGTGGGTTTCAGACTGATCAAAGCCACAGGCCAGGCAATAGCTTAATTATAGATATTTTCTGTGGAGCGCTGGCTGTATGGGGGTGCTTAAAAAGAATGTGGATCACAGAAAAATGGGTAAGTTATGTCTGTTTCAGGGAGGCAATTTTCAATTAAAGTTCAGCATATTCTTTCAGGCAAAACATGGCAGGCCAAGCAGAGCACCTGCTGCTGTAGCCCAGAGGCGTTCTGATGAGCCAGCTGTGACCGACGTCACCTCAGCTAAAGTAGGATCTGAGGCTAGATTAGAAACAGAAATGTCACCAATGGAAACCAGGCACAGATCTCTCAGCTCTGGGAAGTGATACCAAAGAGAGTGTCCCTGGTGTGTGTCTGCTAACATCAGCACCAAGGTGAAGATGTCAGTATCTTGTGTGGTGAGGAGTACTTACCCCCAGACTAACAGCTGAAATGTAGCCAGAGAGTGATGACATGCAAAGGTAACTGGATATGGACTGGAGAAATGTATTGGCAAAGTCCTAGACCTGTATGAGTCAGTTTGGACGGCAAGGGACCGTTAAGCCTTTAGAATTGTTCACTTCAATTTAGCTATTTGTTAGTATGGAGTTAATATGGGTGAGTTTGTAGGAACTGCAGTGTGGGAAATAGTTGCTCAAACATAAAGCAGATGGTTAGTTTACCTGTGGCTAATCTGCTTTATTTCTGGAAAGAAAAAAAGAAAGCATGCACTCAGCATACCTATATTCTTAGCCTTATGCCAACATTTAAAAATCTGGGGTGAAAAAAGTTTAATGAAAACAAAACCTAAATTTATAAACACTCATTTATAAATAATGTGAACATAATTTGTAAAGTGGGAAGAGAGATTGAGATCCTATCTAATACTTTAGAGAGAGTACCATGTCACAGAATTTGTACAAATGTTTTACAGTGGGTAGAACATCATTGATTGCTTCCACAAATTGTAGTCCTTGCTTCCTTGTGTAGATTATCACTATTACTACTTGCAAAAAGCTGTTGCTGTATTTTTTGCAACCCCAGAACCATCATTATAATAAAATGGACCATGTATAGAAGACACATAAGGATGCATCTCCGGACTTTAGATGATAATTTGGAGGTTCATGTTCACAGGCATTTGTGAAAACACATTCATTCTATTTTCCTTTTAAAAAAGAGTAATTCCTGTTATATCAGTAAAGTCTGTTGCTATTAAAATGTATAGCCCTAAATGCACTGCTCTAACAAAGGTATTTATAATATACTGTGTACTGCAATATGTCCGGGGGAAAAACCATTCAAAACAAATATCATATTTAATTCAAAGCAAACAGGCTTATTCTTCAACAGGTACCTGCAGATTGGATGCTGCATGCAAACTAAAATGTATTTTTAGATATTTTGGTTTTTCTATCTGGCACACTCATCAAGGGGACATCTGGAAATAAGTATCACATGGAAATAAGTGTCACGCTGCAATTACTGATATTGTAACCTACAAAAATACTTTTTGGAGGCCATAGAGCCCCTTACTGCATTTAATAAAATAACATGGTCATGCATTCTGATTTTGAATGAGTTGAATGAGAGGATGGCTTCAATGCCTCACAAATACATCTGTAATTTCTGTAATGCTTTCCATATCATGTTGTTCTTGGTATTTATTTTAGTTGGATTTCTGAAACAGCATGAGGATTACTACAATGAAACGACAGCTACATTTAATTAAGGCATGACTGATGTATCTGCAAATAATCTTAACTGAGAATTTAATTTTTCATTTGTAACTTTTGCAGACAGAACATGATTTCCTTTGGCTTTTTTTTTAATTGTTGTTTAATATTCTACTGATTTTTTTACTCCTTAAGGAAAAATAGTGTTGCATCTCAAATTGAATAGTTGAGATATCAAGTGTTATCAAATAGTTACTTCTGGGTGACACATGAAATTGATCTGATTAGTCACATCTTGGTGTTGCTCATCCTGGAATGTGAATGCAGGCAATCCTAACAAAAATATTCACTGTGTACATTTAAAAAAATGTTATTTTCAGGAGCTTCAGCCATGCATTTTTTGTATGAGCTTCTTGTAAACTTTCCCACTAATAGAGACAGGTTAAAGGGCACTTGAAGAAAATAAACAGAAATAGAGTATAGATACAGCTGAACAGAATTCACTTAAATATTCAGGAAAATATTGATAGAAAATGCTGGTAGAATCTGTCCAGCTCTAACATCTGGACGGCTTGGGTAAAAAATATAAAATTAAATCCTACTTTGAAATAAATTTATTAGAGTTACCACAGTAGTCTGGGAGCTCATTTCAGTTATTCCAGAAATCCAATTTGTTGCAGATATATTGGAGGTTCACGGAAGAGGTAAACAGTTGCTGTGGTGAAAAATTTTATGGGAGTAAGTAGGTAGAGAGTGGGAAAGTTATCTGTTCATATTATTTGCTCTAGGACATTAATTTCATGTACAAATTAAAACTGAGCAATGGTATTTGCATTAGCTATGCTTTAGTGCAAAAACAAATCACTTTGTTATTATGAGTTAGCAGTTTTCCTTCTTAGAGGAAATAATGAAAAGCCCTACTTCTTGGACATATAAGCAGATGAGCCGTCACCATAGCAACCAAAGGACGTATCCATCGCGTCATCCTGTCAAACAGCCCCTGCATGTGACTCCAAGCTCACATTCTTTACTTCCATCTGAAAGTAGGTTTTAGTCCTGCCATCCAATAAAATCAATACCCAGTAGGATGTTTTCTGTCTGTCATAGTTTAGAAATAAAAAGCTACTTATAGTAGCCTTTCTTGTCTTAAAGGAAAAGTAAAGGTTGTTTATATATCATATACTAGGACTTAATGAAAAATAGAAATAATAGAAAACAGATCTTTTGTTTCCAGGAATGCCGAGTTTTCTCATGCTCTTTATTATGTTTAGTGGTTTGGTCATGTTTTTGTTACGGAGTATTATGACAGGTTCTTTGGACAGCTTCCAGCAGTGAGCCTGGCTTAAGAGAAACATCATGTTTCTCACTTAGAGTTATGAAAGAAGCTTTGATTTCTCCACCAAAAGGAGGAGAATCACACTGCAAACCTGATTTACAAATCAGGCAGCAGAATACAAATACAAATTGCATAGTCTTAATTGATCATCCATTTCCCATGCAACTCTAAAGCAGGATTTTATTTTCATGTTCTTGCCCTCTTCAAAAGTGTTTTCTAGCTTCCCTCTTGGACTCTAGAAAGTTGTTTTCACCTTGCCTCATCTTTCCTCTTCATCACCCTTAAATTTTAACCTTCTTTACACCTGCAGTGTAATAAGAATCAACACTCTTGGCCTCTGATTTCCTGGTGTAATTCCCAGAAGCCTTCCCCGAAGCCCATTAAAAAAGTAATGGCAATTTGCACTTGTGTGGGTTCTGCATTTTACCTCAATGAAGTCAGCTCAGATTCAGTTTCCATATGTCAAATGACTACTGCAACAACAGTATCTGGGAGAAAAGGTTCCTCATTAGGTAGATCTTGAGGCAACTTTGTTATTTATGTTTTGAGCTCTTTGTCTGCTGAATGGTTTGGGAGGAATACCAGTTGTGCCTATGTGTAACACACGAAATTTCACTGGAATTAAGTCTCAGTTTAACTATAGAGTGATCATACTTTAGGATCCATACACCAGCATGACAGTAATAGAAGATATAGAATGTAAGAAATGGAAAAGATTAGGACTACAGGAAAGTACCATTTCTATGCATCATTCCATTAAAGTAATGAATGGTATAACCTGACAAGACTGTATGGCTCCAGAACCTGAACTCTTTTTTTCCTAATAATGCTTCCTTCAGTCTTATCTAAGTAAGACTGAAGGCATTGTATGAAAACTGCTCTCTCTGTCTATTGCTCTCTCTCTCTCTGAAACACACAGTACATTTTAGATCATAAAAATGTAAAATGTATGAAAATATGCATAAGATAAGGCAGGATTCCATACTCAAGTGAATTAACAGATATATGGAAAAGTGATTTCCAAAATGTCAGTTTTCCATGTCAAAGTAATGGTCTTGAAATGCTATCTAAGACACTTCTGTTAGTGTCAGTTAAGCCAGACAGACTGATAGTTTCCAAAACAGATTGCCAGAATCACACCAGTGAAACTGTTTGCTATAGATGTAAGAAATGGGTTTGGCAATCTCCTCCTGGTGGTTTTGTCTGGTATTAATTTTCTCCATAGTAGCTAGCATGGGCTGTGTTTTGGATTTGTGCTGGAAACCATGCAGATAACACAGGGATGTTTTTGTTCTTGCTGAGCAGTGCTTACAAAAAGTCAAGGCCTTTTCTGCTCCTCACCTCACCTCTCCAGTGAGGAGGCTGAGAGTGCACTGAGTCTTAAGGGCACACAGCCAGGACAGCTGACCCCAACTGACGATATGGCATCATGCCCAGCATACAAAACTGAGGAAAGGAGGAAAGGGGGAACATTTCAGAGTGATGGAGTTTGACTTCCCAAGTCACCGTTACATGTGATAGGACCCTGCTCTCCTCGGGATGGGTGAACACCTGCCTGCCCATGGGAGCCAGTGAATTGTTTTGCTTTGCTTGTATGTGTGGCTTTTGCTTTACCTTTACCTGTGTTTATCTTAAACCATGAGTGTTCTTACTTTTATCCTTTGGGTCCTCTCCTCAATCCCAGTGCAGGGGAGTGAGTGAATGACTGTGTGGTGCTTAGTTGCCTGTTCGGGTTAAACCACAACACTGTCAAAAGAAGTCAAGCAAACCGCATTGTATACACTTTTGTTATTAGGTGTCATTAGAAAAACTAAGAATCATTTCAAGTATTATGTCTAGCAGTTCCTTTTTTTTCTTTCTTTCTTTTTTTTTTTTTGAATGAAACAAAATATTTCAGTTTTAATCCTGAGACAGAAACTCTCAGGTGCTTGGAACTTCAACTCTAAATCCAAAGTTCATATGTTTTCTTCTTACTTTCAATAGTTAACAGTTCCTGGAAAGATGGACACCACATTGAGGAGTGGGACATAAATAACTGTTCTCAGAAATTCGCAAGGTTTAAAAAAATGCATGGCAAGTCTGTACAGTTTGTGCTGGTTCAATTACTTCACATATAGTGTTCACTCACACAGGACTCCTTTATGAATTTAATTAGACTTTTCTGCCACCAAATTTGATTCTCCTTAGCTGCCATCAGGAAAGGTCTGCCTAGTTCAAGGTTGTGTAATACCAGCCTTATCAGTTCTCCAATTTTACAAATGCTGTCATTATCTGTTGCAGTGCTAGGTTTGGTTTAGCAAGCTGCAGCTTTCTCCGAGAGCACAGCTGGGCTGCTTAGGGCAGGGCAGCCATTCTGTCCTCCTGTAGTCCTTTTTGGATGGCCCTTGGCTCCTGCTCCAGCTAGCTGGGCTCTACAACACAGTGATGGCAATGGAGGCGAGAAGGGTCTCTCCATGGGGAACCGTTATTGTTCCACGTTGGTCTGCTCCTTCCCAGAGGCAGAGTGCCCAAGACACACCTCGCAGTCCGAGGGCAAGGGGGGTTTGTCAGGGGCTCAGGGGCGGTACATGGGCAGAGTTGGGGTATAGGAACCAATAGGGAGAGCCCAAGGGAGTGGCCAGGGCTAAGGGGCGAGGGAAAGCAGGGGGGAACTATGTGGAATAAGAAAAGCAATGGGTAAATAGACCACCACAATTATCGACTGACCTAAAGCTTGTTCCACCTGATTCCTCTGATGACAGATCTGTTTCAACAGAGTAATTTTGCCTCGTTTTATGAGGTCTTGGTTTGTTAGCATTAGATGTCTCAATGTCCAGTTCCAAGTGGGACCCTGGCCTATCACTAGGTCCTGATTGTGCCAGACCAAATGACTTGCCCCTTCTCAGTTAAAGTTTAGGCACATGAAGAGATTACCCGTTTTCCAAGGCTCCTATTAATCATCTCATCTATAATTTCAAAACAGTTACCTTAGCTAAAATAGAAAATAAATTATCTATTACTCCCATGCCTTGAAGAAAGGACTGCTAAATCATCTTTTTAATCCAAATACTTTATGCTTAGGAAAAAAAACAACAAAGATAAGTAGAAAAAAGTTATTATCATTTTGAAGGCCACAAAGTATTTTTTCTGAAATGTTTTCTGTAAGATGTGTTTTATTAACTTTAAATGCATGTGTAGAGTCTTTATCTGATGTAATACTAAGAAAATAGATGTGTTTGTTTTAAAAAAAATCAATATTGTAATTTGATTCAGATATGTCATTGTTTCCCTTTGTTTCATAGATCTGTAGATATTAAATCATGCCAGTTTCCATTTGTGAGAAGCTTGCTGATATGTATACTTAGGTTTAGTCTGTAATTTATTATTGTTTTATATTTAAAAATGGTAGCTTCCAATATCCCTGGTTAAAGCTGAAGCTTTGCAGCAGCAAGTGCAACATCTCCAAAGGTAAATGCAGCCCATGTGCCAGTTATTCCCAAAGGGTATACTCTGGTGCATGGTGTTCCATAGAAATCTGGCAGCACCCTGTTTGCTCTGCCATTTGTTTTTAGTGCCTAATCTGAAGAGTCTGCTTTACAGGTTTCTCCTGTGACCCAGGAATAAGGAACCAGATAGACTGAGTTAAGATTTTTATCCATCACAAGCAGTTCAAAAACTTATCTTTGGTGGCTGAGGATCTCAGAGCTATCTATACAATTCTCTTGTTGTGTAAGCTTTGACTCTGCTGACACTGACAGTGGGACTGGGTGTGTGTATCCATCTTCTGATGGAGAATTACCAGGTACACTGTATGTGTGACTTAAATAAGCTGCACACTCATCAAAGATGGTATAAAATGTTCTGACACCTTACAGATGTGCTGGATACTTAGAGTGACTTACTGCCATCAAATATTCCCCCACTGCATCATCCCAAGACTCAATCCCAGCCCTAAGAGTCCAGTGTCCTCCACTACCAGTAAGAGCAGCAGCCTGAAGACTGTCATAATTTAATTTTGTTTGTCAACTTTCATCTTTGCCTGTCATTATTCATACTGGGAGATGGAAATGCCTGCAATGTAGTGCAGGGAGAAACAATTTAAGTGCAGTGAATACACTCTATAGAAATACTTTCTATTTTGCTTTCAAAATGTATAATACAGCTCAAATGAATGAGCACTGGCTAGTCATACTGACAATTTTTAGAAAGCCGGTACTCCACACAGCTGCCACTAATAGCAAAAAATTATATAGCCTGTATATTACAAAAAAATTCATCAAGAACTATTCAGCATAACAAATATTCAGATGCATGACCAGACATGGAATGTAGGTAAACAAATTCCTCATATTTAATTCCTCCATCCAAATTACTCTTGCTCAGTATATTTCCTTCGTAAATTTAGAGGAAGAGGAACATGAATAGCTCCATAGGAAACCAGAAAAGCCAAGTACATCTGGAACACTTAGCATTACATCTTTAATCACAATTTAAAAAATATTTTTTCAGCATTTGAAAAAAAACAAGAACTTGCATAGAAGAACTAAGGAACAAAAACTAGGTATATTGCTAGTACTACATAAAGAGGACCTGGTCTCATTAGGACGGTATTTTATTTTCTTCACAGTATACCACTTTAATGGATCCAGCAGGGAAATAGCAACAAAAACTAAGCAACTAGAATGACAGTGTCATCTCTGTGGAAACATCAGCACTTATTCATCATCATCTTCAGTGCTATAAGATGTCACCTAGAGAATTTCTTCTGAGATCTTTCTATTTCTAAAAAAGGTTTAGCCTGATTTGTATTCTCTACATGTAAAATGCAGCTTTATTGTTTTAAATTACATGACTTCTGTATCTCTCTGCATAAAAGCCCTTTTAAAGAAAAACAAAGTATTCTGTTGCCTTGATCACAGGTCTTTGGCCTAAAAGAAAAAAAAATATCCCTTTATAGTTTCTCCAACTTGTCTTGCATGTCAGAAAATAATGACATTATTAGTGCTTTTTTCTCCTTCCCCTGGGTTCCTGTAGTTCTTCTTTTTATATGAGAAACTTCAATATTTCATTTAAGGAGATTTAGCATTAAATCCTCTATAAACTCATAGAGCACATTAGCATTTCCAATGCCTTTATTTGATAGATATAATGTAGTTTTCCATTGTCTTTGAGCTTGGTTTCTTAACTGATCTGTTAATATTTTTCAGTTTATTATACAGTCTGGTTAAGGCAAGAAATCATTGCTTAGTAACAGTGGGCCATGGACTGGTAGAAATGCCTAGAGAACGATGCTGGCTCAAAGACCACAAGCTAGAAAACACAGGGTTTCAGGAGTTTTGGCAGTGACTACTAAGACTAAATTGCTCATAAAAAAAATCAAGGATTTGCTGTGGTTCAAGGACAGTTTTAACCATCTGTTTCTTTATAATTAGCCATAACATGATATTAATGAAGTACTAAACATGTCATATTTGTGTGTAGACAGGGCCTAATAGGTTATCAGTTGTCCTTTTAGTTTCTCCCTTACCTATAAGATCATAAGTTGTGAAATTCTGTAACTGCACTACAGACAGACTCAAAAAAACAGTGATAAATATTGTGGGCTGGGACAGTGAATAGAAAAGTCTTCTGTTTTGAACTGCATATGTGTATTTACTGTATGTGTGACTTAAATAAGTTGCACACTCATCAAAGATAGTATAAAATGTTCTGAAACCTTACAGATGAGCTAAATAAATCGCTAAATATTAGGTATACATGCAAGCAAAAATTTATCCAATAGAGTATCATAAATAGTTTTAGAAAAGCTTATCATCTCCATTCAGCTATATGCTGTGGTGTGGTCTTTTCTTGGGCTTCTGTAGCTGTGGCAGCGGCTGCCAGTAAAATGAACTTAGTAGCAATGTGTTGAATACAAAATTCATATGATCATTAGAAATGTGGTATATTAGGCGGCAATGGAGAAATGAGTGAAATAATTTATTTCACATCTTTAAGTTGAATAGGGAGCATTATTTTTAAATTCAAGTTTTGTCATTCTTTCATTTAAGTGCATTATGTGATTGATTGATTGATTGATTGATTGAAAGAAATGGGCATTTTACCAGACAGGGAACTCAATGGCTTTTCAAGTTCAGTTGGGCTCCTGAGGTCTCGGTACTCTTGATTGTCTCCACTCTGATGCTATATTACCTGCCTTCCACCCCCTGCTCCAAACCACGTCCAATTGCATCATACATACTTTAGGAATGTACAATATACTATAGCAAAAATAGTTAGAAACATAATGGAAGAGCCAATTAAAGCACAAACTTAAAAAAGAATTCATTTGCTCTTCCGGTCTGTATATTCTTTACCAGGTAAGGCACGTAGGTTGCAACACCTTTACTATGACTTGAGGTACTTTGCTATATTGAATCATTTTTGTATATGATACAAGGAGTTGGGTGGCTATGAAAACTTCTGTGCGGCCGAGCAGTAGAGAGAGAACTGCAGGGTGTTTCCAGAGCCAGGGAAGCCTGAGCAAGAGCTGAGAGACTCACCAGGAACCTGCCAGGAAGCCACCGGGAACCGGCAGCCCTTGGGAGCAAGACTGACCTGGCAATAGGTGTAGCTGCAGCAGATTTGAATGAGCTGAAACTGAAATCCTCAGCAGTGCCAGATCTCCGGCTCTGCCTAGGGTTAGGGTTACGCCTAGCTTTAGGGTTCAGGAAACCACAAAGCCCAGAGCTACGGAGGCACTGACCATGAGAAAGGCATGCCAAGGGGAGAGCGACACTGCCCAAACCATGCTCCCTTCTTTTCTTTCTGCTTGGCACTCACCTCACCACAATGCTGTATATCAAGCTCCACCTAGGATTAGAGTTAGGGTTAGGGTTTCGCCAAGGGTTAGGGTTATGCCTAGGGTTAGGGTTCAGAAAACCACAAAGCCCAGTGCTCCATGTGCACCGACCATGCGAAAGGAATGCCAAGGGGAGTGAGACACTGCCTCAGCCTTGCTTCCTCCTGTTCTTTCTGCTTGGCCCTTGCATCAGCCAAATGCCTGATTTCTTGCTCTGCCAGGAATTAGTTTGGTGTGGCTGAAAACTTCAGTCAGCTGATGACTGCAACAGTGGCTACAGTAAACTCTGTGGGGATGACCACTAGAATGAGTGTGGGAATTTGTGCAGCAGTTTGCAAGGAAGGATGCAGAGGGAGGGCAAAGGAAGGGCTGCCCTCTATAGGAGGGCCAAGAATAGTAAAGCCAGAGAGGAGCAGATAGGAGCAGCAATTAATGCTGAGGGAGGGAAAAGAGTAGGCTTCTTCCCTCCAATCTTAGTCTGAGCTTCCAGTGTTATTATTATGTGCCATGGAGTTCATTATCCAGCGGTGTTGAAGTTGCTGCACCAACAATGTCTGTTCACCCAAACAGACGTTCTGACTGTAGATGTAGCTCTTCAGTTTGTAAAGAGTGCCTGGTGCCTGTCCAGTTGTCTCCTCTGCAGAAAGTATGTCCCTGTCAAGGAACTGTGTCACCAGGTCAAGGAGTTACACAAGGAAGTTGAACAGCATTCGTGAGTATGGGAAAGGAATAGATAGGATATTCAAAGAGATATTATAGATACAGGAGTCTCAACCCCCCTCTACATCAGAGATGCATGTGGCCTCTGCACCTCATCTCACAAGAAATCAGATGTCAATAAGTGAGGAAAACTAGAAACCACTCACTTTCCATACAAGGAGTAAGACTTAACATTAGCAAACAAGTTTAGTACCCTCCAAACCAAGGATGAGGAGGCTAAGGCTTCAAGTAAGGCCTGAGCCACACAGGATCACCTGGAAGAAGAAGTAGGAGATTGTCATGAGTGACTCCCTAGTGCAGGGGACAGAGACACCCATCTGCTGACCTCACCAGCTGTCCAAAGAAGTCTGTTGCCTGCCAGGGGCTTGAATCAGAGATGTCATGGAAATACTGCCAAGGCTGGTCAACATATGACTATTACTCCCTGCTGGTCTTTCACATGATCACTAATGATACCAAAGGTAAATTGAAAACAATCAAACTGATTTCAGATCTCTGGGGACTTTAATAAAGGGTCTGGGGTAGTTTTCTCCTTGATATTGCCAGTTAGGGTAAATGACAAGAGAAGAATGAAATGGACTTACAGAGTAAATGACTGGGTATGTCATTGGTGTTGTCAACAGTGTTTGGTTTTTGTAACCTTGAGACTGCTGAGATTGACAGTTGTCTGGGAGAGGTGGGATCCACCTCACTGAGTGGAGGACAAGTGTTTTTGCAAATCAAATGGCCAATCTGGTAAAGTGAGCTTTGTGCTATGAAAGGTGGGGGAAGGGGAGAGCTTAGTGACTGCCCAAGTAGCAATAGGAGGTTTAAGGCAAGATACCTCCAGTACATGCAAGCAGCCAAAAATATACTGCAGACAGGAGTATGAGGCATCCCTTTGCACCCTTCCTGGGATATCGCCACAGTCAAATACTTCTATAAAGTGCCTGTATTCCAATGCATGCACTACAGGAAAAAAACAGGAGGAACTGTAGATCTGTGTGAAATCAGGGCTTTGACCTCATTGCAATTACAGAAGCTTGGTGAGATAGCTCACATGAGTGGAATGCTGTCATGAAAGACACTGTTTAGGGAACACTGACCAGGAAGGCCCAGTGGTGGAGTTGCCCTCTACATGGGGCAGCACTTGGAATTTATTGAGCTCTGTCTTGAAGTGAATGATGAGCCTGTCGAGAGCTTATGGGTTAGGATAAAAAAAACAACTAGTGAGGGTGACACTGTTGTGGGTGTTTGCTACAGGCTACCTGATTGAAATGAGGAAGTGGATGAGAACTTCTACAGGCAGCTTGAAGCAGCCTAATAGTCACAGACCATGGTTCTCATGGGGGATTTTAACGGTCCTGACGTCTACTGGAGAAGCAACACAGCAAACCATAGTCCAGGAGGTTCCTGGAAAGTGTTGATAACTTCCTGACATAGATGGTGGAGGGTCCCACAAAGAATGGTGTGCTGCTCAACCTCATTATAACAGAAAGGGAAGGCCTTGTTGGATATGCAAAGGCTGAGGGCAGACTTGGCTGAAGTCACCACAAGATTATGGAGTTCAGTATCAGATGAGGAGGAAGCAGGGCAGCAAGTAAGATTGCAACCATGGACTTCAGGACACCTAAGTTTAGCCTCCTCAGGGATCTTCTTGGAAGAATCCCACGGGAATGGGCCCTGAAGGTAAGAGGGATCAGAGAGAGCTGATTGATAGTCAAGGATCATTTTTCCCAGGGTCAAGAACAATGCATCCTAATAAGCAAATAATCAGGCAAGGAGAGCAAGAGATCTGTGTGGATGAACAAGGAACTCCTGTTGTTTCTCAAGTGTGAGCAGGAATATCAGGAGGTGGAAGCAGGGTCAGGGTCAGGCCACTTGGAAAGCATATAGAGAGGTTGTCAGAGTAAGTAGAAATGACATAAAGAAGGCCAAGGCCCATCTGGAAATAAATCTGGGCAAGGATGCTAGGGACAACAAGAAGGGCTTCTTTGAATACATCAATCACAAAAGGAAAACTAAGGATAATGTGGGCCTACTACTAAATGGAGAGGAGACCCTGGTAACAGAGGACGTAGGGTTACTGAATATCTTCTTTGCATCATCCATCTTGTCTCAGAAATTTTAATGTTTATTTGTCATTATTTAAGCTTCATGAGAAATTTCAGATTCCCTCTGTAAAAGAATCAAAGACTTTGGAATGCAGGTACACATCTGCTAAACTTTAGGACTTTCATATGCCTGAGTATGCAACTACATAAGTACTGTAACTTCAATTATGTTTTTCCATTATGCCTGTTTTTCAAATTGCAGCTGTAAAGGTTTTATGTCATTTGCTTTGTATAGGTAACAAATTTTTGTTTGATTTTTATCACTATTTTCAGCATCAGTACATATGGAATTTGCTAATCATATTTTGAGCCTTTTAGTGAACAGCATTTCAGACATGGTTTCCTCATACTTACAGCATAATATAATGAATATAATATAAGGTTCCTTCCTTACTCTGTTTTGTTTTTCTCATCACAACTTGAAAATATATTTTGAGTTTCCTTTCCAGTTTCTAAATAGCTCTGGAGATGTAAAATAGATGGAAATTAAAAATTAAAAATGTCATTCTTCTAGAGTGTTGAGTGCCTCTCTCCCGAGGTCCCTGGGGGGGAGGGACCCTGGAGTGTATGAGTCTGCCCCTGTCCCTGTCCCCATGTCGTGTGTGGCCTGTGCCTGTCTTCTGACTGGGGACTCCCCGGGCTCAGGAAGAAGGGGGCAGTCTCATGATTGTGAGGCAGTCAGCCATGGGACCTCAGTCACGATGGGGCTGGAGGGAAATAATCATCCATCAGCATCTATAAAAAATATCGCTTCATATTTCCTCCCTACTCGTCTTGCCGAAAAGCTCTTGTTGCAAGTTATCCCCATTGCAACAAATGGCTGGAGAATGCTGGCAAACAATCCCTGGAGAAAGTGATTAGGTGATTCGTGAGTAAACTCTGGATATCTCTTCTTGCTCTCTTTTTGCTGTCCCATCTCTGAACAATGGAGGACTTGTGAAAAGACTCACGGCTGTCTGAACCACGAAGAGACATTCACTTAAAACTTAAAAATATTCTTGAACAGTGATGTGCACATTTTAGCTTAATTCAAGCCCCAAAAGAACTAAGACACTCCTGGCATGGTTGTTTGAAAACTTCTATGTTTCTTGGGATTTGATTCTTACTAAAGACTTTTGGGAGAATGTTTGGACACAATTAATTTCTGAATTAAAACATATGCTGAGGCAAGAATATTTCCATGAATATTACCTAATTATAGAGACTGCTGAGCAGTGTCGGCTGTGTCCCGCTCTTGTCCCAGCAGTGGACAATGGATTCCACCACAAGAACACGTGGCTGAGCAGCATGCATGCTGCAGCGGGCTCCTCCGTGGCCCTGGAGACTGCGCGGCCCCGGCCACGAGTGCCCAGTGCACTTCGGGCGGCGGCGAGGGAGCTCCCGCACATGGGAGAGCTACTGCGACACGTGGAGGCGAGAGCGGAGCCAGGCGCAGGGAGAGTGGGGCCTACGCGGGCTGCGGCGGTGGCGGGAGTGCAGCCAGAAGCGGCGCAGCAGCGCGGGCCCGGTGGTGTTCACCCTGAAATGCCATGGTGGTTGCCATGGCTATGTGAAGAGCTGCGGTGTGCCGTGGGGAGCCAGGGCAGACCGACTGATGGGACAGTGCAGCGGTGAGCCGCATGGAGCCCGGGCAGCCCAGCAGAGGCGGCGGTGTGCGGGTTGTGGCCAGAGGCAGCAGAGGAGCTGGCAGAGCGAAGCGGTGCAGAACAGCACGGCCCACGCAGCCCCAAAGGCAGCCCCGGGAAGCCAGGACCACGCAGTGGGAACACTCAGACCCCTACAGTGGCAGCTCCGGCACAAGAGTGAGCAAATCCGAAAGTGAAAGCAAGAACACAGCAACGCGGAAAAAAGAAAAATTATCACAGCTAAGGTTTTGGAGACTGTGAAGTAGTACAATGTAAAGAATAGTTACAGTTTCATAATTAGGAATGATACAAACCAAGATATATTTCTGCATAAATCTAGCATTATAAAAAATAACCCCAAAAAGCATGTTCCAAACTTAGGAGAGGGAGAAAAAGTAGAATTTAAAATTGTACAAGGAAGAAAGGGCCCACAAGCAGCATGTGTTACAGGCCCTGGGGGTGTTCCTGTGAAGGATGGTAGATATGCTCCAAACCGCAGCTACCCTAGACAGTATCCGCATAATCCCTATCCTTTTCCCCATCCTACCTTTCCCCTTTACCCTATGCCCTTTTGCCCCCAGTATATGCCCAATGTGTGTTTGCATCCCTGGTTCCCCTCACATACATTTGCAATGCCAATGGAGGGATGAAAAGGAGGGAGGGAAGAAATTAACTGTCATTTTCTAAGATTCCAACAGGTACAGAAAGGAAAAAAACCTCTCCTGACTCAGTTTCCATCTGAAGCATGCTCAAGTCCTGTCTCCCTTCTGATACTCCAAAGAAAATCAGTTTGGACATTTGAGGACTCAAGATAGTGGCTCCTCTTCTTTTGAAATTGTTTTTGTTATGTTTATCCAGCTGTTTCCAATGTTCTTTTTATTTAACAAGAAAGGGTGAATTGTTGAGGTACCTCTCCCCCGAGGTCCTGGGGGAAGGGACCCTGGAGTGTACAGGTCTGTCCCTGTCCCCATGTCATGTGTGGCCTGTGCCTGTCTTCTGACTCGGGGCTCCCTGGGCTCGGGAAGAAGGGGGCAGTCTCATGATTGTGGAGCAGTTGGCCATGGGACCTCAGCCATGATGGGGCTGGAGGGAAATAAACATCCATCAACATCTATAAAAATATTGTTTCATATTTCCTTCCTACTCATCTTGCTGAAAAGCTCTTGTTGCAAGTTATCCCCATTGCAACACTAGAGGACTTTGGAATGAGGCCTTCTAGTGCAAATACCTCTGCCTTTGAATTCAAAGCAGTAGGCACTTAAATGCATGTATATATACTTCCATATGTGCATTTCCTATACTTCCTATACTTCATATACTTCCTCTAAAATGAGCTTGTCCTGCAGCAAGGCATGGTATCTGGATAGAAATATACAATGCCCAGAGTTTAGAAAAGGGCTTCATCTGTTTATCCTGCAACCCCATTTTCATAGCTCTACATTTTCTGGGAAAGAATTAATTTCATTTACAACACAAAACAGCCCTTTTCTGCTAACAGTAGTACCAGCTTCCAGGGCTTTTCTGTTTCCAGACATCATGCTCCATTGATATTTCAGAACACATCTACATTACAAGGCAAATTCTAGCACAGCCAGGCTGGCATAGCTCCTGCTAGAGATACAGCATAGGCTGACAGGAGAACCTTTTCAGCTGTCATAGCAACACTACCTACCCTGCATAACATAACCTAAAATGGCAAAAGCACTTTTGTATGAGCATGGCCGTGACAGACACCAGGGGGATGTTAATACACTGTGTTTGCTGAATACCCTGGTATAATGCACAATATCATATTTTTCTGTGTGGTGGTACTTTAACATCATCATTCAGAATATTCTTAATCAGTGCTGCAAAATATAGTCCTTATCAGAGAATCACAGAATGGTTGAGATTGAAAGGGACTTCTTGAGGTTATTTGTTCACCTATGTCAGGCATCAGCCTCAGTCAGAAAAGAACAGGTTCCTGTCTGGATCACAGGTCTACTTGCAGACCTTTGAAGCTCAGAGAATAAATAGTATTAAGATGGAAATGTCAACTAAAGCAATGAACTAAACAGATTTTGTCCATATATAAGATTCCGTGTACAGAAAGCAGATACAAAGAGATGCTCTTTACACACAGGGTTGGCTTTCAGGAGGGCAGGTTTGGTGCCATGAGAAAAGCACAGGCTGCAGTCTGCCCTGAATACTCCTGCTACCAGAAAGAAAACAGGACAGGCTGGGATTTTGTACAGACGTGAGAGGTGGAAAAAATTCCACATTGCTTCTGCAATCACAAGGATATGGTTTTCTCTCTGAGGCTTTCAGAAGGTTGCAAACAACCAGAAAACAAGCTAAAAGTAGTGTGTCGAGTCTCAGGGTGTGATGTCTAGAGAAATATGTGCAAACATCTTGTAAAAGAAACAAAGGTTTCAGCTGTCCTATCCATGATGTGTTGACCTGGTAGATATGGAATTATTCTCCATTTATAGTATTCAGCCTGGAGAAGAGAAGACTGAGGAGAGACCTCATTGCAGTCATTGTTTCAACATCTTCATGAGGGGAAGCAGAGGGACAGGTACCGATCTCTTCACCCTTGTGACCAGAGACTCCAGGAAATGCACAAAGCTGGGTTGGGGGAGGTTTAGGAAAAGGAAGGTTCAGGGAAAGGCTTTTCAACCAGCAGGTGGTTGGGCACTGGAACTGGCTCCCCAGGGAAGTGGTCACAGCACCAAGCCTGACAGAGTTCAAGAAGTATTTGCACTATGATCTCAGTGTGACTCTCAGGGCTGTCCTCTGCAGGGCTGGGAGTTGGGCTGGAAGATCCCAGTGGCTCCCTTTCAACTCAGCATAATCTATGACTCTATGATGCCCTTATAATTATGTAAATAGGGATCAAATTTGCCTCAGCCGTACGTGTAAAAGTCTAAATAGGCGAGAGTATTGAAGGAAAAGTAACTCAAACAATGCCAGACTCAGCTGGATAAATTTTTTGAACCTGTCACTAAGCCCCTTGTTAAATAAAATTGTTTTCACAGTTCTGAAATTAGCACTGAAGCTGAAAGTTTTGCTGTAAAGCATTTCATTTCTAAAATGTAGAAATATTTTGCAACTGCAGTATCTGGTGTGTTGCTTGCATTTACAACGACATGTTTAATCACAGCCTTCACGAATATGTCTTGTTACTAGACTTGGACTTGTGTAATCCTGAAAATTTCTGAATGTACAAGAACTTGCTAATGGAGACTATTTGAAACTTTCTTTCATAAAAAGACACCAATAAAATTGTCTTTCTAGCAATGGAGGAAGCTATTAACCATTCACAGAGAATCTTCAACCAGGCAGAAGACTGTGAAGAAAAGGAGTTTAAAGACTATTACCCTGAGAAGGTCAGAACCAATCAGGACAGAGTTAATTAAATGGTGCAGCTATCAAAAAAATAAAATGAAAGAAGGTAACAGTACTAACAAAATGTTGGTATGGACCTTAAATTACACAGGTTAGGTAGACATTTCTTATATTTGTAATACATAGACAAAGTGTTGTTGGAGAGGTTAAATGAATTATGTGTTCGTTTGGATATTTTAAATGTTTGTTTGGCTTTTTGATTGCTTTACGTATTAATCTGCTCAGTAATGCCAATGCTAGAAGCTGGTATTTGAAGAGAACAAAAAGGTTCTTTTTCAGAGAAGTAAAAGAGGCATTTAAAGTGTGACTTCTTACCACTGTAGTTCTGAAGAGTGTGTCAGGCCTAAACCAGGCAAACCAGAAGTAAAGAGAAGGCTATCCATAAAGGTCATTGTTTTCTCAGTCATTGCAGAAGTCAGTTCACTTAATTTTTTTATTGATGGGAATTGCACACATAATACAGATTTATACTGTGTATGCATGTGCTTTATTTTGGATTGTAAAAGAAGATTGAACAGATCTTGCTAACAAGGGCGCCAATGGCCCTGAGAAATTATCCAACATCCTGAGGAATATTTTGGCAGCAATCTTAATAGCTCCTGTGGTCTCAGCACTGTCATTGTATATCTCTGTTTTAGGAGTTATTTCTTCCTTTCTTTTTCTTTTTGCTCTGACACATCTGATGCTCTGTCACTCAGAGTCCACGCTGAGGTCAGCCAGAAACTTGCTGTACCAGGAATTGTTTGATGTAGCCTTTATTGCATATTAGATGCTGAACAAGGGAGGGCTTTGCCAGAGTGAGATGTGAGATGTTGCTTTCTGAAACTTCAGTCTCTATTTTGTCTTCCAGTTGGATGCAACATCAAAGGCAATTTAGTTCTACTTTGTAATTTAAATTTGCCTCTGGATTTTGCAGAAGTGTTAGTGGCATACAGTACTTTTGCACTGTAGAAACATTCTTATTGATTTATGTTGCATTAAATTTTAAGGATTATTATTTTACAGAAAAAAATATGTAGCATTTTTCTCTGTTGTCCCTCTTTCTGTTATATATGATTCAGGGATTAAATCTGCACAACATGTATTTTTGGTGTCTCCTCTGCTATATAAGAAAGAAAACAGCACAGCATGGTAGTAAAATATAATATCTATTGCCTCTTCCAACTCTCATGCATTTATTTCATACTACATATTTTATCAATTGATTTTCTAGACTTAGGAGGACATGTTAAGTTTATTCAACTTTCAAGACCATAATGTTTCAGCAAGCTGTCTTGTTCTCATAGCTGGTAGGACACTGAACACCTCTATAAGTAAGAATTTTAAGAGGAAAAGGAAAGTAAAGACAAACTGGAAGAGAAAGGCTACTTTTAAAATATCATAACTAATAAATAAGTAGAGTAGCATTCATTCGCTCTTTTGCATAATGGAATAATTTTGATTCTTTTGGGATTGTATTTCAAGAAAATGTACTCTCTATTTAAAAAACAGTGAAGTAATCCTATGTCAAATACTCATATAAAGGTAGAATCTTTAGTAAGATCAGTGTAAGATTACAGTTGATGAAAATGCAAGTGTCCTATTTTATACTTACATGATTTCTAGGACTTTTCTAGGACTTTTGAACTAACCCAATTTTCCAGGAGTTGTGTTGAATCATGCATATGGGTTTACATAGATCTCACAGTGCTTACCGTCATATTTTTAACTTAATCAAGTTACTCACATGTAATTGCAGGGCCCCAGAGTGAGGATGCTGCAGTCATATCTATTGCAACATAATTAACATTTATTCTGTTCTCTTAATCACTGTGTCATAGTGGTACATTCCAGTTTAGCATGGAGTGTGACTTCCCAGCAGAGAAAAGTCTGAGTAATCATGTACAAAATGCTGATCTATACTCTGACTCAGGGACTATTGAGCAAACCTACATCTATATGCCCACAAGAAGCTGGTGTTGTCATCTCACATAATTACATAAGTAAGGCAGTGTGATTCGGAATGGGTTAGAAAATCACAGTCAGATTGTTTTACAGTGCCAGTATGTCTGATGAGAGTAGGGCTACTCATGCTAAGCCACCCTCTGTGCTGCCAGCCTGGCCAAGTCCCTCCCTGTCACATCTCTCCAGTGATTCCCAGAGAATATGACTGACACACAGGCACTGAGGTCACCAGAGGGGGCTGCCTCTGAACACACGTCTATCCCTTGCAGGCAGTGTATAAAAGGGCAGAAACCATGATGAATCATGGTCAGTCTTTCTTGGAGATGCAATTGTGGTCAAAGCAACTTTCTCTGACTTTCTTTGCTCATTTTTCGTCATTGGTATCTAGATATTTAGGCCCCCATTTCTATGCAGTTACTGTATTATTTATAGATGTCCAACACAGTACTGTTAAGACTGGTGCCAAAAAGAAAACCTTACCTAACAAATACACTGGTACAAATATTCTAAAATTGCTCTCCAGAAGGGAAACCAAATGCTCTTGCCACAAAAAAACAAGCCAAGGTAATTTGAATTCCTGAGAAACAGTGGATATTTATGATGAATTTTTATTGCACAACTACTCACCCAAAGATTAATTAAGAAAAATTACTCTGAATAAGAAACAAATGTGTGAAAATGGCAATCTGTTCCTAGACAAATCTAAGGCAGAAAGGAGCAAGCAAGTTAGTTAATTAAATCACTTGTTATAAATAATTCATTGATCCTTTTTTTCTATTTTTAATTTTTTTGTAATAGTATGTATTAGTATGCCTAAGGATGTTTTAAGTAATATGATTACTAATAATAACTCTTTGGTGAACCCCTTAATTCTATTTACAACAAGGGCTAACTAGTGTTAGGTAGGCAGAAATTATTTTGTTTCCCTGTCTTGGATGGATTCACATTTACATGTCCTTATAGGATAAAAAGATCCTTGGACAGTTTTCAGTTTGTGCTGACATGGGAATAGATATTGTCCTAGAATATATATCCTTCCCCTCACATTCTGAGAATGGACTTTATTTTTTTGCACTAAAAAAGAGGCTTTATTATCTAGTGGGGAAAGATAGGAGATTGAAGTTTTCAGATCTCTCAGACTATAAAGTTGGAGTTAAATGGAAAAACGTTTTTGCCTTTAATTGTGTACTTGTACTGAAATACTGGAAATAATTCAAAAACTTATGAAACGTATAAAAAATAATAGCCCCCTAAAATAATAATATTTTTTCTCTTCCTTCACACTTTTTTGAGTGAGGAAGAAGGGAAGGAAGACAGCAGAAGAGGAACTGTGAGGATTTGAAAGATATAAAACTTGTTAGGGTCATAAAATTAGTTTTTTGAAAACAGTAAGTTATTTCATTTCTTTATGGAAAAGAAACACGATATATTTTAGTTCAAAGTTCTGAAAATTTAAATAAATAGACATGTCAGGGCTTAATGTGCAAAGCAAATGCACATGCAGTACAGTCTAGTCTCTTATTGCAAAATTTATCTGAAGTTTGTATGTCCAGTAAGCAGATAAAAATTTGGTTTGGAAGGTTGGGAAAGGTTTCAGAAGGAGGACAGAGTATTTACAGGAAGAAACAAGATATAATATTAACTACAATGTTGTTTACATTTCTATTTTTAGAATTTTCATATTTGAGGGCATGTTCTGAGTTACCTGGATTTTGAATAGAAACTACTAAAACACATGTTCTTTATGGAAACCATTTTGAATGGATATTTTTCATGTCTTTTGATTGCTACTGCAGGTCTTATGTGATACATAAGGACATGATCCATATTTAACTGTTTATTATTATTCTCTAAATTTAAAATTAAACTGTTTTGCTGAATATGTTTTATTCTTGGATGATCAGAGCTGTATTTTTACTATGAAATACTGATATCAAATATGCTAAAATTATTTCAGAAGTTGTGAAGTTTATTCTGTGTTATGTTGCAATTTTTTTTTATGGAAATAGGTAGTCGTTCTCATAGGATTGTATTTTAATGAGCAGAGGCAATTTGGATGTAACGTGGTAGTAGAATGTAAATTATCTGAATACTTAGCACAAACCATAATTCGTGCCTGCAAGCAAGTCTGGTAAAGGTTTATCAATGGAATGTAATAGGACTATACACTGCAAATGGAAGTTGATAAAATATATAACTAGAGGCCAGGGAATTCCAGTCACATATCAGATCTGGATAACTGCATTTGGGATAAGATTACTGCTTCTGCCTAACCAATATAAAAATTCTACAGTTCATATAACATATATTGGAAATTATGGAAACCTAGAGGTGTAACAAATGAGGCATCTTAACTATTTTAGTAAATTACATTGATTGCTAGCAATAAAAGAGAAAGTCTTTGTATTTTTCTTTTTACTCTTAATGAGTGGTAGCATTGTCTAGCAAGAGGATTGACTTTTATTATAGATATATTTTTCAGAATGTTTCTTCTTGTATCTCATTACTGAAGGTTTGGCAACCTCTCTGAGATAAATGCAGCTGAAAATCAAAAGATAGATCACTGCAATATACGAACATGTGTCTGTTGCTATTTTGCATGTTTCCTTCTTCCTTGTGCTTTGTATTTAAGTTCAGGTGCAGGCCATTACTCAAATATGTCATGAAGTGCTAGTATTCAATTTGTTCTCACAGCCTTTTCCAGGGAGATTTATGCTCACCCCTAGTGTGCTGAAAATTGATCAAACCCTGTTGGACTGACCTCAGTAAGATTACTGGTATATAGCACAACATCCTCAGAAAGGTTGTGTTGGCATTCAGCAGCCTTGGAGAGCAAATGAGTGCATCAAACTTTCCCTAGGGATTTTGGTAGTGTTTGCTTGCTGGCCAGATTCAGATGTTTGATTGCTCTTGAAGCACAACATTAATTGTTCAAAAATAGCTTATATTGCACATGGAGGCCACAACTTATGTGGAGGTTAAATGACTTTCAAAGATCTTATCATAAGATATGATCTTTCAACAAACTATAAAACCCTTATAATCGTAAAATCTCTGGAAAGAGAATAGCTAAGTTGTAACGTCTGAAATTACAGAGATGAAGTAGTCATGTAAAAAGTGTCCTACTCGGCTTTTTCAATTACAGTGTGATTGTGGTATGCTTGAGTGCAGAGATCAGAGATGAATCAGCTCTAGAGCTGAAGTGAGGGTCTTTGTGAGAAACGTTTGGCCTTGCTGCTGCTCCTTTTTAGCTTTTGTGACAATGTAAAGGAGTATGTCCAAATGCAGAAAATAAAGAGGCAGTACAGAGGAGGACAAAAAGACACATCTTCACAGATTCCCTGTACTTCCCGTGAGAGAAAACATAGACGTTTTACAAGTGGATTTATCAACTTGTGAAGATTGTTTTTGCCTCTGTCTTGATATGTGCCTTTCTGCAGTGACATTTTATTCTAATGGTAGAAGCTAATGTAATCAAAACCAGGATTTTTACTAGGAAGTGAAAAAAATCATTCTTCTGGTTCCTTTCCCACTCTACTCCATAATGATGTACGCAAGAGAATTCATCAGTTTGTGAATTTCCTTATCAAAGAGGTAAAAAGCTCAAGTGTGCCAAAAACTTTTAAAAGCTGAATTGAAAGCCATATAGTGATGCTGATGACCAGTAAAAATAACATGAATCTCCCTAAACTCTTGTGCTTATTTTAGCTAACAAGGTAAAAACAAAAAGACTACAAAAAGTCTGAAGAAGTGATATTTTTAATTTTTCCCCCTAGAGTTTACTTATCTTCTAAATTTTCTTTAAGATATTGAAAAGCAAACTGATAGCCAGTTGATCCTGCAAAATAATTAAGTCTTTGACATTACTCTGACACAATATTTATCAGAGGGATATATATTATTTCTTTACAGAAGTAGTTATTGCAGATATTAAGGAGCTATATGCCACAGACTAAAGTTCAACTTCCTCAGCAATTCATTACAGAGTTTCCTGTTAAGCAAAATTTATATTCAGAAAATTTATATTGAATATATAGAATTATCTACTGTTATATTAAATTTTTTCCTTAATGATCTGAGTCCTTTCCCTAAAAATTTAACAGGAAGATTTTTCCTTGATTTATTAAAGACAGATTCATCAAATTCACAAAAATTAATGTAATTTTCCTGTGCTTTTATAACAGTTTTTAATTATGAATATAACAATTTAAGTCATGCATTTTTTCTGATCAATGTAGATATAATAATAACAAAAGTATTTATCGAAAAAGCTGTAATTCCAAGGGTGGAGTTCATGTGTGATGTCACAGAACTAATGCTTTCCTTGCTTATCACAAGAAGTGTCATGAATGTCTGTTTTAAACACTTTTCTAATTTGATGATAATCTGTATATAAGGGCTTTACTATTTCCTGTGAAGAGCCATTCCTGGGCTACCTAGATGTCTGCCTTCTTTCACGTGCTGTTTTTGTGAGTTTAGTTTTCTTTCATGAACACGTAATAATACAAATTTCAATGGTATTAATTTAGTACCTTTTTGTGGCAGTATGAACTTTCTTCAGTACAAGATATTGAGTTCCCATAGACTACTGCAGAGTATCTTTAATATAAACTCCAAAGTTTTTAACTGGCTGAACATTTGTACAGATTTTATCTGATGTTGTTGGGGGGTGACTACAAATGGAATTTAAACTTATTTCTTCCTCTTTTTCTTTAAGTTCAAGTACAAGTAAAGGACCTACATGTCTGTAACAAACCCTGTATGACTATGCATGATTGTATGTATGTATGTATTGTATGTATGACTCTGTATGATTGTGTTCAAGACGACTCATTCAAATATGTGCTCCAAGCTGTGATGTGATATGAAAATTCTCAGGAATCAGAAAATCAGAAAGATTTTAATAATAAAATAATTTTCATTGCTATTACTTAAAAGCAATTTTTTTGCTTTGAGATGCAGAGACAGATTTTTTGTATGTATGCTTACAAGTACTTAATATTTTACTGCTAAAGTTAGAAATTAGACACAGTTAACAGCCTGAAAAGTAAATCAAATTTATGAGAGTAAATCAATTTTATATGTTGCATATAAATTCTTCTAAAAGAGTGGAAGGGCAGAAGAAATTGTTTAAGGAAATACAAAGCCCTTCAGTTCAGTATCTGAAAATTATATTATTCTCCTTTTAAATATTTATTAATCTACTTTAATCTTCATTTTTTATTTGATAAAAATATTAGGCCTCTTCATTTTCTTTTACACAAATCTCAAGTCAAAGTTTACATAAAACTCTTCTGGACATTCATAATGTATTTGAAAGACTTTGTCTCTATTTTTAAAATATCTATTTTTTTTCTCAAGGGTTCTCAATTTACTGAGGAACCAGTTTGTTATTGTACTTGTTAGTTTGTGTATTTCTTCTGGTTTCTGTTATTCTTGATCACTATTTTGGGGAAAAATATTCACCAAAAGTATGTTCTTTTGCTAGAAATTCTAGTTGAAAATAATGAATTTGTACAGGAGATGTTTATAACTGTATTTCAAATTTCTTAATGTGTTACAGCTGCACTTAATACATCAAATCCTCATAGTTATCCAGAATTTAAAGTAATTTATTTCTTCACCTTTTTCTTGAAGTTCAAATGCAAGTAAAGGACCTACACTGAAAGAAGCACAGTTCTTGGACACAGTGTGTGTCTGTCCATCTATCTATCTATCTATCTATCTATCTATCTATCTATCTATCTATCTAGATATAGGTACAGGCATAGAAGATATAGATTAAGAAATTTCACAGTGAACATAGACCAATATGAACATGTTTCTCTCCTGAAGGGCTTACAATCTGAACAGAGAAGACAGGATGGGAGAATAAAAGAACACTTATTATCTCGTATTTGTAGTTACCAAAGTGATGCTACAAGAAATTGCCAGTAGGAATCCTGGCAGAGGGCTTGATCTCCTGGATACCGTTGTGCTCACTGCCTTCCTTTCAAACTGGTACATTAATTCAGTCGGTGAGACAATGCAGCCACAGAACCGTTTCAAAATATGCAGTAATACCTGCTGATCTGTATGGCCATGTAAATTCACCACTATTACCAGTTTATTCTGCTTGAAAGGCAGTGCTCAGTTAGGAATGATTTCTTACAAATGAAGGCATCACTTATAGATGTTTGTTGTTTTAAATGAAGAAACAAAAATATCATTTTTATTGCTGAATAGTACCCACAAAGTCTACATTTGTTGGACAAGATAGGGCTTCTCCACAGCAGTTAAGAAGTCTTCTAACAGGAACATGAGAATAATAAGCTTATGTACCATGAAGTTGATCACGTATGTGGGGAAAATGTCCATTAAATTCACAAATTAGTCTAATGTGATCTAATGTGTATCCATTATCATGCACTACAGTACTGTGCTTGTATTGATGGATTAGAAATGAACACTGTTCCCTAATAAATTTCATCAAATCTTTGATTTGATGCAGTTTGTTATGAAAGACAGTCCTTTTGGCATTGGGAGGAAAAAAACTAAAATAGGTCACAGCTCATTTAAATTCCAAAATGCAGTTAACTACTATTTCAAAGCCTATAGCAACAACTTTGGAGATGAAACATTAAAAAGACAGCAAGTTTAACATTACATATGTGTAAGAAGACAGGCACAAAGAATTAGATTGAAAACGTATTTAATGGTGGTAGTAGATAAAAATTATTCTCTCAATAAAGTTTCACTTTTCCTTTAAAATTTCCTGCAGACAAATGTGAAAAAATGAAAGAAAGAGTACAATTGGAAGAGAGAAAAATTCATTTTTTGTCCAGTTTGAAATGGGAAATACTAATTTAAAGTTATGTCAGATCCACTACTGCAGATTTAGCTGAAGATGTTTCTATGCCCTTCTTCCAGAGATCACCACCACCTCAGCAGCTACAGCAGAACAGATTGCTTGTCAGCTGCTGCACTTTGACATATTATTAAATAGTTCCTTTTATTAGGAGTTGGAGTCTCACAGCCAGACTGTGAACCAAAGCAACTGTAAGAACATGCAGTCTGTTCTGTGCTGTCTCTGCAGGGCAACCTTTGGCAGAGAGGTAAGTCCAGATAGGTCAGGGCATTACTGTATCAAAGCACTTTCAGAAGATAAACCTATCAGAGATTGTCAAGTTATCAATTTTCCTTCCTCTCTTATAAATTCAGCTGCAGTTTTCTTTGATTTAAATTTATCTAAATTGCTATTCAATCCTTTCCTATATCAAAAATATATACGCTTTGTTCTATCAAAAAATCACCTAATCTTTCTAAATCTTATGATGTGGTTCAATAACTTGTCTTCATTTGATCACAGCATTTATCTTTTCCCCCCATTATACTTTGCAGAAAATGCAACCAACAGAATTAAATTTGAATTATAGACAGGAGCCTTTGATTATGCTGCTACAACTTTTGATTCCCTCTGCACACTCAGCTTGCAAATGTTCTTCATATGATGAAGACTGGTCTTAGTGCAAATTTCAGCAATGCTTCATGTGAAGGTGCCTTCCCCTGCAATCCCCGGGGGAGGGACCCTGCAGGGTACAGGTCTGTCCCTGTCCCTGCTCCCATGTCACGTGTGCCCCACACCTGCTCCTGATTGGTTGGTGTGTGTGCCTGGGGCACAGGAAGAGAGGAGGGTTCCATGACTGGGAGCTGCCTGGGAACACCAGCCATGTGGCTGGAGGAATAAAATAATCCCTGAACATCTACAAAAATATCGCTTCATTTTTCCTTCCAAGTTCATCACTGTCTTATATGTTGTAAGGATTCCCCAATTACAACAAATGGTGGAGAAGTGCTGGCAAATGATCCCTGGAGAAGATAATTTGTGAGTAACTCTCGATATCTCCTCTTGCTTTGGTTTTGCTGTCCCATGTCTGAACGATGGAGGACTCATGGAAGGACTCATTGCTGTCCGAACCACAGCAGAGAGACATTTACCTTAAACTTAAAAAGGTTCTTGAACAGCAATATGTAGATTTTAGCTTAATTCAAGCTCAGAAAGAACTAAGACACTTTTTGGCATGGCTGTTTAAAAACTTCTTCTATGTTTCTTGGAATTTGATCCTTACCAAGGACTTTTGGAAGAATGTTTGGACATAGTTAATTTCTGAATCAAAAAATGTGCCGATGCAGGACTATTTCCGTGAATATTACCTGATTTCAGAGACTGCTGAGCAATATCAGCAGTGTCCCGCTGCTGTTTCAGCAGCGAACACGTGGTCGAGCAGCGCGCGTGTTGCAGTGGGCTCCTCTGTTGCCACGGAGACCATGCAGCCATGGCTGCGGGCACCCAGTGCATTGCGGGCGGTGGCAAGAGAGCTCTTGCGCGTAGGAGAGCCAGTGAGGCCAGGCATGGTGGGAGCAGAGCTGGCGGGGAGACCGGAGGCGGCGGGAGTAGAGCCAGGAGCAGCGCGGTGGCGCGGGCCCGGCAATGTTCGCCCTGAGGCAGCAGCGAGGGCGGCAGCGGCTGAGGCGCGTCCTGGCAATGGCCGCCCCGCACCGCATGGCCAGCTACGGTTTGAGCCCGAGCCCCACGGAAAGAAGGCAGCGGCGATTGTGGCAGTCGCTATGGCGACCGCAGTGAGCCTCGCTGAGCAGAGCCAGAGTGGCATGGGGGTGAGAAGGGAACCGTGCTAGCTGACGGCCACACAGCCAACAGCAGCAGCAGTGGCGGCAGTGCCGGTGGTACAAAGCCGCGCACACATGAATGCCTCACAGGCGCATGAAAGCCTGGAAAACGTGGAGCAGTCACGCGGAGCTCCAGAGGAGAAGCGGGCATGGCGCCAAACGGCGTTGCAGAGGTGGCCAAAGGTGGAGCAGCCAGCAGGGTCAGCGTGCAGCAGCACGGCCAGACCGGACCCATGTGGCCCCATATGCGATCCCGAGGAGTCAAGATCCCGCAACAGGAATGCGCTGGTGGCTCCGGCCCTGGCGGTCCCAGCTGCTGCAGCTCCGACACGAGAGTGAGCAAAACTGAAAGTGAAAGCAAGAACAAAGGAACTCAGAAAAATGAAAAGGTTATCGCATCTAGGGGTTTTGGAACTGTAAAATGGTATAATGTAAAGAAAAATTACAGTTTCTTGTTGAAAAATGATACTGGAGAAAGTATTTTTGTCCATAAATCTGCTATTGTAAAAAAGAACCCCAAAAGTGATGTTCCAAGCTTAGAAGAAGGAGAAAGAATAGAATTTAAAATTGTGCAGGGAAGGAAGGGCCCACAGGCCACATGTGTTACAGGTCCTGGGGGTGCTCCTGTGAAAGGTAGTAGATATGCTGGACAATATCCCCATAATCCCTATCCTTTCCCCTATCCCACCTTCCTCTTTTATCCCATGCCCCTTTATCCCCCATATATGCCCAGCCCAAATCTCCCTTTCTGGCTCCCCTCACAAAACCAGGCTTTTCCATTCGCCATGAATCCATTTGCAATGCCAATGGGGGGGATGAAAAGGAGGGAGGGAAGAAATTAATTACCATTTTCTAAGATTCCAACAGGTACAAAAAGGAAAATCCCTTCCTCAATTTCCATCTGAAGCATGCTCAAGTCCTGTCTCCCTTCTTATGCTCCAAAGAAAATCTGTTTGGACATTCGGGGACTCAAGAGAGTGACTTCCTTTCTTTTGAAAGTGTTTTGTTGTTTATCCAACTGTTTCCAATGTTATTTTATTTAATAAGAAAGGGTGAATTGTGGAGATGCCTCTCCCCTGAAATCCTGGGGGGAGGGACCCTGCAGGGTACGGGTCTGTCCCTGTCCCTGTCCCCATGTCACGTGTGCCCCATACCTGTTCCTGATTGGTTTGGGGTGCCCAGGCCCAGGAAGAAGAGAGCAGGGTCCCATGACTGGGGGCTGCCTGGGAACTCCAGCCACATGGCTGGAGGAATAAATCATCCTTGAACATCTAAAGAAATATCGCTTCATCTTTCCTTCCAAGTCCATCACTATATTATACATGGTTTAAAGGATTCCCTCACTACAACAGCTTCATGGCATTTGGAGTAAACATTTGGAAAGGCACATCTGAAGTTTATATAAATTCATTAAATATATAAGAAAATTTGCAGCTGCCTTTCACACCCTTGCCATTCTCAAGTCCACTGCTGCAAATCTAGGTGATGCCTCTGCATTTCACATTGGTAGCCTGTCCCCTTTTCCACCTTCCATATAGGATATTTTTATTTTTTAGTTCAGTCAGCAATTCCTTATTTAACCAGTTTGGCCACCTGCCATGCCTATTCAGCTTCTTGCACACTGGAATAGACCATGAAAGAGTGCTTTGTGAAGGCTGTCCTAGAAAACTAAACAGCTGTTTCTGAACCCCCTTCTCCCGACTGTCAGCATGACATTGTTTCCTGCCTATCAGTGAGCTGACAAAGCCAAAGTCTTCCATCCTTAAGTCTCTCGTCTCACTTCCCCAGATGTTAAATCTCTACTGTCTCACAGTCCCTTAAGCAAAAGCTCTCATCGACTATAATGCATCTGGAAACTTCATCTTTGATTTTAAGGAGTAAAGAACCTTCTGGACTGTTGTGTCCAACCTGCATCAAAAAATGTCCCTAGCAATTTGCTGGATATGTAATAGTCATTAGGTAACATAAAATAAAGGTATTAGAGCTCATAAACTCAGCAGGCAGTTGTGAGTTGTAAGCCATGCAACTATACTGTATAGGGAAAATGGGATAACACAGTGGATAAGTGAATTTTAATAAATAGTGTAATCAATGGTGACATGGAATAATTGTTAATAAAGCATTCAGTATTTACCACCATCAAACTTGTGCTGCCTGGTTCCTTACTGCAGTTGTTTACCCTCCACACTTTGTCTACTGCCTTTTATTTCATCCTGTCCCATGATCCCCATCTACTGTAGCTTTATTGACGGTTGTTCTAAAAACAGAATTCCCTGAAATTTACATAAAACCTGTCTACTTTATCTTTGATTCAATAATAGAAAAGTGTTAATTTGAGAGTTGAGACAAAGGAATTATTACTGTCAATAATCCAAGGAGTTATCTTTTATGGATAAACAATTTTAATAATCCCTTCTTAATCTACTGAGTGATATTTTCACCTACAGGGAACAACATGTTGATAGTCTCAGCTTCTGTTACTCTCTTTGGATGTACAATTCACTGACTTTATTCATATTTTTTAAAAAGCTACTTGAACCCATCAGGCATGAGTCTCACTTCGAAAGAAGAATGTCAGGGTCTATAAGAAGGAGAATTTCTTTAATTCATTACTGTTTTGTAGTTTACTGGGGAAAAAAAAATCTCTATTTTTTCCGGAGTTCCGAAGTGTAAGTCTTTTTTTGCAAATATTTTTAAAACATTCAGGTTTCATTTTTTGAAAGCAGTCCACTCAGATTCTATTAGAAATATCCAGGCTTTTTTGTATCAATTTTTAAAGTGATATGCAGACAAACTATTATGTTCCACACTGTTTATGTTACAGGTGGGGAATATATGGCACAGAAAGGGGTTCTGCTTTTCAGTATAGAAGATCTTGCTATATTAGCTTCTCAAATCATAGTGCTTAATCTCTTTTCAAAATTTTTCTAGACATGACTTAACTTTTTTAGAAGCCAATTCTGAAACATTTTGTGCTCTTTAAGATAGTTCAGGATACTCTACAGGGTTGCAGAAGCTGTAGTTTAAGTTCCAACCTAATATCTCTTTTCTGCTCACCAGGACAGCACACCTGTCACAGTATTTTCTATTCTCTCTTAGTCTTCGAAATCATCATCAACATGGCTGTTTTAATTTTCTTGAATTTTTTATCACTTCTTTATTCCCATTATTTATTATAATTCCATGTATTTTTTAGATTTATTTTCAGTTCTAACTAAGTAGGTAACAAATCTCTGAGGTTACACTTTGTTTATTACATGGGGACTGTTGATTAGACTTATTTTGAAGCTGCCTTTCAATTCTTCTTTTCAACATACAAATTAAATGATTGAAGAGTGAAGACTGTAGGAACCTCTGAGACATTTGTTCATTTTATCTTAAGCGTGTTCATAATTTAAATTTATTTTTGTATAAAAAAATCACAAACTGGAGAACACAAGCAAAATATTCTGTGGTCAGTCTTCTAAGAGGTCTGTTTAAATCTTGTTATTTTGATGAGCCTATATCTAGAATATTTTAAATATGTTTAACTGACTTTGCAGTATCTAAAGGCTAATACTTATGTGAACTTCAGTTATTCATACTTCAGTAGTGAACAATGACAACTGAAGTCATTATTTATTATATTAGCTTCAGCAAAGCCATGAAAACAAAAGCAATTTTTCTCATTTGAGAACGCAAGTAATCTCTGACTTGTACAGCTGCAGGTTGTTATGAAGTTTAATGGTGGTAAATACTGAATTCTATATTAACAATTATTTCATGTTACTATTGATTATACTATTTATTAAAATTTACCAATCCATGGTCTTATCCCGTTTGTCCTATATAGTATAGTTGCATGTGTCTTAAGTCAGCTGACCATTAAATAATGCTAGTGGATTTAAGGAAAATAACTAGCAGAGATAGCATATGCTTATCTCAGCGAGAGTGTCTAGCAAGAATTTCAGGTATTTGCTTTATGGCAAAAAGATCTAAAACATCTATGATGGTGTATCTAGTTGTGATCATTAAAATCAGATTGTAAGGGATTATTTGTAGGATAATTTCCAGGAGTAAGGACTTGCAAAGGTTCTGTGAATGAAAAAGAGCCTGGATGTTTCATTGCCTTTATGCATGGAATGTAAACATTTCTTGGTTTTGTTTTTTTAAGCTTTGAAAGAGACTAGGGGCTTTCTATGTTGTATAAACTGAAGACTAAAGAACAGTTTATATGTCTCTGCTTTGGCAGAATAAATTGATTTGTATTTGCTTTTACTGCTTTTACACTTGAAGAAATATTTATTAGGGTATTCTGCTGGAAAATCTTGAGATATCTGAATTTTTCATTTCTAGATGTTATAATACACATGAGAATCTGGAGAGAGGCTGGAGACGGCAGCATACATTGTATAAAAAAAACCCCCAGCAATTTCAAGAAAAAAATTAGAAGTCCACAGAGACTTTGCTTTAGCTGCTTTTTTAAAGGGAATTTCATTACAGATGTTTTAGAAAAACAAATAACACCAGTGACTTAGACTGGTTCATACATCAATTAGTTCCCTTTACATTAATCCATTAATGAAGGAGAGAGCACCATGACTTTTTGATAGCTGACTTTGATAATGTGATTATTTCATTATCTTGAAACATTGGTACTTTATGAACTACCTGAATGAGAAGTGGTACTTTGTGTTTATTCTTTCATTGCTGAAAAATTACTAGATAATGTGTAGTCTGCCAAGCTTACATATGTCTCACTGCTCCATGCAAAATGCAATTATGTGGAGTATCAGAAAAATCATTAAATTGCTACTTAGTTGTTTTACTAAATGTGCAGAATAATTCTACTCTAGTCTCTAGTTTTTCCTGTTCTTTCACATCTCTAAACAAGTGGTTTTGAATAAAAGGTGTAAAAGACTGAACCAGAAGACATATAAGTGATCGTACCTCTACAGATTACAATGTTTTAGGTTATGATGTATGTGTATGTCTTAATTTGTTTGCAGTGTAATGGCATATGTTTGGTGATATCAGTATATCATGATGATGATGTAGGAATGCCTGAGAATTTCAGTTGGAAAAAGTGATTCATCCTGTTACTGAAACCATATCCTAATACTGGAACATATATTGTGTTTCAATTGCTTGCCTAAAATTTTGGGTAGATACCTATCTACCTTGAGAGAGAAATAATTTTAGGAAGTATAGTCTCACATTATCAGAACTTTTGCTACAATTTCTTGGATATGAGATCTTTTGATCTAGTCATTTATTCAAAGTAGTTGACTGGAAAGATTGATGCAAACTTGTTGTCTGAGAGTCAGTGGATGAGGAAGACTCTTCTGAAAAACAATCCAAACTCTGCCATTGGATTTCATTGTTGAGAAATGGAGACACAAAGTTCTCTGGTCTCCGTTTGTTGGGACATATGCTGTTGAAACATATGCAATCCCTCCCTCAATGAAGAAAACATACATCCCTATCCTTATCACCATGCAGCATCCTTTTGGAATTAGATCTATACCTTGCAATTTAATAATGAGATAGACTGTCTGGCCACCAATTAACTGGCCACCTATGAACTGAGCAACAGTTACTCAGCAATAGATGTCTTAGTCTTTACAAAGGCTCTTACAAAGCAGTCTTTGTGCTACTGTCCTGCAATTCATCCTGTTCCTTGTGTCTTTTGATACAAATCCACAAATAAAAACTACCACCAAAGAGTACTTTGGAATATTTAAGCAACTGGCTTTTCTTGACTTTTCTCAGTTTTCATAACTTATCTTGCTTGAACAACTGCTTGAAAAAAAAATGTATCTTTTTTATAGTACTGTATAATTTTTTCAAATACCCATAAAACCACCATAGCGCTTGGTACCACTGTGCCACATAACATATTCACTAACTTAGTCTTGTATTTTGCTTTAACTTTGAAAGAAAAATCTGAGATTTTTCTTCTATTTTAATTTCATGGATTAAACCAAATTTTGATTTCTCGCACTCTTTATTTTGTTCTAATTTCATATTCTTCCACACAGTTTCTTCTAAATTACTGTCTAGTGGAAAGATCCAGCTTATGTTCTACCAACGATATTTTTTACTTATCACTGTGTTTAGAACTCTAGAGGTTATTTTTCCACTTATTTTATCATTTTAGCACGTCAGCATTTCAGCATTTTAGCATTTCAGATACTATAACTGAAAATGGATGGAGATATTCTACATGAAGACATAGCTTTAATAAATAATTCCATGGAATAACATTAAGTTCTTAATACAGAACAATTAAATTTTAAGATACATTAAAAAAGAAATTATTCAGAAAAAGAAGTAAGCATTATTGATTGCTAATAATCTGTAGCACTGTGTAGACTGTTCTCAGCATGCCTAAAGCTTTGTAGTTTCCAACACAAAGCATTGGAGAAGAAGTTGCATTGGAAAGAATGTCAAACTGTGTTAAAAGTGCACCCTGTTCCGGGATACTGGGTTTGAAATTTGCCTTTAAGAGAAGAGGATCTATATAGGGACATAGAGATTCCTTAAACTCCCACATGTGCGCACCCTTCCAAGTTCCTTTTGAGAAATCTCTGAAAGCTGTTGGTCTGAATGTCAAGGGGACTTTAGAGATTTCTTTGTGTAATGTTGTTGCCATTTACCAGTTCCTCTAGTGTAAGTTTGCACAGTGTAATCATACAAAATCTTCCATCATCAGATTAATGTAACTGGTTTCTGTTGTACTTGTTCCTATGCAAAGCATCAGATTATAGAAATTTGCCAAATATATTCGTATCACGAACTAATGATTTAAAGTTGTTCTCACACTTGTCAGCACCTGTTTCCAAAAGTTTCTGAATCTTAACTAATCAGGATTCATTAACAGAAATTTTACAAATTATGATAAGGTGACCTCAGATATAATAACATATAAGTGCATACTATAAAAATGCGTAAGTAAAAAATTAATCTTTTAGGGATGAATAGAACTAGTCATTAATAGGCTTTGTCTAAATTTTTTAATATGTGCACTATAAATTATCATTCTAGATATTTTATATTCACACTATATATTATAGTTTTGTATATATAAGTTTAAACTATATTTGACTAAGCTATACTATCTCAAATTTCATTAGAAACATTCCACTATTGTGAGAAGTGACACCTTTTTTATTTATTAGCCATTTTCCTTCTGGGGGAATTTCTGAACTCTATCTCTGAGTAAGTGAATTCTGTCATAGATTCTCTGAGTTTGAGGGGAAGTATCACTCTTGGGCTATTAATAAGAAAAAAACCCACAGTAATTTTTACCATATCAGTGACATAACCCCTGCAGTGAGCTGTACTTCTCCATACTAAATAACTAGTAAGAAAACTACACAGACATCTATAGCTATTTTTTCCTTTTTTTTTTTCTCCTCCTATGATGTTGTCATACCATCCCTATCTTACAGGACAGGACACAAAAGGCATGCAGACTTCTCGCTCTTGTTCTGCCAACCCTGTGAACCATTGAATGAAATAAATTGACCAATATTGGTTAGAGTTTTTAATGAACTATCACAACTGCTTCATTTTGAGGATTTTTTCTACACATAGACTAGATCTACCTTTTTGATATTCCGCCAAAAATCAATGTACTCGTATGTTTGTTTTGAAATCAGTTTAAATTAGTAAGCGATTTGCTCTCTTAGGATAAAAGTTTGGCCCACAATATGAATTTTCTTTCTGAAAAGAAAAATATTCTGAGCATGTCTTTGATACATTCTTTTCTTAGTTTTTGTACACTGAGGCAGTTCTTCTGTAGAAAGAACTAGGGATTGTGGGCAGCAATTAAAAAAATTGCTGGGAGCAGTCCAGTTAAAGCAAAGCCTGTTTAGTGAGTGAGAAAAGGTAATACATTCTTATAAAATTTTTACACCCACATTTTCCAGCAGCAGTTCAGATGAAAAGTAGTCCAACTTTTCAAGTGCATAACTATGATGAGGAAAATGCTGAGTGTGTCTTCCACCAATAATTTTTTCCATACTCTTACATCACTAGGTGTAGAAAGGGTATCATAAATTGTTAAAGTTATTATTAATATTATTGCAAGAATAATGAAAACACTAAGTTATTTAGATAATAAAGGGGACTAAACATCTGAACTAGATGAAGCATAAAAGCTTCCTGTAGGATTATTCCAAAAACAAGAGTGTGCTTCCACTATTGTATCATTATCTCAAAAAAAAAATTCCTTCTGTTATAAGTGAAGCATCAGAAACCAGTTTTCCTCAGGAACTCACCAATGATGAAGGCATTATGTTCCTGTGGTAGTGAATGTTAAAAATATCACTGTGTGGGTGGTACATTGGCATGTTACTTTTTACAATTCTTGAAAGCCCTTCTGATTAAAAAACCAACAAAACTTAAGAGTGAAAGTAAATAAGTAATTTTCTGTTTTCAAGTTCAGATTTCACTTTTAGAAAATCATATATTTCAAATCAATATAAACTGTATTAGCCTACTCTCATGTAATTTTGTTTATATACTTTGCTTGATGATTAATCTACAATTGATTTAAAGATTGAGCAGAACAAAGTCAGGATGTAAAATGGTGCAGCAAAATGATTCAATTATCATATTATATCTTTGAGTGTGTAGACTACAAGTATTGCCAAGGGCAAAGTTCCTAGCAGGTTGTAAAATGATTATATGGCTCTTGGAAAGCATATTTTAGATGTTTATATCTCTCTGTGTGTCTGTGTCTGTTTAAGTATAAATATATTTCAAGCACAGTATTGCTCCACATCCCTCTCCCCTCTAAATGGAATGATCTGTTGCTATGAGCACTGTTGCGATGAGTCAACATCTATTTAAATCTAGTAAGTTAGCAACATGCAGTCAATCACTGGATTTCATTGGCTGTCTATTCCCAAGGGCTTTCCAATTAATAGAGTACTCCTCTCCATATAGTTTTTTCAGCCACATAATACTAGTTTAGAGCATACTGCCTCTATCTTGTTCTTTCTTAAAAGGAATAATTTCCTCCTCTAATGTCAGGGATGTTGTTAAATAAAGAGTTCATATGAATATTTGAGTCAGTGAAATATAGGTACAAAATTATATTTTTAAGACAAACACATTATCAAACCAAGTGCAGGTCAGCCATGAAATCTTTATCCCGTGCTCAGAGAAAAGAGCTTGAAAGAGACATGATGCAGTTAAATCAACCAAACTCACTTTTAAGCAGCTCCATCAATTATCATTTAAGGACACTTGAGATTATTTAACTGACTCTTCAGCAACATACCAGAGGAAATTTAATTTTATTTTCATTAAATATAGTGGTTCAGTAGTATAGACAAGGAAGCAGTGTTCTTACAGAGGCCAAAAGCTTTTTTCATCTCTGTCACCATGGATCTCTTACTAACTTGTTGCACATATAAGTTCTCACCAATGTCTGCCAACATTTTATCAGACTCAACTGGGAGAGACAATGTCCCCGGAAAATTTTTTCTGAATTGAAATGTGGAAGGAGGCACCATCAAACAGATGGAATTGCAGAGTGGTGAAGCAGCTTCTTTTAGGACAGATGAGCTATATTTAGAGTACACAATCCATGAGAACATCTTAGTCCCTAGACTAAGGATCCAGGCATATTTCAGTCCCACATCAGAATTAGTTCAGATGTACAAAAGCTACCATTCATACATTCCTTTCCCTGGCAAAAAAAGCACCTTGGGTGAACTCTAAGAGAAACACAGCATGCTGCAGCTAAACCTTAAAGACCAAGAACTGCCTCGTATGATGCATCTTTTGCATGGCCAGAGAATCTTCTGAAGCTTCCTAGCTCCTTCGTCCTGATTTTCAGCATGTGAGCCCTAATTTACAAAAGCAATAATAGGTTTTACATCGATCAGTTATGATCAAGCATAGTTATGTCCAGCATTGAAAATGCAGTAATCTACTTTTCCCAGAAAATCAAATCCATTTAATGTGTCTTAAACTGCTATGGATTTGCACTAAAATGAGAATATATTCTCATTTAGAAATGTAGACCACAGCTCTTGCCTGTCTGTTTTTAAATCCTTCTTGATGTTTTCTTATTATCAGTAGGGAGCTAGATGACCTTTAAGGGCCTTTCCAACGCAAACCGTTCTATGATCCTGTGATCACCTTCATGGCCTTCTTCCAGATTGCTCCAAGGGGTCCATGCCTTTCTTATGCTGAGGTGCACCACTGCACCACTGTATGCACCACTGCAGGGGGGGTTCTACTTCTCTTGGCTTGCTGGTCATGGTTATGTTGATGCAGGATATGATTGTCTTTCTGGGCTGTGAGCACACATTGCTGGCTAATGTCCAACCAAATAAAACTGGCCAGGTTCACAGGGGAATCTCACACCTGATGATTTAAATCAGATATACATATTTTGGATTTTAAAACTGATAAAAATTAAAATTTATGTAGTAATGAATAAGAAGCTTGACTCCAGCTGGTGACAATATTCAATTAAATTACTCACAAAAGTTTTCTGTACACAGAAGTACTTTTTACTTCTCCTAAGACACTGGCTGTCCTGGGCAAAAAATGAAGACTTCAAGGGAATGACAAAGTATTCCAGCTTCCATCTGAGTACAAGGTAGCATTTGGAGTCAGAGAAAATAAGTGAGAAAGCACTCCAGTGGAAGCGTGAATCCCCCAGGTCAGCAAAGTGATAAAGTCATTTAAATGTGGCTGCTACACAGAGGGTGGAAAAGAGCAGAGTAAACTGCCCAAATACTGTATCCTACAGTAATATATATATGCTAATATCTTTTTCTGTCTGTACATGAAATTGACTGATGTGTCATTATTTTTTTCACCTACTTAATTGCTCAGGTGCACTGACATATCAAGTCTCCATATTCCTTCTTTTTCTGTTTCCCCTCTGCATTTCTTTTGATTTCCACACTTGGGTGCATGGTTCTTTTGTTCTAGAGTTTAGCAATTATTTAACTGCTTTGATAGTATGTTCTAACATCTTGGTTGAACAAAAACTTTACAGTCTTCTAGCACTGTGAGGTGTTATAGAACATAAACGTTTTTGCTAGTAACATAAATTACATCCTTTAACTTACCTTTTTTGAAAACATTTAAAATAATTACATATTATTCTCTTTCTTTAGCAAGCAGACCTTGAGAATATAAACTAGAAAATCAGTAAACTTTATCATGAGCTGACTTTCCAAAGGATTTGTAGACTTATTTATTTGTTTTATTTGTCTTATGGACAGGATTATGCAAGCCATGATTTAAAACAAGTTAAATCTTTTAACCAAGAAAGATGAAAATTGAAGGCTTTTCCAAGTGCCTTTTATATTCAAGGATGTGTGAGCCCTCAAATAACATAGCAGCTACTAATCAGAAACTTCTCAGGTCTGCTTATTTCTTCTGTAGATGAGATAGCCATAGGCTAACTCTTTACACATAAAAAATTGGGATAGATGGCTATTGGGTTAGTAAATTTACAGCTGACTACAAACTAGATCATAGGCTATCATGCCTACTTAATTACTATAACAAAAACAACATTGACATTAAGGAGCCAAAAAATCCCAACTCTCCAAATTCCAAAAGAGGTAACAAACACAGGACAAAATATTTTCTACTGAAACAAGTGGTTAGAAAATACTGGTTTCATTCTCAACTCTGCCATAAGCTAAGCAAGCCATTTACCCACGTAGTGCCTCAGTTGGTCTGACTATAAAAATCTGGATAATCTTATTTATACACCTCAGTAATTTCATATCCCAAACATGAAAGAAATGTCAGCAAATTAAGAAGAATATTCTTTAGGAGAAAACATTAATTGCCCAGACAGAATCTGAATTTGCAGTCCAATATGGTGGCTCCTGAGCGCTACAATCACCCCATCCTTTGTTAACACCTACACTACTATGCTTTTTCTAAAAAGTAACCAGCACTGGATGCTTAAAAATTTGTAGATTTACAAAATGCCAGGTATTAACAAGGAGAAAGAAAGCCTATGAGTAAAGTTTCTTGCTAACTCCCAGCCTGTTCTTTTTTTTTTTTTTACGAACTTTTTTTCCTGAAAAAGAGCTTCTGGGTTCTGTTCTATGTAAGTTAGTTTATGTAATCTCATGTTCATTTTCATGTGTGCTAATATATGTGCATTTCACAAAAAAGAAATGAAAACAAAATATTTTATCTATGTCTGTTTCTCTTTTTCAAGTTTATGCTCCCTGTATTAGATGAAAAAGCATATTTGAATGACTTTCCTCAACACTTTGTCACGCTCCAGGTTTTAAAAGCATTGGTCACCAACAGCCCTCTATAAAACAGACAGGTTTCCCATAGTGCAATAATTTGAAGACTGCATTTGCAAATCTGAGTTACAAAACATTCCCTTCTAGCCTTCTTGGCATTATATCCACATAATTACCAGTGACAGACCTGGACACTCTCTTATCCCAAACATGATTCTGTATTGAGTTATTCAATCACATTTGGTGATCACAGTCTTTTGTCACGCCCTGATAACAACAAAGGGGGTAAAAGAATGTAGAACATCTTTCATTTACAGATATTTTAAATACAGTTTGAAGATTTAATGGAAAATACTTGCAGTTGAATAAGCATAACTTGAAATGAAAAATTAAACTATCACTTAGATTTTCAGGGATAATACTTTTTATTTTGTATTTTTCATTTGAAAACAACCCCATGTTTGAAATTCTTAGAGTTGATACACTGTATCTCATAGTTCTTTAGTATTTATATCTCAAAGTACACAGAAATCATGAAATAACTGTTCAAAATTAAGGAAAATTGCTGCAATTTCATGATCTATTGATGAAATAATAAATTGTGAGTTTATTTCTTTCACTTTTTGATTTTGGAGCACTTAAAATAATTCAGAAAAATGCTTCTCATCTATTTTTCCCAATAATTGATTAATTTTTTTTTGCCTTTTTCTGGTTTATGAGTCCAGAAGTATTTTTTAATATGAAAATATTTTCCCATATTTAACAGTTCTAGAAACAAAACAAAAAGCAGTACAAACCCACAAAGCACAGTAAGGTCTTCAGTACACATTATTTTTCCAGAATTCCAGTACTCTGTGACATGAAAGGAGAAGAGCTTAGATTCTTCTATGACAAAAGGAGAGAGCCAGTAAGAATTCTTTATGTAAGTCATCACTGGAGTCCTCAAGGTGACGCAGAGCTGCTATTCTTTCAGTGATTACAATGTCCTCACAGAGGATTTTCAAAAGTATAATCATGGAGGGTGTGAGTGGCTTCTAGGATCTATATCTTCGTTTTACCTTAAAATGACAGCTATCTGAAAAAGTGTTGCTGGCACTTTCCCTACTGTCAGTGATTAGTATAAACATTAAGATATGTGTGGGTAGAGTGTGGGAGATACATTTTCCTATCCTCAGGCAAATGAGGGGTTGATTTACGTATGAAATATTTTATCTAATCTTAAACCAGTATAATAATAAATCCTAAAGATTTCAAGCTTGCTATTGTCTTTCTATAGGAAATATCAAAGTATTGTAAATATTAAATTTAGTTGTAAAAATCTTGCTTTCCAGAACATATTTCCCATAAACCTGTCTGTGTATGGGAGTTCCTTTAAAAAAAAAGAAGCAAACTCAAAGCAAAACCCACCCCCCCAAACAAACAAAAGCAAAACTGACTCTCTCTCTGCCTCTTCAGTACATGATATATTGTAATGTTATTTATTAGAAATTGCTACATGAAGCTATCTAATTTCCCGATTAATTTTCCTGGATTATAAAATATTTAGAATAAATTCCTGGATGAATAGTCTTTTGTTATGGCAGCAGGATTTTCAGTTATATGTAGAAATATGTAAGACCTGCAGCTTGAATTTGATAAATTCAAAACTGATCACTAAGACATCTAATTTACACTTTTCTTTGTACATTACTCTTTATTAAAAAAATGAATCAAGTAATGTCTCAGACTAGAACATTCTCTACATAATAAAAGATCAAAGGGCTCTAGTCTGAAAAAAAAGGTATGTGTACCACAATGCAGAGACTTTAAATATGTAATTTTGAAGTTCCTGCTCATTCAAGTAGAATCCAGACTGGTGTGTTAAAGATAAAACCCCTCAGCATGATGCCTGAAGAAAATTAAATACTGGACAATCTAAGTATTGAGTATCTAGAGGCAGAAAAGCTGAAATAAGCTTATACAACTTTTCTCTTTAGAACTACAGTGCATTATTTCACCAAGGTGAATACCTCCTTTTAAGACTGTCTTCAGAAACTTCCTTGTAAGACTAGGGTCTATGACTTTGCTTTGAAAAATGAAATGTGCTGTTCTTTGTTTCCAGGACATGGTTGCGAGAAAGAAAAGAGCCATAGAAAAACTTATGCTAAAGCTAGTGTGGTTTGAGCTCTCTTCTTTGGTTCATGCCATAGTCCAGGAGGTTGCCATAGGTACTAAAAACACATAACAGTTCTCCTGGCTGAACTGGCTTTTCTTTGGATTTAAATGGCTTCAACAGGAGCTTACTTTTTTTATCAGGGATGCAGCTGACTTGAAGTCATTTCTGCAGGGAAAGGGGAAAACTGAACCTTGGTCTTGTGGTCCTGAGTGACAGCTGTAGTCACTGAGATGGCAGCAGATTAAAATAAATCCTTTAAATTCCATGGGAATTTTATTCCATCCTACAGCTACTACAACTACTAGTTCTACTCTCCTTTGATAGATAGGCATTGTCCCATTCAGTATGTAGCTGTGGAATAAATTTAGGTACCATCTAAGAGATGAGCTGCCCCAAAAATTCACGTCTGAAATACTAGGGTCATTTACACTAATGAAACACAGACGCTAGAGAAACTGAGGCATTATTTGAGTTTCTGGACCTCAAGAATTAGTCAGGAATTAAGCAGAGAATTAAGAATCACAGTTCAGACTTTAGACATCTGCCTAAATCCAAGGTTTTGATGATCTACCAGACCTTTTATTTTCACTGCCTGTGCTAAAATTTGAGAGAAGAAAAGACTTTCAGGCAGAACATATGTCAGTGGTCAAACATCCAGTTTACTCTCTGCTGGTCTGTGTGGTGAGCTCTGCTAGCAGTTTGTGTGTGCTATTGGAAACATGTTTAGCCTTGCTACTGGCTGGACCTGGAGCCACAGCAGCCTCACATGGGGCTGGAACTGGAGGAGATCACCTGACATCTGAAGTCCACCAGATGTTACCCTCTGACCATCTAAATCACAGAGAAACAAGCTGAATAATATAAATATAAAAAGCTGATAATGATAGAGTGTCCTTTTCTCAGAAAGACAAACTCAATGAAGTGCACTCACAGTTGCAGAGGACTACCCACATTTCTCAGTGTTTCAGGGAAACTAAATTTTTGCACAGATTACAGAGTGCAGATGTTTCAGCTGAAGTCTGAAGAACTGCATGTCCTGGACAGGTTTTCTATGTTTTCCAAGGCTAAAATCCCCATGAAGCTGTCTTAGATATTTAGTGAAGAATTCACTGTGTCCATGTGTTGCACTAAGAAAAATGCATAAATCAGTCTGAAATGAGCATTAACCATAACAAAAATTGGCAGGATAGATTACAAGACTCTGTTTTCATGACATTCAATAGCTATAGCCAGGAAAAGAGAATTGTTTACTTGAAGTCTCTTCCATTAAAGAAAATGTCTGCCTGCAGAAATAACAGCTCATATGCACAACAATATCCTCCCTGAGGAAACAATTAGTGGAATTTCTAGAAGAAGCCATTCTTAATCTGTAGATGCGTCAGGGAACCAGATTACTTGTGAATAGAGTTTTACTTGATTTAGGATATTCAGATTGTGCCTGAGGCATGGACCCAACATATTTAACTTGATTTGGTATTAATTCTTTGCTTGTTGCTATTACTTTTGGGGTCCTTTCCTTTTAGTTTCTCTAGCACCAAATAATCTAGAAGCAGTAACCTTGAGTTACTGAAAGCTTCTCTAAAATTATCAGACTAATATGTTTGCACAAAGGTACAGATTAATATAGATTTTTGCAAAAAATGGGCTATGAATAGGAACAATTAAGAAAGAAAAAAGCAATTTGAAAAAGGTTTATAAAGGCTGTGTTAGAGGCTAGAGTAGCTCAGAGACCCTTCCTAAAACAGGGAAAAGCAAGATAGCTACTGCACACACATGATATAATGGTAATGGCAGAAGAGCATTAAGACAAGCCAAAGTACAAAACATACAACTGAGCAGTCTGGGAATGTTTCTTTAAAGGATTCCCTAATAGGAAATATTTTTTGTAGAAAAAAACTTGTATACATTATTGATAAACTACTTCATTCTGTCTGGAAACAGATGGACTTCAAGTATTACCATTTATTGAACTGATTATAAATTTTCAGTTTTAAAACATTTAGTAATAAAGTGTGATACTCTCTTTAATGTCAAAGAATCTCTTGAAAATTGTGGCTTATACCAATTTTCTCATGAGCTTTTTAGGGTGACCTTTTCTTATAAATTACAGCAATTTTTTTTTTCTTTTTACAAAGAAGCATGGTGAGTCTTGAAAAGTATAGTTCAGTAAAGGACTGAAGACTCTAGAGAACAGAAGATCTATTCCCTAAATTATGATTCTCAAGGCATTATAGAAAGTTGTAGTTTAATCTTGAATTGACTCCAAGTGAAAGATTTTGGCTTTTTTTTTTCTTATATTCATTTAGTGTCATTTATTTATTTCTGAATTTTGCAGCTCCTTTCAGTCATGTAAACATTTCCACATTCATTTTTTTATTTCATTTAGCCCAACAGCAAGTGCTAGTAAAATGGTTACCAACAGGATGGAAATTTCAGTATTAGCTAAATTTATCAGTAACTTTCGTAAGCTTATAATTGGGTTAAAAAATAGCATGGTTTAATTATGATCTTGAAGGTACAAGCATCAATGCAATTGAAAAAAAACTGTTTTAAGATGAAGGACCAGCAATTAGTGGTGCCACTACCATCTAGTGGGGATTTTTTTTGCTGCACTGTGGCCACAGTGGTGCTCCAGATTTGCAAAGGCAGGTAGGTGCCTGCTTATAGATACCTGAATGAGTTCAAAGCTATTTGGTTGTGGAGAAGCAAATACATAAATGTTCAAAGTTTCTTTCTTAGGATGTTTTGTAAGCACTTGATTTTATTCTATTAAATAATCTATAATCCCAATGACTAAAACATTTTTAATACATTAATGAATGTCTCCCTCTCTGTAATTTCCTTATTTCTCCGCTATATTCATTCTGACTCAACATACTGAAGTCAATACATAGTTTATTTTGGTTTTTTCATTAGGAGAATGTTATTTTGCACACTTTTTCTGAACAGGAGAAAAAGAAAAAAGTATAAAAGCTATGATCATACATCCTAAATCCTATTTGATGACCTCTATCAATAGCCTAAACTATGTCTTTTATAAATAACTCAAAAATTTTCTTGACATACAGATAAAAGATATGCCAAAAGTACTTCAATAATCCTTTTGAACAGAGTTTATAACTTTCCTGACAGTTTTTCAGTTGGGCTTTGGTGTTGCATAGAAAAGAAACCTTTGCCAATCTGCTGTCACAAAGTATGAATAGAAATATGTGTCTCTTCTAGCTCCACTACTGGACAAGCTGGCTTTGTTTGTTCCTGTCATAAAAAATCCATCAAAAAACGCTTCAGATGAGACTCAAATTTAACACAGAAATTGCATGACCTCATGAGGTTCACTTACTGTACAACACAGTCAATTCTCACCTTTATAAAAGTAATGCACCCACAGATTGCAATAGATCTTTTAAATCAGTTCAGATCAGTTACTGTTTACCAATACCAATTGGTTTACCAATACCAATACAGTTTACCAACTGTTTACCAATACCAATACTGTTTACCAATACTGTTTACCTGTATCGTTCTTCTGAATTTATATTACTGATAGCTGACTGCTAAACTCAGTTTTTATTTGAACAACTCTGGGCTTCAATAAAATAAAATAAATTAAAACAAAATAAGGAAAAAAAGTAATTTTTTTCATCCTAATTTGCTGTTCAGGAAAATACATACATATAAAAAATTTTCAAAGACAAAAAGCAATCCTTCTAAACATGGAATATTTGAGATATAGTCTGAACAGCATTTAGAAAGATTAAAAATGTTTGAAAATACTTCAGCAGTTTTCCTTTTGAAAGGGAAACATTTCCCATAATTTATCATAAATTGCAGTCCCAACTTTTAGTGGTATTTATTACTGCCTTCTAAATATATTCTTTTCTGGTTTTCTTTCTTAAAGCAAAAATGGGATAGCAAATCATTAACTTAACGGAGCATATACAAATTTTGGAGTGAAGTTACAGTCTTGTTTAAAATGTTAATAATTCCTGGCATAAGAATTTAATTCATCTTTCTAAAATGTCTCCTACCTCTTGCATTATACATGTACTTTCTGGAATGTATTTTTTGCTTGTAAATCTTTCCAGTTATCAACATGATATGAGCAATTGCAGGTTATAATAAAATTCAGGACTCTATTCTATAGGTTGAAAAATTCCCCATTTATTTTAAATTTTGTGATTAAGACTTCCATTCAAGTTTTTGTCATGGTACCATTCTTGATTCCTGCACTGGATTTCTAGCAGTGACAGTAAGTCAGTTAACAGTGATGTGACTGCCATCCCTAGCGGCTGTCAGATAGGATGATGAACATCCACGAATAAATGTATAAACCTTGCATTTGAAATAAAGTACTTCTCTTGAGAGACTCAGGAGACTAGAAAGGGAAAATACTTAAGGCAAAGAAGAAACACACAAAGGGCTTCTGAAGACCTCTAAAACCAGAGGTTAATTCAAGGAAGGAGCAAAGGATTTTTTCCTGGCAGAGAGGAAACCTTTAGTTGCCACATCAGCTGAAGCTGAGAGGAACTTGCTGTAAAGGTCAGAGAGGAGACTGTATTATCTGCAAGAGATACCTAAATAAGGAAATTAAATCAGGTTCAGGAGAGAAGACTGTAAAAGGATGGTGTTCCATTTCTAGAATGCCCAAGAGCACTGAGGACACCAAGGTAAATAGTTGCATCACTAGATTTTCAGAAATTCAGTAGTGTCCTCTGGTATGGGTGTCTCAATTAAGAGCATGGACTTAACCATTAGAGTCCATATCTGGTGGACTTCAGGACCCAACTGAGCCTCAGGTCTCAGCCTCATAGATGTGAGGCTGATGTGGTGCCATGTCCCCAGGTCCAGCCAGTGTCAAGCATTCCTGGTGGCACACACACACTGCTAACACAGCTTGCCGTGCAGATCAATGCAGAGAGAAAACAGCGCCTTGGAGGGCACCCATGCCACCAGACACCACACTCACACGGACTTGAAGAGCAAGAACTTGATCCAGTTTCTCTGACTGCTCAGTAATGAAGGCTGCTGGTGGATGAATAAAAAAGAAAACCTTAATACTGTGAGAGGACTGTTCAGCAGTAGCCAAAACTCCTGTGTGTTATCAGGGCTTTTACAGTCACAAATCCAAACCACAGCACTGTATGGGCTGCTATGGAGCAAGCTGACTACAATCCAGCCAGCCCAAGTACAGCATCCCATAATAAGTCTTGCTTATTCCCATAGCCCTTCTAAGCCCCATCAGAAGCTTTACTGTCCCAAAATACTCTCCCTCTTGCATCAATAGAAAGTGCTCCAGCCGGTCAGGCATCGCCCCAGTAGCAGGGATATCCTTATGAAGAGAGAGAGTTTAGCTGACTAACCCTGGTGAAGTTTCCACTGGGGTCAGTGGTCTAGTGAGAGTTCTCTGAAGGTCTCTGGAGAAGCTGGTTCTACAACATCACAGTACTCATCGAGGCATCAGTGCCTGCCTGTGCTTTTCCCACAATCCTGGTAGGACAGCTGTGTTCCCTGTGATTAGCTTTCACTCACACAACCTAGCACATTTAAAATTAAATATTCCAAATACAGTTAAAACATTATTTCAATTACTAATCACAATAATTGTCGTTTTGATTAGTTATAATTATCTTCATTTTGTTTTAACTAGCATTTTTACGAGTTAATCTGAATGATAGATAATAAGATATAGTATTATTTATTTGAAAATAAAACAATGAAATTTTACAGACTTAAAAAATGTTTCAAGACCTCTGAATCGCCTGTGTTTATATATTTTACTGGAAATTTTGAAAATTTATTTTTATTTTTCTGATTCAAAATATCAGAATGGTTTTTTTGGCCTTCAGAGGGCTTTTTCATTTCAGTTTTTCAAAGCCTACAAAACATTATAAATTAGATATTCAGATTCATTGTAGAATATGTACTGCTATTTATAGAATAAAAATAGCAACTCCCACATTTCACCTTTTTTAGAAAATTTTAAAAGGTAATTTCATTGCAAATTATAACCACCAGCAATTTTGAAAAACTGGCTCAGATAAAACATGAAAATGATATCTGATAAAGAAGTATATTGTATTTTGTGACATTATTGTAAGGCAACCCTGATTAATTTCTTTGCTAAATCTTTAAAGTCAGAAAATGATAAAAATATTTGCATATATTCACAGCATTCCTTTACTCTCATACACAATTCTCCTCAAAATTATAGTTCATGTTTTTCTACATGACTTGTGTCATTGCCTTATCCTTTTACAACATCACACTGCTTACAGATGAGTTTGAGTATTTGTCATACAGAAAATTAATATGGCACAAAGTCAAATTTCATTAAAGCTTTAGATCTGGCTCTCCTTCTACCACCAGAAGCTTTAAAATCATTTCTGAATTGACAGTGCATCTTTTCTGTTTCTCCTTTTGCAACCTGCCTCATGCTACAATGTACAATGTACACAGACAATTTTAGGAACTTGCTAAACTCTTGTTTTTACTTCCTGCTTTCAGATCAGTTGGATAAGGTTAAGGCTATAGTAGGATTACGTTAACATAAATGCTGTTCCTACAAGACTAGGGACACATTTGGTGGTAATGACATAGTATTTCATCACTAAATTTATTTGTTTGGTTTTTCAGTCATCAAAAAGGTCAATGAAACTAAGGTGTGCATAGAATCTGATACTGAGTATTTAAATCACAGGACTTCCAATACCTTCCAGTTACCAGTCTCATCTCTCAGGCAACAAGTGAAAAGATGAGAGGAAATGGCCTCAAGTTGCACCACAGGAGGTTTACATATTTAGAAAAAATTCTTCACTGAAATAGTTAAACACTGTAACAGGCTGCCCATGGAAGTGATGGAATCACCATTCCTGGAAGGGGATGTGGCACTAGGAGATCCAGTTTAGTGGTGAACATGGTGGTGCTGGGTTAATCATTGGACTTGATATCTAAGAGGTCTTTTCCAACCTTAACAATGATCCAATTTCTATCTTAACACCTTACAATTTCTTTCAAAGCTGTTATTAGGTTTTTTAACCTTTTCAGAAGTTTTATCTGTATGTGGTCATTCCTCCAGAAGCTCTTTTATTTCCTCTACTCTATCTATATTGAGTAGTTTTTCTTTACCAGACTTGTTTTCCAGTCTCTCCCCTCCCTGTACTTTGACACTCCAGGCTAAACAAAACCACTATTCTGTCTGATGTATACTTTTAGAGCTTGTCTAATAATTTCCACTGTCCAGTCTTTCTTTGTTATGCAAGTGTTCATTCATTGCTCTTTTAGTGTCTTTGTAGGTTTTCCTGTTTCACAGGGCATCATCCAGGTCTCTTCAATTATATCATTATTTTCCTTAGGCATGTACAGACAAACATATAAATCCATTTAAAGGTATTGAATATATCAGTAAAGATTCATTAGCTCAGGTATCTACATTCAAATAGTGCCTGAAATCTGAGTTTCTATATGTAAAAAAACCCATGATTTGTGCATGTTTGCACGGCATTGAACAAATTAAATTTAATTGTTATTAAAGTATCACATAATAATTTACTAGAACTTTGCCAGTAGTTATGCCTACAGGTACCTTATTAGTCAAACAGCTGATTTTTAACTATGGATGGGTTTATAGTTCTTTAGGGAGTTAGACATTTATTCTTGACTGAAGCTTTTATACATGACCATAATAGAAAGAATAGAAACTGGCATACTGCTGACTTAGTAATAGGAGAATATTTTCCAGATCACATTTGTGCTTAACATTATACAGATTTGTAAAAAAATTATCGAAATAGCTTCTTCTGTTCTTTATTCCCTAGGCAGTTATATGCATTTATCCTGAAAGTACTGCTTCACTGTTGTTACTCGTAAAAGGAAACATTTAAAAAGCATTTAAAGTTGTATTAAATTTTACCTTTTTTTCTGTTTCTTTCATGCAGAATTTGTCTTTCAAGTTTCCCAGAAAGTCACAGAAATACTGTCTAGTTTGGTACACATTCTTGGTGTTACTTTTCATGCTGAAATCCATATCACTTTCTGAATTTTCTAGGTTTGTTTCAAAATACCAAGTTAATGACATAATGTGGGTGAAGTCTGTGGCTTTTCCACAGAAAATCTCGTCTGTGATACAGACGCTACATATTCAAATTACATGCTTTTTAACCCTCCACCACAGAGTTCCATCCACCCCGGTGTAGCCGAACAGAGATATGTAATTCCTTCTTTTGCTATTTTTATTTATGTGTTCTTTCTCACAGACCGTGGCAGTGCTACTTCAATGATATGTAGGTTGAATTGTCATGAAACTTAGGTATCCAAATATTCACAGGTCATATCTTACTAACAGACTTTAGGGGATGTACAGAAGACTATCAACTATAGTTCTTAACATTTCTAACTATATTTTGAGATGACTTACTTAATGAAAACTTTGCTTTAATTTGGAGAAGTGGAAGAGAGAGGTGCAAACCAGTGACATTCAAAGCCCAAGAAATGATAATGGCATTTGGTGGAAGAAGGAGGTGTATCACTAAGAACAATGGATGATCAGAAAGAGGCCTGAGTTTACTTCAAAACTGGGATGGAGAGTTTTATTACTATAGCAGGGAATGAAGAAATAATGATGGTGAAAGAGTAAAAGACTAAAAGAATGAGGTCATAATAAATTCCCAGCAAAATGTTATAGGGTGACACAGCTCTGGGAAGCTTAGTGTCATTCACGGAAACAAATTTAAGACAAAGAAATGTAGGGGAGAGAGAACTGCCATTCTCAAGAAAATAAAGTTGGTATCCTCCAATGGACTCAGAAGGGGTAGTTACTAAGATCTGTAGTATTAAAATGAATCCAGTTTTGTCTCTTAGGAACGTGATCATTTTGGCATGTAGTCAAGGTGGTTATGTCTTTTCCTTACCATTTTTTCTTACACATTAAACAGAACAGTAGGCACCCTCTTCAAATGTAATAAAGTGAGTAAGTTCCTTTGGGTACAGATCCCAGCTCACTCACTCATTCAGGTAAGCCATACTTTGAAATTCCCTCACTGACTAAGGAAGGATTCTTGGGATAGTGCACTCCTAATTTAGAAATCTAAGTGGAAATTGGAAATATACACACTAGTCCATAGTCTTTCCCTAGGATTTTTCATGTGAAAATTATGACAAAGAAATTGAACTGATGCTGTGACTTACTCTTGAACAAAAAGCAAGTTATTAGTTTTTATTGTTTTCTTCTGTATTGTAAATATTCATTTATTTACTGTGATATTTATTTTAAACACAAATGGCTATATTTTGAGGAGAAATGTAGGATTCAGTAGCTGATATCAATTTGATAAATTAATTTTTTTTATTTTAATACACACAGTATTAGACAGTGTTTTATCTGCTACCACTTTACTAGTTTTACATTGCATGAAAAAGTTATAGTGACTTTCTGGAGCTATACTTGTTTGAGGAAGCAGGTTAAAACCATCTTTAATTATGGTAAGAAAAAAATTCTTGTGTCCCTATTATCAGTTATGACATTTTGTTACTGCAGTTGGAATTAGTTCTTTTAGGAGTCCATGTGTTCTATGTAAGAAAATAACAAAACTTCAGGCAAAATAAGAATGGAGCTAATCTCACACTTCTAATACTCAGATGAAACAAAGCAGTATTGAATGCTCAGCTGCCATGAAAATCTTTTGAAAAAAGACTTTTAAAATTGAAACATACAGATTCATTCTTTTGAAAAGATCTGTGGAATTAGATGCAGAAATCTAATTTGATTGTTAGCAAATTTTTATCAAAAGAAAATGACCATACGTGGGAGAAAATTGCACTTTGCATGTACCACTGGCTTTTCCCTTTCAAGCTTTATTCTACCAACAGACTATGCCTGAAATAGAATTAATTAAAACTCAGTCCTTAATAAGTAGTTAGATGCAACAGTAGAAAGTATGGAATGCAGCTTGACACAATTATCATTGCACATTCAGAGTACAATCAGCAAATAGACTCCGTGTGGAGTAAGACACGCAAGCCATTATGTAGTCTGTAGATAATTTATTACCCATAAGTATATAATTGAGATATTGTGGGGGTGGGAATCACATAACTGTAAGGAAAACATATTTTATATGCTCACATAGTAAGAAGTTGTCAGTTTTCAAAAGGTCGTCATTCTGCAAGACTGTAAATGTGATCCCCCTTTGTAGTACTGCTGTAAAAAACAAATGACAGATTGTCACAAAAAGACCTTCACCCTGTCATTTATTTCTGCAAGCAATAATTTTATAAATTATATGTAAAGCATAATATAATTTGTTGGTCTTACTCAAAATGAAATTGTATCTTCCAAAACAGTACGATGTAAGGTATGTTTAAAATTAGGAGTTTAATATTCACATTGTGACCATATTGGTAGACTTTGAAATAAAAAGAAATATTTATACGCAGTATAATAATGTAATTATTTATTATCTAAATGTTATATTATCTATTTTATCATATGTAACTTAGTCTCATTTATCATTTATCACCATCATCTTGTTTTTGTTTATTTTTTTAAGATTTACTCTAAATGCTTTCTCCTCAGCCTAAACATCAGAAACTACTACACATTACATCTTAGAATCCTCTCAAAAAATATTGGAACCACTCAATGGAAATTATATTGTTTTATTTTGAAAGATCTGAAGTAAGGAATAGTCATTGGCAGTTTAAAATTGACTTTATTATAGAAGCTTAACATTTACATCTCTTACTAGCTTTATCTGCAAATCAGGACTGAATTACTTTCCCTGGTTCACATGCTGGCAAATTATTTTTATGACTTAAAGATGTTGCTCTCATGAAAAAAATTTATGCTTTATATATCCTCCCTGTATTTATATAACTGCTTCTATATGTAATTTATAACTAATAAATATTGGCATTTTGAAGGAGTATGTCAAAATTTTGTAACCCTTAAAATTGCTGCTATGCAATCAGGAGAAGAAAAATAAATGAAAGGGATTAAAAAATGTCAAGGGAAACTGTTTTATGGGTGAGTGTTTTGAAAATAAGTATTTCCATTTCCAGTATTATCTAGAGGTACATTTGATTTTAAATAGTCCCAACTGCTAATTTCCTGAAAGAACATGAAGCTTGGGTGCATGTCTTTGTGACAGGTTATGGTCCATTTATCAATAATGCAGCATAAATAAGTCTCTGATGAGTGCAAAACCAAACATCATTAAAAAGAATTCTCCTAATATATCATAGGAAGATTCTAAATTGCAGAAATTAATCTGAAATAAAACATATTTTTAAATAATGAAATCTTTTACCTCTGAGAAAGCAACTAAGCAACTGTACAAACCATTTTTCTTAGTATTATTTCTCTCTCTTTTGGGACACATCTGTTAAAGTATTATTAGTTTTGGCATTTTCCAACCTCCTAGTGGTCGGTTTTGTCATCTCGATTCTGTTGCTAAAGAATGTGTGTGAAATGTTAACTACTTTCAGCACATACACTTTCATTTATCCCTTTTTTGAGGTAAACAAATCAAATAGTTTCAGTCTCTCTTCACAGGAAATTGCTCTGTGCCCTTGTTTTTTCTCACTAGCCCTCTGAATCTCTAATCCAAAGTCAAGTTCTCCTTTGAGGGAGAGAGAGCAGACCTGCATCGTCTCCAGTATTCTAAAGGCATAATAACATTCTACATCCTGCATTCATGTAACCTGATTATTCGTTCACTGAGCTGTAGTTTCCACTGAGCTGCCTGCAATGATACCCAGCCCCTTTACTGAATTAATATCAAAAGATTATAACCTTATAAAGTGAAAGAATAAATCCATGTACTCACTCTTCAGTATGTGTTTATCAAGATATTCTGTCTTCATCCCTATTCACCTTCTTCAAGTGGTCTCTTTAATGTTTTTCAAAAGCTTTTCTGCACTTGGCTAATCAAAATGGCTCAGACATTCTACTGCGCTGTTTTCATCTCTGAGCACCATAAAGTGTTTATAACTTTGACCATTTAAAGCATTGTAGGATTCTCATCAAGAATGTAAGCATTGGCACAATGATATTATTACTTTCCTATTAAATTCTGACTGCCTTCCATAAAGAATGGCATAACCTTTTTCTCTGCAATTTTTGGTGATAGAGATAATGTAATTTTTACTTGATAATGGTGGAATGAGTCTCAATGAGTCTAATTCAGTGATGACCAATTTCAGTAGGTTACTAGATACTGTTGAAGGACTTATACACAACATCTGTCAACCTCACTATTCTTTTTCATATTTGAAGAGTACTCAAACAATTTTTCACCATGGGAAAAGTATTAAAATTTAGAAGAACATTATTATCAACTGGGATGAAAAGTCAAAGTTTCAAAATTTTCAAAGGCTAATTTTCCTTCTTTCCAGTCAAAAGTATATTTTGACGTAAAAAAATATGCTTCAACAACTTCAAAACAAGTTTTACAGTTTGAACTTTTCCATTTGTATAGGAGTTAGTCTAGTTAACATTTTGAAAAGTCACAATAGATATTCAGTATCAGTATTCCGACAGATCTTCCACTTTCTTTTTCCCTGGTAGAAATTTTACAAAACAAGACTTTGCCTATGAGAAAAGTGCTTTTTACAAACTTTTTGTTATCTATTTGCTTTAGCTATATTCATTGTCTGATAGCAAAATGTGTTTTAGAGTTGTAACCCTGGATACATCAGTGTCAGAGCAGCTGGAGTCTGGAAACACCAGTACTAATTCTTTCTTATAAAGTTCAGTGACCGTCTCATTCAGCTTTGGAGCCTGGAAAGCTATGACAAACTCTCTTTGACAAGGCAATAATTCCTGTTGCTGTTATGACATGGCATCATATTCCCTAGCAAAACACAAAAGTCACATGGTCTCAGACTCTATTCTCTGCAGTATTCAAATTAAATGTAATTAACTTCCACACGTGTCCTGATCAGGATGTTCAAATTTAATTTCCACCATAAGGTTTCTATTAGTTATAATGTACTTAACAACTTTCCCTCCCCTCATCTCTTTTGGCAGCACAGTTTCTTTTGTCCAATTCTCTTGACAATGTTAGCCTCTTCTTGTGTAGACAGTGCACCTACTGACAACAGCTTCCAGAGCAGAGAGACTTGGCTGACCTAAAACTTTGTGATGGCTATCAACCCTAGTCTCCAGCTACACCTGCCTTGACTCCTAAAAGATTGGACACTTTCAATGTGGTTGTAACAGTTAAAAGGCAAAGTTTGTAAATTAATCTTAATCCTATAGTAAATGAAATTTAACCCTTAGGGATAAAGAACAATTTCTTTGAGGAAGTCATGAATAAGCTTGCATTTGCCTACTTCTCATACATCTTTTATGCAACAAGTTGTCAAAGAGGGAAGATACTTTAAATATCAGACAGTCTTCTGAGGGTGCAAAGGGGAACTACAAAGTTGATCAAAGGAATGGAGCACTTGTGCTGTTAGGAAAGACTGAAGAAATTAGGTCTTTTCACCCTGGAGAAGAGAATGCTCAGGGGGAGGGGCCTCATCTAGATTTTCAGTACTTAAAAGAGTGACTGAAAAGGAAAGAAAGGCCCTCTCTTCACAAGGAACCATGGGCAGAGAACAAGGGATGTCAGATGCAACTTGCATTGTGCTATATAAAAGTGAATTTTTTCACAGTGAGAAGAACTGACCACTGGAAAAACCTGCCCATGGGCATGGTGGAATCTTCATCACTGAAGGGTTCCAAGATATGACTGGTCAAAATGCTAAAGAAACTCATCTAGGCTCCCTTTTCCATTAAGATTTGACCTGATGATCTTTTGAGGTACCTTAGAACCTGAGCTGTTCTCTGGTATCAAAGGTAACTGAGTGCTTTTCTTGGTTTTTTTGGTCTTCCATTTCCTTATAATACTGATTAATACTCAGTTCAGATAAAAAAGATGATGTAGGTTTTTACTGAGCTAGTGACTCCATGAGTGGCTTCTTAGCAAGCATTTCTGAAGGACACGGTATGCAAGCAGAAATCTAAATTATCATCATTATATCTGAGCATATTATTTCAATGATTAGCAGGAGTTCTGTGATCTTCTGATCTTTGATCTCAGTTAGCTGGACTGCACACAAATCTTAACCTTTCACAAAGGTTTTGAAATTGTATCCTATTTGAGTGAGATTATATTCTACAAAGGATGCTTTGTGTTATAGGACATATGTAACTTTCTAAAGCTTCTTGTTTGCATAAAACAAGAGAATACATAAACCTGCCTGTTTTCCTATTTAGCTTCTAGGAGGGATAACTTGAGATGCAGCTTTATGGAAATCTCTAAGGGGATTTTAACTTTTCTTGCCTTTCCCTTTTCCCATTATTAGTCCTCTTTCCTGCATACCCACCACCAGTGAAAAATCAGATGATCTCAGTGTTTGCATAGTACTATGGTATTTGACTTCTTCAAAGCTATGTTACAATGTCTGAAAGAGTGCCCCTGTATTTATGTGTGCTGTAACCTATTCTATACTCTGTCCCTATATTTTGTGGTCTTGAATCCATCCCAAAAGTATGATTCCACTTAGGAAATAAAATCATCTTATATGATGGGAAGTGTGTGGCACCTAACTTATGAAAGAGCTACTACTTCTGGCATTCCTGGGGAAAACCCATTCCTATTCCTTGAGAAGCTCTGTAGATGTAAGACAGTTGAGTATTAGGTTGCAGAAAAATTAAAAATTGAAAGAATCAAGGTTCCAAACACTGAAATTTTTACAGCAACCAACTCTTTCAATAAGTATTTTGTAGCTTCCTTTGGAAATAACTCCAGGTGGAAAACTTCTTAAGTATTTACAATGAAGTATCAGTGGAACACTTTGTACCTTGCTCAGAGAACAAATCCAGTCTAATGATAGTATTGACTATCTACTTCAAGCTCCAATTGTTATATATCTTAAAGCAAACCTGAAAAAACTATGACTCAGGCTAGCAAACAGAACAGATTTAAATTTTAGAGGTATAGCTTTGGTGATCTTCTATGTCTTAACTTGCCTCAGCACCAAACAATGTGTAAAGGTCTGCTTTGATTTGAAGAATTTTTGTATCTGTTCTTGTGCAATCTACTTCAGCCTCTACTGAAAGTTGCCTTAAATATAGCATTTATAAACACCAATTAATAATTTTTATGGTAAGTTTGTGTGCACAGCCTTTCTAAAGCCAGCAAAAACAATGACACAATGTTGTGTCTGCTCCAAATGTACATTAGGAACTTTTGTCCAGTATGTTCTCTCTTCTCAGTCTAAAATGAAGAAATAGAGGATAGTTCTCCCATTTTTATCATCTTTTGAATTTCTACTTGTCTGTATCCTTTACTGCATAAGTTGTCAGTCAATTTCAGATTAGTGATTTAGTGAGATTTTTTTTGTTTGATTTTAAATATCACTGAACAATCCCTGCATTTACTTCCCAGTATTTGCTTTTTTTTTTTTTTTCCTGTCTTCTTTTCTGTTCCAACAGCTGAAAACTAAGATCCTAATTTGAATCCTCTGCATGATAGTATGCTGCAGTTGCACAGTCAGATTGGCCTATATGGCAGCAGGATTTTCTCTATGAAACCAAGTAACAGGATGCTTGACACCCATTTTTCTCACCACTTTTCAAGTTCCCAAACAGTAGAGAAAGCAGTTAATTGCTTTGTGCAATTCCTAGAGCAACAGCTGTAAACTGTTCAAACATGGTAAAAATAATTACATCTGTTTCAGTGGTGAATAAAGATTGAACATAGAGAAGCTTTAATGGAAATCAAGTTCCTACTGAGGTGTGCTGATTACTACACACTCTTGCTTTACTTGAGGCATACTTCAGACTAAACTAAAGACATTTTATTAGACTTTCAATCTTAGGTCATGTCATTACTATTTCACGTAGTTCAATTTGCCTAAAGCAAACTAAGGAAGTATTGTTTTTTATTAATGAGGTAGAAAAACTTAATTGAAACACTTCAAAGAGAAAAGGAAATAAAAGCAGATTGAACTGCTACAGTCAGTCTTTTGTAATGATCTCAGCTGTTAAGAACAGGACTGTACCACTAATGATTTGGTGGTTTTGAATTGTAAATATATCTCGTTTTCAGCCAAATACTTTATATCAAAATAATGATAAAAATCTAGGCTGACGTCAAGAGAAAAAAACAAATTTGAAGATTATAAACCAAGGCTCAAGTCTTGTATTATCTTGTCCATCAAAACTATTCCCTTTTTGTTGTTTTGGGAACACTTTTGAAACAGAATTGTAGGATTTGACTCAAGGCAGCGTTTTTGTAAGTGACAATTGACTGATATACAGAGACATGAAATTAGATGCTCCACCAGGGAATAGCTTGCAAAACTAATAGAAACACAAGGAAAAGCCTAGGAGGAAAATTTAACAGATGCTTACTCCAAATTGTGATTTTTATTTTCCCCAATCTGTAGCTTTGTATCAATAGGCTTTCCCTCCTAGGGAAAACCTGCCTTCTGCAGAGCCCAGACTACAATTTAGATGTGGTTTTGTTTGCCTGCTCATGCTCACACTCCAACAGTCTATCTCAGAGACCATGCTTTCTCTGCTTCTGCTCACGCTTCACTACCTTTGTTCGGCTTTCCTCTGCTTCTCTGTTCTTCAGAAGCACCTGAATAAGCCAGTAAAGGAGTCAATTTGTAGTGAAAGCACATGAACAACTAGAATGTCTCTGTTGTCCAAACGTTAGATCTCAACATTTTGTTTACAGTAAAAAATGCATCTTCATTCTACTGAAACTAGTATAGAAATTCCTAGTTTGTCTGGTACTTAGTGGAAAAAAGCCACAAACTCCTGTTTAGCATTTTTGTAGTGGTTTGGGAAACATTGAATGAAACAGACCTGTTTAAACTCAACTGAGGATCTAGTATTATGCCAGTAATTTTCTAGAAGTCCTCTACATGGGACAGTTGCTTTTCTAAAAGCAATCACAGTTCAAACTAGAGCCAGAGTACACACAAAAGGGTCACTTAACTGTCATTCAGGAAGGTGCTGCAGTTCTGAAACCCCCCATAAGCACTTTTAATACCTTCACTGGAAACAAGATGTAAATAAACACCAAATAGAAACCACATGTTCATCCTATAGAATATAGGTGGTCTTAAACACATATACAAGTGCTTTACAAAATTTAGGGCCTGATATGTACTCTTCATTATATATTGTATTTGCTTATTAATATAGGCCTTCATGCTCTTGTTTGTGCTGTTCCTTTGTCTCCACTAAGTTTACCTACCAAGCTAGCCTGTGGGTGAGAAAACCCTGAAAAGTAATTAACAACTATTATTTCACAATCAGAGAAAGCATTATTTCGTCTAAAGAATGTAATAACTCTCTTAGCTGGAATATATTAGCAGACTTGTTTGAAGTCATGATTTTAGGGTTGCTCAACATTATGTCACAAAAAAAATTTCCTCTCCTATCAAAATATCATGTATTTAATGTTCTGGTTTACCACACAGACATTAATATTTTTCCTTCAAAAGCAGCTATTATGATTTATTATACCTAAAACTATGGAGCACTACAAACTTAAATGCTCTGAATTTCTGTGTTTTAAAAAACCACGTGGCAATTTTGTCAGCAGTGATTATTGTCCATGAATGCATGATACTCACTTTCCTAAATTATGTCAGCCAATTTAGCTCTTACATAAATTACTCATGAAGCTCCACTGGAGATTTGGATTACCTACCTACTGCCATTACTTGTACATCTATTTCACACTTTGGTGGAGCTACTGTCAAACAGCACTACTGCTGTGAAATGTTATAAGCTGTATGTAGCAAGTAGAGTGTAGCCTGTTCTTTGTCTGTGTTTATGTTATTGGTCTCACCCAAGAACCAAAAAAATCATATCATAGTTTTAGAACTGCAAATTTTTGTCCCCTGAGAATAGACCCTATCAGGCCACTGAGAAGCTAAAGACCCATGCAACATCTCTTGTTCAAAGAAGATTAAAGACATTCTAGGTCTTAAAAATATGGAAACAAAGAAAAGAAAAGTAAGGACTGCATTTTTGCCCTTCACCATTTTCAAAATCCTTTTCAAGTTTTTAAATAATTTCATTTTTAAAGAAGCTTTCTTGTTTCTTTGAGAAACCCGTTTTGCAAATTTCAGATGAAAACAGAACTTGTCAATATTAACAGTACTTGAGAAGGCTTTAAAAATAAAAATAAAAATCTCTTATTGCCTATACTGACTAATGTAGGCTTACAAGAACTGTTGATTACCCAGTTGCTGCAAAGTGAAAAATAGAAGCTATAAAATGCCAATATGCATTTAACAACTGATTAGATTCTATTCTATGTTAACAAAAAAATACAGAGAAAATAGTCAAAAGAGTGTGGTGAATATGCAAGGGAATTTAGTACTAATATGAAACAACAAAACAATACATTTTGGAAATTTCAGTCCAGCTCAGAAAGAAGAATCAAAGGGAGGGAATTGAATACAACAGAAGTAAATTAAATCTGCAAGAAAAAAATGATTACACAATAAATGAAAGAATTTTATAGATCTGAATTTCAGTCTAAGGGGACATCTACTGAGGTAACTGAAGAAGCTTAAATTGCTGTAGGACAACCCATCTGGAATAAAATAAAAGTGAATATAGTGGTACAGGAGCTCAGGAACAGTCTTCGTTGGATTATAAAAATGATCTAGTTGTAATATTTATTTACTTAATTCCACTAAACCTTTCATTCTTTTCACTGAGATTACTTTCTTTTCCCAGAGTCCTAGCCTTCCATGTTGTAGTGATGGATTAAAAATATAAAGGAATCAAGTGAAAAGTAAAATCGGAAGACTGGTGTTATTTTCCGTTTGAACAGCTGGTACACCCCCACAAACTGAATAGCTGTGTGATGGGGAAAGATTTTCAGCAACAGAAGCATTCATATCGGATATAGAATACCTGCTTCATGAACATAAAATTAAACAGGCAGATAATTTTTTTACAGTGAAAATTTAAATAGTCTGTGCAGTCTTGAGACAAAGAGTTGGATTAATTCAGTCCCTGTGTGCAACAGTCAGCACTGTTGGGTAACTGATATAAATGGTAGGCACACAACAAAGGAATTTCAGTTCTTGCTAAGCTTTGAAACACAAATCAGTTTAACTACCATTGAAGTCTGAATTTGTACAATTATTTTCTGTCTGATGCAGTATACTGAGAGCAACAGAGACAGTCACTAGGAAATAAAAAGGCACATTGAGTTACAAAGGCATGTTGTACAAACTTAGTCTGCAGTGCCCAGTACTGCATTTGACGGAGTACAATCAAGTGGGGCAGCTCACATTTTAATTAGCTGAACTCTTTTAATTAAAAAATGACTGTAATTAGTCACTTTAAGAGTTGTCTTATCAGGTATGGTTCCACATGCAATGTTTCAACTGAGAAATTGTATTTGATTTTGTTTCTATTGGGACACATAAAATATCCATCTTCATTTACTGATGCAGCAAATATTATACCTCAATATTTTAGTAAATACTGACTTAATAAAAGATACATAGAACATTAGCTCATTTTGATTACATTATTTCAAATTATATTATGTCATACAATAGCAAATCTAATGCAATACTGCAGATATTAATCTAAATATCCAAAGCTCTTAATATTTCCTATCAAATAATTTATTAAACACATGTAGATTGGGCAACAGAAATGAAATATTTACTTCAGAGATTTTTTTAGTCACAGATTTCACTGTGTTCCTGATAGCACCAAAACAAAAAAATTTGCTTCATCTTCTCATTAAGGGTGAATAAGGGCTCAGCTTAGAGCTTATGCAGCTGTGATGACACCTGTGATGTACCTGCTGCTTGTAGCACAGAGTAACAGCATCTTCACCAGCAACACAAGAATTGATACAGGATCTACCCCAGATTTTTAATCTTTTTTTTTCACTAAAGTCAGCAGAACAGATTGCATGAATGACATCACCCCACTGCAAAATTAGCCCTGTAAACTTAAAACTCTGAAGTAATGCAATTCTTACAGCTTAAAGGTTTGTGTTCACCGTGTTGGATTTTTGTAGAAGCACATGAGAAGTTGTCACACTTTCTATTTGCATTGCCTGAGATCTGATAAAAAAATGTAATGATATGAAATTTCATGTAATGGAATTACATGTCATTTAATATTATGTGATCACAGTCTGCTTTTCAGGGCATGTGACTAAGTCCCCTTCCCAAACACTTAACCAGCACCATTAAAGAATTGAATTATGTGAGAAGAGAGCACTTTGCAACTAGCAAATGCTATTTGAAGGTTAATAGTATTTAAAAGGTGTTTTCTCCCTTGCAAAAGCCATGATGAAATTGTCTGAGATTACTATCCAACTGCTAGCTGGAAAATCTAAACATAGTCATTTTGAGGTCATGTGGTAAAAAAATGAAGATAACTTTAAAATAAAAATATATATTTTTTTCTGTCCATTAAGGGTGATTACTGGTAGAGGGTTTGTCATGGATATGAGTGCTGAAGGGTAAATTAATTCAGGGCTTCATCACAAGAAAAGATGGAGAAATACCTTGCAGAAATAAAACAGTGAATTTCCATGAGGAGCCTTTCACATGCTTTATAAAAATGACCCATTGAGAAACTACTGTGCTACTTGATCATCATCTGTGGGACAAGAAAATTATGTTTCCATCAAACACTTGCAGTAAAATAAAGTAACTTTAATAAAGAATTATAACAGAATCAATGCCTCCAGCTTTAAAAGTAATTACTGTATTTTCTTTATATCTTATCCTGACATTTCTTATTTTGTGACAGCATTTTTTTTACTTTCATATTACTTCTGAAATATTGCAGTTTATAATGCAGCATAATTTTAACTACACAATTCAAATTTAAAACACCGTCCTAGTTTTCTAGCCAACTGAGTGATGATTGTGAAACATCTGTTCTGCAGTGTATTAAAACTTTGTAGCCATTTTCCATACTCAAAATATGAGTTATATCCCCGCTTTGTCATAGGTAAAGTCACTCTCTTTAACTTCAAACTGCACAAAAATATGAAAGGTATAAATGATTGTTCCAGATAGTCCAAGCTCTGATACTTTTGAGAAATAGATGAAAATTAGACTCACAGAAGAGCTGCTATGCTTTTGTGCCACCAAAAGTTATGTGAATAACTTTAAAAATAAAAGAGGGCATTAAAGTTCAAATAAAAACTTCAGACATTTTCTTTTGAAATTCTGTCAACATATTTTTATGCTATTTTCCTAAATGGAATACTTTCTATTCTTTGGAATTATTTCAGAAATGATTTGAACAAGCTTAAAACTGCATGCTTCAGTAATTGTTTCTCTGGAGGACCAGTTCTGTGCCAGTCAACATAGACTTTACAGCTTAGTCTTTCCTCTATGACTGGTTTGAAACACTGCTTTTTGTGTTTTTTCAGCACGTTTTTGAGTGTAGTCTCTGTTACTCTTTCACAATTCAATGTAGAACTTCCCACAAGCTTAGACATACTCTTCTTGGATCTTTACAATTCATCTCTTCCAGAACACATATTTGAACTAAACAGATGCACGTTTGGTTCTGAACTCTGAGAGGGTTTCAGAATTAGGCATGTTTTTCTTTAGACAGCCTCAGAACAAAATGAAGTCAAACAAAACACAGGCCCACATACGTACATACATACATATATACATACATATTCTATATCAGCTTCCTTTGTTAGTAGTTTATTCCCCTAAGAAATTCCCACTTCATCTTCTTCCTTTTCCCTGAATGTAAGAAATATGGAGAAGCTACCTTTTGAGAGTCCTAGTTCGTCTTGTTTCCTCTCTGAAATGACTGATGGAACTCACAGCACTGCAAACACTTTTAGTTGCTCTCAGTTCTTAGCTAGGAAATCTTCTACTTTCTGAAGACTTATTCCCTCACACAGACACAGATTTTTCTAGTTTCTGACCTTGCTGTTCAGACAGAATTATGGTGTTGCAATTTTACCTCTACCAACAACCTCAATATTGATGATTTATTTCAGCTATAACACTGCCTGTGTCTCGAGAGTGCTCTGTCTTCCCAATGAAAATTTTGAACAAATTAGGAATGAATAGTGACTCTCCATAAAGACAAGATTGTAAGATGTATTAAAATAGATAGGAGAAAAGTAGCAACCTCATTCCACAGAATGAACAAGAATAGCCCAAGAACAACAACTGAGAAATAATTAGACCTAAGGAACAGCTTACAAGGTGTTTTCAAGAACAGTAACAGCTTTAACAGCAGTTGATTCAGACACCTATTTACCAATTGCCCCTACTCATGCTACAGGCAGTTACTGCCCTGTGTTTACTATAGGTGTTCTCAGATCCATCTGCCAAAAAACCTTTCTAACACAAGAATAAATGATCTGTGGGACTCTAAAAGAATCTCTGGAAATCTGCAGAACCTTAAAATCCTACCCTATATTGAACTAGATATGAGGGAACGATTTTTTTTTTCATTTATTTTGTACATGGACTTAATGTACTCTAACCTTATTAGTGTTGTAATTTACAGTCTTCTAGGGAAGTGTGTAATTCAGATGCAGCTGTCACTGGTCAACTAGAAAGTAACTAGAAGAACAATATCTCACCTACTGTAAGTCAGGTATGCCTACCTCCATTTAGACAAAGGAATTCTTATGTCACTATCTTTCTGTGGACTCCTGGCCATGCCCTTGAGGTACACTGTTAGAATAGTTAAATTTGGAATAGTGGCTTGCTCCTCCAGCTGTGAAATCTCAGTTCAGGAGCACTTTCTTTGATTCTGTAATCCTTGGAAATCACATACATGTTACGGAGTAATAAGCTCTAGAGGCAACAAAAAATTTAAAACAGCAGTGAAAGACTTCAAGAGTGGGATCAGAGGAGAGATAGCAAAATCATGTACCTTCTAAGCATTGCCACATCATTGACAATGTTAGTCTGATGATGTAGAAAAAGGAAGATGTTAGGACAGAGGCACTAACAGCAGCTGCAGAAACAATCAATTTCTCATAGAAAACATGAAGACATAAATTTGAATTACTAACACACAGCAGTGACTTTAGCAGTATCTAAGAAATTACCCTTCTTTGCCCAGCAATAAGTCCACGTGCTGCTTTTTTTCTGGCACCAAGTTAATTTTCTTTATGGTAGCTGACATGGGGCTATGTTTTTGTCTGGTACTGGAAACAGCATAGATAAAATAGGGATGTTTCTGTTACTGCTGAGCAGCACTTGCACTGAGTCAAAGACTTTTCCTGCTCCTCAGCTGCCCCCACCAACGAGGAGGCTGCAGATGAACAAGAAGCTGAGAGGCAACAGAGCTGGGACAGCTAACCCTAACTGACCAAAGGGATATTCCATAACATGTGACATCATGCTCAGTATATAAAGCTAGGGAAGAAGAAGGAAGTGGGGAACAACTGGTGTTTGCCTTCCCAAGCCATTACACATGATGGAGCCCTGCCTTCCTAGAGACAGCTGAACACCTGTCCATGGGAAAGATGGAGCGTGTGGACTAATTAGCATTAGAAGGAAACCACTTAACCAACAGAGTAAGGGAACTTTGTAGCCAATGTGCATTAATTGCTGTGTTCACTAAGATGCATAAACAGTGAAAAGTTTTGAACAATCTACCCAAGGAATGGGACTGGATTCAAAGGTGGTGTTTGCTTGACCTATCAATGTCATCTTTATTGTTAAATAAAATTGAGTAAAATTAAATAGAGTTATTGACTTCAGCACATGGTCTATTTTGTACCTTAATTTCAGAAGGCGCACCTCTCACCAACTGGATCTTAACAAAAGGACATATCTAAAGGATGGCAAAAAGCACAGCAGTCAGAACTTGTATGGCCCTTTCTATAAAAAGCTTCCAAAATTATTCTGAAGATTTTAATATTATTTGGATTTGTTTACAAACGGGAAGTTTTTGCAAAGCAATTTGTGTGCAGATATTCTGCTCTTGCACTCTCTTATCAGTCTTCGGACTCTTCCAATTATGATGGTAAACTTATTAATATTTGGTGCTTAGAATTGAAATTCTACCCTGATTCTTTTTTCCCCATGCTAATTAACTTACCTCTAAAGCTCCAGTTCATACTGCAGAAAAAAAAAATCCAGAGATGTGATGAAGTGCTTACACAGAGAAATACAAAAAAGCTGGTTTTGCTACTGCTTTACAAAATTATTTAAATAAACATCTAAAGTTTTTCAAACTTTAGGATGCATAAAATCTCTCATAAACTTGGCTCTAAAGCTTTAATTTCCTTGATTCTTTTCTTAAAAAGACTGTCCAAAGTCAAGCCCCTACACTACACTTGCACTCTGAAGTTCATTTTCAGTTCATCCTTGACTTGAGTAGTAAGGAAGACCACACTTCTCTTTAGTCTGTGCATTTCTTTTAGCTAGGCCAGAATGAACATGTCACATTATAAATATTTTAGAAACTTTGTTTTCTGGCCCTGATGGTCTACAGTTTTTCTTAGTTTTGAGGTGATCACTTGGATGTAGGAAATAGACTATTTATCTTTCACAAGGCTGTTATATGACCTATATCACAAAAAAAAAATTGACATATACAAAAAATTGCAGTGAAACATCAAGCCAAATGTTAGAAGCAGGAAAGAAGACTGAAATATAAAACCTCAGGTAAGATATAATGAAACATAAATCTCAAAGCAAAAAACCCCAACTACATGTTTAGAAAACCTGTGGTGTTCAAAAGTAAGCAGTGTATATATAGTGACAACTGGCAGTACTGCTTTATCCCAGTGAAATAGTTAAGTGTTATTTTGTTTAACAATGAAGAATAAAGATGAATCTGTGGAGCAGACATGAAATGATTCTTCATCTTTTGAAACCTCCCCTAGATCTTTAAACATGAAATCAGTCCCTGTTATATCATATAGTAGAATTCTATTAGTTTCTTGAGTACCTCCTTTTCCAACAAGTTGGAACCACTGGCAGGTGATTTCTCCACCAAGGCCATGAAATGTCAGGTCACATGCCAGCTCAAAGAGAGCCCAGAGGTGTAGCCACGCACGGACTGATGTAGGGCAGCACCCACAAATAAGCAGCAGAGAGGGAGCACTGCTCACCCCAGGGAGCTGTCCCTGAGCTAGCTATAAGGGCACACAGCTGGAGGCACAGAAGTAGAAAGAAGGAACTCTTCATATATGTTCCACTCAGGAAGCTTACCAACAGGAAGCAACAGGGCCGAAGACCCAAGGATGTGAGGGTGTCCAGGGATTTTTATAGGGGGTAATGAAAAGGTGGGGATAAGGGATACAGCCAACGGGATATTTGACAGGAGGCGGGGTTGAGAGTGAGAGGGCCAATGGGATTAACTCAAAAGAGGGATTTAGGGAAGGAACCGATGGGGGGGGTGTCGAGTATAACAGAAGCTTCTAGAATTAATACATATTAACTCCAGGGAAATGAATATTAACAAGCTTATACATAAAACAGGGAGGGGAAAACACAGACCAGTCATACAAAAGTATGCAGATCACAGAACTGGGGAATTATGGGTTCTCACCCTAACCCGAGATGCTAAGCTTTGGTGGTTGACCACCACAGGGAAGTGGTCGCTGTTTTAGGGGTTGGGGTGGCTGCCTGCTGCGTGCACTGCTGCAGTTAAAGTTGTACAATCACCAAAATAAGAACAGTGTGAAATATTGATTCTTCGCTACTTTGCTTTTTTTCTGAAAGAGGGTGTATGATCCAAGAATTGTCATCAGACTGTTGCTAACACTACCCTCTCACAAGCTCTTGTTGTCAGTAGATATGACCAGTAACCGCAGTTTATGGATGGCTGGAAACAACCCTTATTGAGTGGGTAATGTGGTTTTTAGCCATTATTATTTTGGTAAAAGCTATAACTGACATTTTCATAACACAAAGTGGTTGTAGCTCAATGCAATCCAAACTATATTCTACGTTGCAGTTTAGATAATTATTCCTGAAGATCAAACCAACACAAAGAAATCAGAGAGACCCCCAGTGTGCTACTTGCAAACTTAATTTTTCGCTGAAGCAGAATAGATGGATGTAGTTTAACAGAAAGCATGGATATTTTTCCTTTTCTGTGTCTCACAAAATTGTTGTGATAATATCTATCCCACATCTTTTACTGATCAAGATTCACATAAACTCAGAGGGAGGCCATAGAACTTAGAGTGTAGCAATATGTGCTAATAGTTTTCTAAATTATTATGTATTATATTCAAGATGATTCAAGAAATTTTTAAAACTCTTAGTAAATTCACTTAATTTTGAGAGTTCAGCAGAATAATACCTTTTGGATCTTGAAGAAAAAAAATTAAGCACTGACTTTATTAACAGTAAATGAAACAATTGAAACAATTTTAGACTCCTGATCTACCAGCTAATGTAGCAACCTCAAACTGGCACACATCTGAGATGGTCATACCCATGTTTGTCTTTGTTTTTTAGTAAAATGACCATACTAACTGTCTTTTGGGGAAATATACCTTACAAAAAATTTTAAAACACAGCGATACACGTCTATGATCATAAATGGATAATTTTTTTTTTCATGGAGTTGTAGTGGACTGACTGGTTGGTTGGTTGGTTTTTGTTTGTTTTTTGTTTGTTTGGTTGGTTGGTTGTTTCTTGGTTGGTTTTTTTTTTTTAGTTAGCTCTATCTAAACATACACAGAAAGTAGACTATTCATATGTGTTTCCCTTCTCCAAAAAGATTTGACCCAATCCCTGATCTCCAAGGCAGAAGAATTTAGATTTCCTTATTCTTCTGTGACTTAGGCTCATTCTGGAGCTGCATGTTCAAGCAAAGGGTAAGAGATTCAATTAGCTTGTAATTCTTCTCTGAGGTAAACCTTAAATCTCCATGCAACAAGAGCTGTATAGTTAAGATTTAAGGGTTTTCCTAGCATATGTCTTTATCAAATAGCAGGGATTATTTTATCTTGTCATTTCTGGATATGATTTATAATCATAATGGTTAAAAAACAGACTAGCAGTAATAAAAATAGAGTGGTAATTGAGATAAGACTCTGAAATACATTCCCAGCACAGCATTGTAGACTAATTGCCATCAATATTTATTTCAATATTTTTGTTGTGATTAGTGACATTGTACAGAAATTGAATATTTACTTTCATTGGAACTTAATTGTTGGGTTAAAGTTTCCTATAACAGAACGCTGGTCTGAAACATCATGACAATATCTCAGTGACTTCTTATATTAGAGAATTGCAGCAGATAAGATATCTGGACAACTATTTATCAATGTGAATTTTGATTTAAAAGCCTGTCTGCACTGTGTTTTATGACTTCTGGTGTGGTAGCATAGACAGTGCTGATTTTATGATTTTGAAATAAGTGTATTTCCTTTCCGTGGGGTAAGCAGCTATGCAGACTTTTACTTCTTACAAGAAGAAAATTCCAGCTTTCCTAATAGAAAGATCACAGCAAACCCTTAACAGGAAAGTGATATATTTTTCATTTTCTGCTGATTACATAAGAGATACATAGAAGAGATGTTCTTGAATCCAAGGCCATAATCATGGTTGGAGATAGTATGCAACTGAGGTTGTAAATCCCATGTATTTTTCAGCCACAGTCAATGCAGTATATAGAGAGAGTTAATACACATAGAAATCGTAAATCATATACAACTACTGTTGGTTTGGTGTTGGACTGAGTTCAGCAGAAACATTTCATATTATCCTCCACTTTGTCAATTTTCCTCCAGGCACAAAAAACTGAATTCAAAGAGAATTAATTAATGTGCTCTGATGTTATAGAATAATCATTAATTAATCTACTTTTCATTACATATTTCAGCTTATGAGCACATCTAGAAGACCAAATCAACAGATGCTTAAATGTGAATGTTTTGCTAATGATAAAAGCAGATTAAAATTTCTCAGTTCCTTAACTAAAGGCACAAAGCCTCAAGAAATACAACTGTTTGAAATTTTTGGCCGTGTATCATGCACTTAACACCCGGATGAATGAATTCACATCACTTGAATGTGAATTCATGTCCCTCAGCTGTCTAGACCAATGGCCATCTGTTAGCATGACAGGACATGCTCACCAGGTTGGGCCATTGCTTGGGGACAGATATGTCAAGAAGTGGCTGGTTTAGATGTGCAGCCTGTAAAACACTTTAAATATCTTCGTTATGCACAGAGGCCTTAGAGTTGAATGCCATAATTCACGAAATCATATCCTTTAAACCTACATGTTACAGAAAGAAAATATATTCAGCAGCAGGTATAAAGAATGTGAAGGAGCAGCTGTGGCTATTAGTAACCTCAACCAACTTGAAGATAGAAAATCAAAAGGTCCGAAGTAGGTTATAAACATAAATTGGAGGGTCACCTCCAGAGCAGCCTGTAGTGTCAGAGGGACTGAACGAATTACAGAAAAATATTTCTGTTTAAATGCAATGGAAACAAAGAGCATTGCTATTATAAGTAGGCGCCACTGAAATAGTTTTTGTTGCCTGCAGTGTCCATAGCTGAGCACATTGCCCACAGAAAGGTTTATCGAGGTAGACACAGCTGTACAGAAGGGTTACTATAAGCATGGGCAGAGGCATCTAGAATATGTTGTCTTGTGTATTATCCCACTCCTTACTTGTGCCTTTTCATTTTCTGTTTTCTGTGTGAAAACTTATAAGAAGTCTTTGTGGAGCTGAGGCTTGTACTCATTCAGAAAATGTCTGTGCTCTTTACTTTCCCTAGATTCTTAAGAACACCCTGTGTTAGATGCATCCTAATAGCCATGCAGACAAAACCAACATACAATCCTTGGATAACCTTGTATACAGGAGGTCAAGGCAGTTTCAAGTTTTCTTGGCATTTCACCCTGCTTTAATTTGCACGTAACTTCATCCTTTTTTCAATAATTTGCCCCAACCTACTTCATGCCATGTGTCTGCCTCTGGCTGGACATTTTTCCTGTTATGATGACTGAGCCAAAACTTTTTAGCTACTTTCAAGAATAAGAGGATGGAAAAAAAAACCAAAAAAAAAACAATAGGTAAGCAAAAGATCCTAACTGCAAGGAATAAGGAATATCAGAAGTGAAGAACAACTTAGCTTGTTGCTGCTATGCTGCAATTCATCATATTGGACTCCAGGGTTTGAAATCACTGACATACCAAGTGGAAAATACTTCTCAAAAAAAAGCAGTTTTCTAGTGGGGAAGATGGTACCAGTTGCACCCCTTTTAGCTATACTCAATGACGACAGTACCTACTGAGTTGTTGAATCAGATTCTGCATTACACCTTCCAAACAGTGTGTTACTGAGGGTTTTTTTTTGTGAAATGGTGCACTTTCAAGGGGAGGTGAGTCACACAGACTCATTGCTGATGTGCAGCACACTGCTCCTGCAAATAAGCATCATCTGTACTAAACACACTAGAGGGTCAAAGATAAGGATATGTAATCATACATTTAGAAAGTATCATGGCTTAGTATGGCAAAGAAAAATTAAGACTGATGAACCACTTTCATATACTTTTACCAAAGGTTTTGAAACTGAACAGCTGCCTAAATTGAAACACAAAGCACAATGACAGTAAAAATAACCTGTAATTACTGTAAGCTGCATGTTCAGGGAAAAAGAAAACCATGAGTATATTTTCTCATGCTTTCAATCTAACCTTTTTCACTGAAAAAAATTAAGATGAATTGCTGATTAGTCTCTAAAGTAATGCCATATAGAGAGAAACTTACCAGCATATAATGCCTTTTGCTTTAAATGTTGGAATTCCCGCACTTGCCAGAATGGATTGATCAGTTCTATTTTTAGATGAGTGTCCTAAAAAGTCATTTAAACCTAACAATTATGCTAAATATGCCTTTAGACACTGTATATACAATATATAATGTAATTTTCTCTCAAAAAAGAGGTCTTTTTTTTAGTGTTCTGCACATGAGCAACAAGTGAATCAACTGATACCTGGCAACAGCATTGTAAGAGTGTCATTATGGCACTGGAGGTGGATTAGTAGAGAAGACATTTCCTGGCTATGAAGGCAAATGAACAGGAATGACACAAAAATATTTTTAAACGTTTAAAGAAGTTAAATTTTTACTACAGTGGCATCCAGGCACCATTATTTTTCAGTAAACGCTACTAAAATTTGAACTGTTAATTATCCTCAGGATTTTGAATTCCATGAAACTTGCATTTGCTTGCTGTTAAAGTTGTTATTCTAGTTCTATTCAGATTCTTCTGAGGTGATATCTCCTACAGAGTAAGACTGTTCATTTGATCCTTCTATACTTTTGGTTTTTTACTCAATATATAATTTTTAAACCTTTCCAAGCTAAAACATATAATATGTGAGACATAATTAAAATGTTTCTGTAGAGTACAGACAATGCATTTGCTCTAACATTTCTAGACTGATCAGCCTCTTAGAACTGCTTTTTATTATTTCCAGTGTTGTATCTCAGGCCTTGCAAGTCTGATGACTCAAAGTGCCAGATTGAATTTGGTGGTAGACTGTGTGGGATGTAAAGTTACTTACAGGATTTGTGCCTTATTAACATAGTAATTTCATAAGCTGAAACCCACAGATCTCTTATTATGCATGGGATATAGAGCACTCTGCAAATACACGGAACGTAAATATGATATTAAATTATGTATAGGACCTCCCAAAATCTAAAGACAGTCATGTTAAAACATAATAAAAAAAATGGTGCTTAGAGAGCTACTTTAAATTAAAACATTATGGTTTGAGTTTTTTAAATCCAGATTTTTTATTTTGCTTGAATTGGGATCACTGAGTTTTATTTTTAAGCTATTGCTAAGTGTAAATCATGCTATCAGTAATTCCCTTGCCTCTTGTATATTGAATGTTTCAACTTCCTGCCTGAAAAATATATCAACTTTTCTGCATGAAATTCTTCTTTAGTCAAGCCTTTCAGTTCCTTTTTTCAGAAATCTTTTTATTTCGTATTAAGGACTGATTTAATAAGCATATCTTTATTTTGCTACTTTTATTCCTATTTTGATCTGCTTATTAACTTTTGAGCCTGTTTTGGCTTGGTTTTCTAATGACGTCTATGGAAAATTAGCTTTGAAATTAAATAAAGCATTTCTTTACTTTTCACAGAAAATGGGCAAGTGGACACACAGCTCTCATCTATGAACACTGTTAGTTTTGATCAATCAGTGTCTCAGAATAGGCCAGCAAAATACCTAGCTCGAGCCACTACACGTTTCAGATCTTACCATGACAGACATGTATCTGGTCAGGAGGGGTACAAATAAAAATCAGAATTTCCCACATGACCATTAAACTACAGTAGGAAACTGCAGCCTAGTTCAGTTACCAGTTTCAAATCAGAGTTTTGCTCCCGTTCTGACACTGCAGGTTACAGGGCTGTGTGGAGCTACTTCAGCTAATCAGAGTAGCACCTTCCTGCAATAATTCATCCTGTGGGTAAAGTAAGTAGCACTCTGTTCCATGATACTGCAGCGAAAATTGTCAGACAATTCTGTCCTTTCAGATGCCTGGGGGTGTCATGATGTGACATGGAGACATATCCATATTACTGTGTTTGCACTTCTAATAATTCTCAGCTGTCTTTTTTTCTTCCTAGCAGCTTTTTAGACTGAGGCAGTACTTGCAACCTTCTGCTTTTCTTTTTCATGCAAAATTATTCTATAGCTGTAAGTCATCAACATGCTCCTGCTTCTTGATCTTCCTTTTAAAAAAAAAAAAGAAATATTTTTTCCTGTAATTCTGTTGTGCAAAAAAATTAGAGATTTTTTAGTGCAATATATTGGTGAATCAGAGGTCTTACAGACATATTTTGAAAACAGTTTTGATACTTTTTCTTATATAACTGCAAAGTAATACTTTGGCCCATGAACATGACCATATTTTGGTTTAGCTTGACCAGTTTTAAACTGCTGAAAACTGTAGCCATTTATCTATATTTATTCCCCTTGCTTTGATGTAATTTTCAAGGAAGTTTAGACTGATAGACTGTATGGGAACTGGTGAATCCAATCTAGAATTCCAGGTCAGCTGAAAATATTCATAAAGAAAAAATATTTCCTAATATTGCTCTCTATGCAACTAAAATTCCCTTATTGGATATTTTCATGGGGAGTGTCACTGAAAAATCTGAGGCGCAGGAGACAGACAACAGCGAGCAGAGAAATGTTGAGACTGTTGATAATGAATGCCTAAGGTGGGAAAAAACTTCCAATGGTTCCATCTCGTATTTTTGTTGCTGTAGTTTTCTCTCAGAATAGCTAATCTCCTAGATAAGGTTAGACTCTTATCAGCTTGCTCTCCTTGTTTCCTAACTTGGCATGTTTTGCATACTGATGTGCACCCTCATGCTCGGCTCTAATCAGTGAGGAGCAGCACTGCTTGGTTATGCAGGATAATATATTGTTGCACCAGAAGCATGTTTCTGTATTGGTAGAATACAATCTGAACTTACACACAGTACATACCTATTTACCCCAGTCTACCAAGCTAACTAAAGTCATTTTGGCCAGCCCCCACAAGCCTTACAAGACTGCCAGAGAGGATGAAGCTGGCCAGAATAATTTTGTAATCAGATTGGGAAAGATTGATTACTGAAATAGCAGTAATCAAAATGGCTTTTCTCTAGACCAAAAAGCTTCTCCCATCTTTTCAGTCTCAATGTGAGAAAAGGAACTACTGAAAGTCAGTAAAATTGAAGAGAAGCCTTTGTATGGATTGGTTTGTCTGTTATTGACCTCTCTGCTCTACAATGCCCCAGTCACATTTTCTCAACACTATATTTTGTCAGTTTAAAGATCATACGAATAAAAATTTTCATATTTTTAATAAAGGAGCCCACATTTTTGACACTATTTGTGGTCTTGTCCCTTTATTGTAAACAGCTGCTGTTTGTGCTAATTTCCACTTTGCTTGGAGAAGCTCTGAAGCTGATGAACTCTTCTAAAGATTTCAGTTTTCAGTCTCAGTCTGTTAGTCCCATATTTCTGTCCTAGAAATTCTACTATTTTGCTAATAATTATCCATTTTTATAGTATTAAAAGTTTTTGCATGCAGTTCAATTTTTTTTCCCCACCAAGGTGCAAGTAACTAGTGGGATTCCCTTATTAAGAAAGGTAACTTTACTTCAACGTCTTCCATCTTGCTATTTTCCTACCACTGACTTTTTTCTTAATCTCTTCTGTTTTGTAGCTTTTACCATGCATCTGAGATTATCACTGATGTGTGAGATTACTATTTTTTAGCACAGAATACACAGATTCATGCCCTAAATTTCTTTGAAGCTTTTTAGGTTACTCTTTTCAGCTCCAAGGCTTTGTTAAATCATTAGCATTTATCTGAGTTGTACCCATCACATGAGGCACACAATTGAAGTACCCCTGACATTAATCAGGAAACTTTTGATTACTTATAATTGGCATTATGTAACATTTGAAGGAACAATGGAAAAGAATAATAATTTGCCGTTGGTCGAAGTTTCTGTTCATGCTTTAAATCCACCAGCAGTTGCTGTTGTACTTAAATTTATCCCTAGTATTGAATTTGTTTATAAAAACTAAAAAAGCACCAAAAAATTCATTTGAGGATGGCTCTGCATGAGATGATATACCTTGTTGAATATTCTTGCTTTTCCTTTTTACCAGACCTTATACAGATTTATATCACACAGCTGGGACCCTGCAAAATTCAGAATAGATTTTAAAGGGAAGATGATTTAAGACTGCAAAAATATATTAAACACGGGACAAAACATTTATAAAAGCCATAGAGTAATTCTGGCATCAGAATAACTGGAAATAAACTATCAATGACAATACTTTGAACCCTTGAGAAGGCTTTCAGTCATGACAGTAAGAAAGCTGTAGAATAACTTTCAAAGTATAGAGGAGATCTCCAAGAGTTAGTCAAAATGTTCTTATGGCCAAAGATTACAACATTACTAGTAATTTAGTGTTAATTCAGAGATTTTTTTTAATTAACTGTCCAATTGTCCAGTGAATACAGAAAAGGCTTATTAATATTGCAATTAAAATTGTTATAGAAAAATAATCTTCTTGATATCATTCCCTCTTCTCTGGTATTGTACTGGAAAACACATCTTGAGAATTTGCAAGTGGGTTAGATTTTCCTGTAATTCCAAGAGATTGGACTCATTAACCCATTAACAACCTCAGCTTCATATTCTGAAGTACTTTATGTATGTGCACTGCAGTGGGCTCTGCAATTTGCAGATGAAGTATCAGAAGCATTGGAATTGTTAGAAGGACTGACCCTATTATCATCAGTTCACTAAATGAAATCTAATAATTTATTTACTGGTGATTTTTTTTTTAAAGTCCCTGGTCAAAAATAATTTTAATAATATTAAATAAACACCTTCGACCAAAGAATTGCCATTAAGATGTTTTTCTTAAAGTGTCAAAGGTTTTGATGGAAGGTTATTATGTTTTTCTTTTAAGGTCATCTAGACTGAGGGTTCTGTTTCCAGGAGTGATTACATATTTATGTTATGCATTTGTATTAGATATTAGTTGGAAAGGTTATAAATCTTCAAGTTAGAAATCTTAAAAAGGAATTAATTCACAGAATGCAGACTCATTACTGAGATCACTGCAGAGAAAGATTCCATCAGTGTTTTGTTCATTTCATTCTATCTCCAGGCACATTATTTTCACGATGTCATGGTGACCTGCTTGTGAAAAGAAGAATGGTAGGTACTCCAGGTCAAACTGCTCAGACATGTCAGAGTCACTGAGCACTCTCATGGTAGCTGTATCTGCAGCCTGTCCCATACTCTGAACAGCATGGCATATTGAATCTCTGATTGAGTGAACACAACGTCATCCCTCATCCTAAGTATGAGATTTGATACTACATTGTTCAGTTATAAACCTCACAGTAAAATTTACACGAATTCAATTGCATGAGATTCTATATTTTTTAAAGGTATAATTTCAACATGACTAGAAAAAATATCTGTGCATCCCCCCACCCCCCAAACTTCATTGGTCCAGAATAATTTTGTATATTTTGTTGTACAGTCCAAGCTCTCTGCTTTCAAATGGTTGTGATACAAATTCATATTCTTGAGATACTGCATTAGGCATGTGAGACTATTGTTTTGTAGCTCAATGTTCTTTGATTTTTTTCTTTTTCCTGTGCATTATCAGATTCATCTGAGCAAGGAAATGCAGCCTATACTTGCACAGGAAGTGAATGCTTGGTGCTTGGCTACAAATTCCCAGAGAAATATAAGGGCTATCCAAATTTTGGCTGAAAGTGAATTCCATCTTTTTTTCTCCCTGGAAACTTTTGATAAAGAGGCCTTCTAGAAACAATCCAGCAACTGATTTGTCTTGGGGTCTTGGGATATGCTTGCACTGCATGATTCTATAATTAGAGTCTCTGATTGCTGCACAGTGTTAAACTGGAAAAGCTCTACATTGTGCAAACTGTTGTGTGCAAACACTGTGTTTAGGGGAAACTTGAGTAGAGAGCTTGAGAACTTTTCCCTTGGATACCCTGCAGAATTTCAAAACAAGACTGACAGCTTAACATTTAGCATGGTTTGAGGAAATAGGGTCAGATGATAATTGCTTACTCTTATCATATCTTGAGGTAGAAGACAGCAAAAAAAATCTGGGTATGTTCAAAGAAAATGAATTGAGAAGAGTAGAAATCATCTAATAAAGTCTTTCTGTCTTGTAATAAAATGCAGCCACAGATCCTTTCATATTAGCTGCAAAATGTGTGCTCAAAGTAAAACTGAAGTAAAGTCTTTAGAGTTGCTGAAAAAATTGCATTTAACATTATGAAATGCATTTTCTCTCCTCCCTTCAAGATTTTTTTAAAAAGGCCAAAACTTCAATTCACTGAGATGTGGCAAAAGAAATTTGAGAGCAATCATTTTAGTTTACAATAATGCTGTTTCATATTTTATGATAGCAGAGTCCATTTTACATAACATGTTTTCATGGGGATTAGTGGCTGCTTAACTGTATCATGTTGCAGTTTTTACTGTGTCTGAAGGACAAAGCTGAATTTATTGCTTGGCAGTTACTTAAACTGTTTGTGTTTATGTTTTATTTAGAAGCCCTCAGTTAGTGTTTTTATTTGGACAAATAAAGGATAAGTATTTGGAGCATATATAATTTCATCATCATTAAGTAGTCTCCAGAAGAAAGAAAAAAATTTAAAATTGCCTTTTTACTTTGAAAATAAGTATTTAGAAAAATTCTTTAAACCTGTAAATAACAGTATTCAGTGCCAACATATGGCCAGACTGACCTGTGAAATCTTACAATCAATGAATGTCTTCAAGATCTTGCCCTGGTAACAATCACATGGACAAAAACATAGATTTCAGCCTGGAGATATATAAATTACCTTAAGTGAAAAAGACATTGTCTATGATACAGCTTGAAATAAACATTCTTGTTAAGAAAAATCCTTCAATTTTAGTAAAAGGGAGTTTTACAATCAAATTTATCTGTCATTGAGGCCATCATTTTAGTCTGCTGCCTTAAAGATGCTCATGAGCATCCAGTCACACTGCAGATGGATTATATTTCTGCTTTCAGGTCAATGGATTTTATGAGTGTTCAGCATTTCAGAGAGGAAAGCATGTAACAGAAATAAAAATTACTTAAAAATATAACCTCTAGCAATTAAATACTTTTTAGAAGTGGTGACCCTGGGAAAGAGAAGGCTTCGGTATGACTGAATGGCAGCCTTTCAGTGTCTGAAGGGATGCTACAAGAAAGATAGACTTTTTACCAGGGTGTGTAGTGACAGGACCAGGGACAATAGCTTCAAACTGAAAAAGAGTAGGTTTAGATTAGATACTAGAAATAAATTCTTTATTTTGAGGTTAGTGAGGCACTGGAACAAGTTGCCTAGAGAAGCAGTGGATGCCCTATCCCTGGAAGTGCTCAAGATCGGGCTGAATGTGGCACTGAGCAACCTGGTCTTGTGAAAGGTCCAAGACCATGGCAGGGGAGGTTGGAACTGGATGATCTTTAAAGCCCCTTCTAACCCAAATCGTTCTATGATTCTATGAGTTGAAATATGGGCAGCCTTTGATTGTTCTGAATTGGTAACAGTTGGATGGTTCTAAGGATGGGGAGTCTTCTCATCCATTAATGGCGAGCTGTGATTCTATATGAGTGAACAGAATAGTCTTTAGTCTAATCACCTATTTCTAGCCCATTGCCTTAGTTCCAGTAGTAAATGTTTCTTCTACTAATTTGAAACGAGTGTCTGATTTATCAATCTTAGGAATCTTAGAGTTTTGCATTTCCTTGTGCATGCAATCCTTCTTTAAAGCCTGATATGAAACCTGAAATTTTTTGTACGAAAATTATTAGATGAATGAGAAATAGAACTAGAGAAATCCTGCATGAACATCATGTAGATCTAGTTCCTGTGTCAAATGAAGAAACTTCAGGTGAACCTTACACAACAGACAAATGAGTGAGAATGGCAGAAAGGAGAAAGTAAAGACATTTTGAAAAACATCCTAGTTCTCTAATAACCACCTTAATTTTGTACTAAAACTTTCACTCTGAATAGCATTAGAGAAGGGAGGAAGGAAGGAAGGAAGGAAGGAAGGAAGGAAGGAAGGAAGGAAGGAAGGAAGGAAGGAAGGAAGATTTTACTTTCCTGCTTTAATTAGGTTTTGCAAATGTAATCACTTTATATTAATCCTGAAAAATCTCTCGTTATTCCTGAAGGTTTTGTCTAGTGCAGTAGTTCAGATGTATGCTTTGGTGCATGCTGACAATCATTTGTGAAACAATTTGCCCACATTGTCTCTTTAAGGGTACACCATCTCAGTTTCAGTCCATTACATTTGTTTAACAATTAGTTTCTCTGTCATAGAGATTTTTGGTTTTCCATTTCAAGGGTTGGCTAGTTCCCTTCAGCTTTGTCTCAAAGATGGAAAAAAAACTTGAAAAAAAAGGCCGCTAAGATGCTGTGAGGGATGATTCTGGCTATATTTGAAAACATGAAATCAAAAAGCTACAAAGGAATACAAAGGGCTGAAGTGGCAGAAAATTAAACTCCTAGTCTAGGAGATCCCTTTTTCTTAGCTAAGAGATATAGATATAGATATAGATGTAGATGCTTATGACTTACTGGCTCTTAATTTTTCTGAAGTGATCCTAATCTTTTGATAGTTTCTGATACAGTTTTTGACTGTTACTATTGTCCTTCATGGACAGTCAAAAATTACAATGTAATCCTAACAGAATTTGTCCTCCTCTGGTCTACTTTTATACTTGTAAAATTTATTCACAGCCAATAATTTGTGTACATGCCTTTACTATATTTTCCACAGATTGCTGAAGTCTGTTTGCTATTTTTTAACATTGTTTTAAACTGTAATCTGATCATAATTAATATTTCTCCATGTTAAAACTGAAAAAGCTGACTTCAAACAAAGATTAGTACTTCTAAAGCAAAAAACACCCCATTGTTGTCATAAATTATTCCAGTGAATTAGAATGACTGTGAGGTCATAAAATGAGAAGCTTTTACTTTTGATAATGGCCTTGAGGAGCAGAAATCTCAATGTATGACACTTGGTTTATCTGTTGGTGATCTGCTTCTCACACTTTTAGGCCTTCATTGATAAGTGAACTTCACCAACACTATGCCCAGACTTTTAGGCAAAACTGTGAGTTAATTTCTTCAAAAATGACACAAAGGTCAGCTCTTGAAACAGTTCCAGTGGTAATGCAAAACTGCACCAGTAAAGCCAGTATAAACCAATGGTGATGCATTGGGTTCGAAGTCTGGCACAGATAAGATGATTACCATGACTGTATTCTCAGTGTACTGGTAAACTGAAAAGTTGTGAGTTGAAAACCAAACAAGATACAACTAATTAATGCCAAAGGGCTCATTATAACATCTGCTCAGGCCTCTGGTATAGTGCAGCCACGTGCAGCTGTACATGCATTCCGAATACGTCTGTGTTACCTGCACAGGCTCTGGTTACTGTGCAGCACCGAACCACGTTCCACAGAGAGGGGGAAGAACAGAGATCAAAATGCCTCTGCCAAGGCAGGGGACTCACCAGGTGTCACAAGCATGCATACACATGGCACCAGGAGATGAAATTGTCAAGTTTGCATCCAAGTTTGAAAGCAAGTCGCCTTTTCCTCCTTTTCTCTCTCTATCTCCTTTTTTCACTTTCTTCTCCCCACATTTTTTTGGAAAAGATTCTTCCTATTTTTACATTTAGTCACTGCTATACTACTGAGTTGTGTTTCAGAGAAAGAAGGAAAAAAACAGCTGTAACCAAAACCACATCTAATGAGTTGTGCCTCTATTTCTTCCTAATCCCTGTGGGTGAGCAGATGAAGCCACAGGGCAATATTATATTCTTACAGTTCAAAAAAGAAGGAAATGAATAAACATGTAAATTCACAACTTTTTACTTTAAAAGAATAATCCCAATGAGCTAATGCAAATACTCCTATATTCCTGGAATTTCTCCCAGAATTTATATCAAACTATAATATTTAGGGGAAAAAATCTGGTATCGTCCAAAACACACTAAGAAATGGTTGGTCTACCATTTTCCCTGGAAACTGTTCAATTACTCTTACAGACAGGAAATTATTTCTAATTTCAAGACTGATTTTGTCTAACATCAACTTCCAATTATTAGATCTTGTTACATTTTGATCAGCAAAATTGAAAAGCATTACAATATATTATTTTTTTCCCATGTATATGAAGATTTCCATAGGGATTCAGAAACACTTCACACAACTCCTTGATCAAACTATTAAGGGCTTTTTTTCAGTGACACATAATTTTTTGTGTACTACTTTGGGTCTTCATTGTTTCAACTCTCTTCTCCACATATGGATCCCGGGAGGAGACATAACAATCTTTAGCGGTTGGGTCACCAGTGTAACATGCAAATGCAAGCCTCCGTTTTCTTCTGCTCTGTGATATTTTTCTTTTTTTGGATACAGTAGCATTTGGCCTACAATAATCTAAGAACTTGTTTTTAAACAATTATCTGTACTTGAATTTCTGTAGCTTTAGCCTGTTACCTTTGTTTCTTTGTCTCTTGGTAGTATACAAAAAGATTGGTGATCTTTTAATCAAGAAATTTGAATGATTCCATGACTCTACAATGTAATATACATATCATATATACACATATGACTATATAATATAACATAATTCCTGGTCTGTATGCCATCTGCAGACTTTTCCAGTTTATTTTTTATATCCCTAACCCAACAGATGATGAAGAAACTAAGTAGGGACAAATAAAGAATTGGTGTCTAAAAATACTACTTTAATAAATTTATTTATTTCTATATGTCACATTCAAAATTTATCAATGATCCTGTCCAGTCATCTTATGAGTTCCAGCTTTGTATGTCTTTTAATCAAAATGCTTATCAAAAGCTCTGAAGAAGTCCCTGTGTCTTTAATCACAACTATCATCACTTCTAACTAATCTCTAAAAATACCATGGAGTTTGTTTAGGAGATGAAATTCCAAAAAACTCTAATGACTAGCACAAACAAATCTTACATTTTGAATCTGAAATTAAACACCCCATTAGATATTCAGCTTTGAGCTCACACTGAGTGACTCATAACTTCCCAGTTATTTCTCACTACCTTTTTAAAACACAGGAGTTGAATTAGCAGTCTTCAGCTTTTGTTCAATAGTGTCATCAGTTTTTCAGAGGTGCTCAGCTAATTTCCTTTAGGCTGTAGGTTATTAAAAAAAAGGAAAACAAACAGAAAACTATTTTTTTCCAGTGGTACCCATTGTCTAGTTTGAAAATTTTGCTCTGTACTGGGAGAGAAATGCAAACAGTAAAGAGGCCTCAGCTGGGGGTATAATGTGTCTAATTCCCAACAGACAGATTAAAAGGGCATGCAAAATCAGCATAGTTTACTGTTCAAAGTCATCTAGGATGTAATATTATGTGCCAGACCAGCTGGAAAACAAAGTTTCATTGTAACACCAATAAAAAGGTGTTAAAATGAGATTTATTGTTACAATGATAATTAATACTTAGCTCCTGAGGTGCTGAAATTCAAAGAAACTAACTGTAGCCTCATTTCCATTTTTATAGCTATAGCTATTAAAGACATCATATGTGCTTGTTGTTTAACAGTGGCATTAAGTGCTCAGTACAGTTCCAAAACACATGTGGTATGTAGTGGCATTTGAGATTCCCTAAGCCTGCAGCTGGCCCTCAGAGGGGCATGATTATCCCATAAGCACTTAGTCATGTCTGCCAGCAGCATGTAGTATATCGTTACCATTTCATTATAATTTCAGGACTTTTGGTGTAGAATTTAGTACTTAGCACTGCCTTCATATTTCACCACAGGATTACTGAAAGGCAATGTGACTGAAAGGCACTCTGCTCACAACAACCATGAATATACCTCTCACATACTGTTCAGTTATTTTTCATGACTGTTGGAATGAACAGCACTTACTGAGTTAAGGCCAATATAAAGTTCATACTGAAATCTCAATATTTCCATGGATAGTGCCTTAGCAAGGAACACTCTGGCAGTGAGTTATTCCTCACTAGTTTAATTCTCTTTCTGTCACTAAAGCCCTGCCTGTTACCCCTCCCTCCCTTTCCTTCTCTTTTATTCTCCTCTTTTGGGTTTTGGGGTTTTTTTGTTTGGTTGGGTTTTTTGGGTTTGTCTTTCTTTCTTTCTTTCTTTCTTTCTTTCTTTCTTTCTTTCTTTCTTTCTTTCTTTCTTTCTTTCTTGCCATTACTCCCTTTCTCCTTCTCTTTTGTATACATTAAAAACTCATCCATTGCTCAGTTAAGTTTCTGGACACAATAGCCCAGACTTGGCTAACATCCCAATTTTCAAGAAGGGCAAGGAGGACCCTAGAAGCTACAAGCCTATCAGTTTCACTTCAGTGCCTCCTAAAATCATGGAAAAGATTATTCTGGGAGGTCTTGAAAAACACCTGGAGGACAATGCAGTCATTGGTCACAGTCAGCACAGCTTCATGAGAGGAAAGTCCTGCTTATTGAGCCTGATTTACTTCGATTATAGAGTAACCCACCTACTTGATCTTGGAAAGCATGTAGATGTAATTTTTTTATACTTCAGCAAAGCTTTTGTTACTCTCACAAAGAGTCCTTCTGGAACAAAATACCTAGCATACAGTTGGCTTATAACTTTACATGATGGGTGAGCAGCTGTCTCACAGGTTGGGTACCAAGGCTTACCGTGAATGGGGTGACATCAGGCTGGCAGCTGTCAGTAGTGGCTTTCTGCAGGACTCCATCCTCAGCCCAGTTCTCTTCAGCATTTTCATTAATTCCTTGGACACAGGACTCAAAGGACTACCAGGCAAATATGTCAACAGCACTAAATTGTGAGGAGCTGTCGACTTCCTCAAGGACAGAGAGGCCCTGCAGAGAAACCCCATCAAACTAGAGGAGTGGGCAACCACCAACAATATGAAGTTTAACAAAGGCAAATCCTGTTTTCTGCACCTGAGATGGAGCAACCCTGGTTGTGTGTATAGACTGGGGAACGAGAGCCTGGACAGCAGTGCTGCAGAAGGGGACCTGGGGGTCCTGGTCAATGGCAAGTTGAACATGAGTCAGCAGTGCCCTGGCAGCTAGGAAGGTCACCTGTGTCCTGAGGGGCATCAGACACAGCATCGCCAGCCAGGAAAGGGAGGGGATTGTCCTGCTCTGCACTGCACTGGGGCAGCCTCACCTCGAGTGCTGGAGGCAGTTTTAGGCACTAAAATGTAAGGGTGTAAAGCTGTTAGAGAGTGTCCAAAGGAGGGCCGCAAGCCTTGAGGGGGAGCTGTATGAGGAGCAGCTGAGGACACTTGGTCTGTTCAGCCTGGAGAAGAGGAGACTGAAGGGAGACCAAGTTGTGGTCTTCAACATCCTCAGGAGGGGAAGTGGAGGGGCAGGAATTCATGTATTTGCTCTTGTGACCAGTGACAGGGCCCAAGGAAACAGTATGACCCTGAGTTGAGGGGCGTTTAGGTTGGGTATCAGGAAAAGATTCTTCACCCAGAAGGTGGTTGAACACTGGAACAGGCTCCCCAGTGAAGTAGCCACAGTGCCAAGCCTGACAGAGTTCAAGAAGTGTTTGGACAATGCTCTCAGGCACATGGTGTGGTTCTTGTGATGTCCTGTGCAGGGCCAGGAGTTGAACTCTGTGGTCCTGATGGATCCCTTCCAAATCAGCATATTCTATGATTCTATGATTCTATATCCTCACATATCAGAAGGCAATATAGATTGTCTCAAAAGTATATTTAAGATATTTCTGTCCCCCAGATAGAATTCATCTGTGTGATCACTTCTGTTTCTTAAGTCTTGTGAAAAATTTGTACATTGAATACAGAAAAAACAAGCATAGCTTTGGTCAAGACATACTGTGCTCACCAAAACAAGCAGCCTAATGAGAATTCAGGTCAGAAGTGCCTCATCTTTCTATAGCTAAAAACTGCTGATACACAGGAGTCACCTTACCTTGAAGGACAGCACGTACTTGTGAAATGGGCACTATTCATACTACTCATCTATATATATAAAAATCTTTGCACTTGAGTGTGTGCCAATAAGTGCTCAGGTTTTAGCTGAGCCACTGTTTCTTCAGTCTTCTTATTTCTAGTAAGAATCCCTTCCCACAAACATATGTGGAAGACTGATTTATTCTTATTTTAAAGCAACTGATGATAAGATAGGTTTTATTGTGTATTTGTGGCAAATATGTCAAATAAACTGGACAATAACAGAAGCAATTGAAAAGTAAAGTACTTCAGAACCGGCCGGTAGAAGAGATTTGGGGCATATGATGAATATGACAGATAGTCCAGCTGCTAGACCCAGAGCACTGGGTGAGCTGCTCATACCTTTACAGCCTGTAGCCATTTTAACCAGAGCCCAGAGCAGGTTGCAAAAAATTACTACTAAATTATTGAGCTGGTAATTAGCTCTTACTGAGATTTTTGCTGCTGATGGGTTTTATCTCAGTCTGTGTTCTGGGAATTAGCTCATGAGATTGCACCTTATACAAACTCACTGATCAGCCCTTTGAAATATTGTAATAAATTTTGAGATGGATTAATTTCTATTTATAAGGTGTCTGAAAATTAGATATGGGGAAGAAACTGGACTCTTAGTTTACTTCTGTTATCAAAGGAAGGGATGAGTGATACATCTTTTTATGTTCTGCTTGTAGAATAATAGCAAGGCTTGTCCTCTGGAAATATCTTTGTCTGTCCTCATTGTCTAGGATTGAACTTGAACCAAATTTGAACTTTTAGATTGTTGCACTGGGTAAAATTAATTCCATTCATTAATCACTGCAGTTATTTGAACTAATTAAAAATAGATTCAGTAGTTCTGTATCACTAGTGATCACAATATATTAACTACAGAGTAGGAGGTAGTCTTGGAACACAGTCACAGGATGAAAAGGATTTTAGAACCAGTGAATCCAATAAACTTTTTCTCTCTTCATCTTGTAGAGTACATTGCTATTTTTTAAAACAAATTTGTAAAAGATGTGAACCAGTTTTAAAAGTCAAATTCTTTGCAATAAGAAAGAAAAATAGTAATTTAAAGATAGTATATGGGATTGCATACAATTTTTTCTGTAAATTTATAATTTTTACTGTATAGCAGACCCGTTTAAATTACTGAGAGCCACAGTTTCTGTGAGATAACATTTAGATAATTACTGGTATTTGAAATTATTCTATCAAAGGAGGAACCCTAATGATATAGCCAATGAGTAAACTCATATGAAAGAATAGCACAGCATGAGACAAGCATTCAGCTATTTCTGTGAGTCATGATACTACTATGCCAATCATTCTGTATGGCACCAGCCTGAAAGATGAATAGCAGAAACTAGCAAAACACTGCTTCAGTGCATAAACAAATAATTATAGTCTTTCATTATTATTAGTGTCAGGGTAAAGTTGCACAATGGTATGTAAAAAAAAAAACGTGTAATTTTTATCTGCTTTAAATTTGTGGTTTATAAAATACATCTGTAGTGTTACAAAATCACAGAATCACAGAATGGTTGAGGTTGGCAGGCACTTCTAGAGATTATCTGGTCCAACTCCTCTGCCCAAGCAGGGTCACCTACAGCCATTTGCCCAGGACCATGTCTGGATGGCTTTTGATCACCCCCAAGGATGGAAAGTCCATGGCCTCTGGGCACAGCAACTTGCTACCCTCACAGCAGTTTTTTTTTTTTAATATTTTTTTTTTATTTAGACAGAAATGCCAGTGTTTCAGTTTGTGCTCATTGCCTCGGGTCCTTTCATTGAGCACCCTGAAAAGGTACTGGCTCCAAAGTTTTTACACCCTTTCTCCAGCTATTTACATGTGTTATAAGGATCTCCCCTGATCTTCTCTAGGCTGAACAGCCCCAGCTCTCCCAGTTGTTCCTTTTGATAACTTGCTGCTTATATCTCACAATGGCTTCCTTTTCCTTCATGTGCCTGGAAATGGTCCCTAGGACGAGGTGCTCCTTCACCTTCCAGGAATCAAGGCGACATGAACCCGTCTGTAGTGTTCTGGATCCTCCTTCTAGTCCTTTTAGACAGTAGGACTGACATTTTCTTTTCTCCAGTCCTAAGTCACCACCTCCAATTGCCATGACTTTTCAAGATAATCAAGAGTGGCTTGCACTGACACCTGCCAGTTCTCTCAGCACTTGTGGGTGCATCTCATCAACCCCATGAATATATATGCCCATTTTAAAAAAATATTTTCTGACCTGATTCTCTTCTACCAGAGAGGATTATGTTTCCATATATGATAATGTATAGTTTACAGGCAGATCAGGTGCTTGACAATGTGGAAGGAGTTGCCAATTATCTATCCAGACATATTTTTAAAGTGAGTGGTACAGGAACAGTTGAATGGTCAGATGCAGTTAATCTGATTAAAAATGTTCTTAAGTTATGTAGGGTCCAGTGCTAAAAAATTAGTTGGCCCAAAAGATTCTATGAATCAAGAGGGTGACTGAAATACCTTGAAACAAAAGTTGTGTCAGCTTTTCCTTTTGAGATCTCAGATGTCCTTCTGTTGAATTATACATTTTTGGTATTCATAGATTCATAACAACAAATGTTAAACTTGGCAGAAAAAAAAGCTAATGTAAAAGCTAATGATCATTCTCCTCTCAGGCATAGGTATGAAACCAAGAAATGAGAAATACTGAAGGACAGGAAAGGCATTATCGTTACTGCATGTTTTGCAACACTTTAGCCACCTGTGGATTTCAAAATGAACATTTCTTTTCAAAGAAAAGGTAAAATAAAAAAGTCAATACATATAGTGTATTAGTAGAATGATTTACTAGGAAAACTACGCAAGTACATAGATAATCATAGAATACAAGGTTGGAGGGGACTTCAAGGATCATCTGGTCCAACTCTTCTTGGCAAAAGCTGGTGGTCTAGACAAGGTGGCCTGGCACTCTGTACAGCTGGATCTTAAAAGAATCCAATGCTGGGGAATCCACCACTTCCCTGGGGAGATTATTTTATTGGTTGATTGTTCTCATTGTGAAAATTTCCTCGTGTCCAATGGGAATTTCCCCAGGAGGAACTAGTACACATTACCCCTCCTCTTCCCCATGTGACTCCTCGGAAAGTCTCCGTCTTCTCTGTAGCCACCCTTTACATACAGCAACATGGTGATGAGGTCTTCCCAAAGACTTCTCCAGGGCAAAGAAGCCCAGCTCTCAGCCTTCCCTTGGACAGCAGTTTTTCCAATTCTTTATCATCTTTGTGGCTCTTCTTTGGACCCTCTTCAGCTTGTCCACAACATGTAAATGAATTACAAGAGTTTCCATTATTACTTAGTGCTTTGAAACTGAGAATACATAATGTCATGTGTGGACAGCTTCAGTCAACCATCCATGTTTCTGTCTGGACAAAAATCAGATGTAGAATTACTGGCATGTATGGAAATATGGATGCTTCCCTGGCTTAGGCTTGACGCCCTTAGAGGGAAATTACTTAGTTTACTATACTTAGGACTGTGTACTTTTACTTTCTCCAAGTAGTTTTGTCCAGTCTGGAAGTGCACTGCTTTTCAAAGGCAGTCCATATGCAGAGGGGGAACACTGACAGGATTTGTACAATGTCAGTAATTCAGAATAGAAAAGAATGCCTGGATCATTGTTTTGGAGAATGAAAGATAACAAAGGATTTATAGCAAATGTAGAGATTAGCCAAGAAGTTTTGCTTGCTTATCCAGAGTACTCTTAATTTGCAGGTGGACATTGGAAAGAAATACAGACTGACAGCTGTGAGTTGCAGAGATAGAAGCACTTGGATGCACTTTGCAGCTTCTACAGGTACTTAGAAATTGAAAACATATCTGACCTTTCTCTCTCAAGTGTCATAAATAACCTCAAGTCTATGTTTTTGCATGGGAAAATCTAGGAACTTGTTGCATACCATGGTCTATGGTTTGCTGGGGAGCAACTGATGTCATTTATAGATAAATATCACTTTAGCATTTAGCTAAGCTAGAGCAAAAAGAACTGGGCACAGCAAGAAGAATCCATTGCTAACTTTATTGTACCATAAAAACTATTCCTTTTTTCAGCTATAATTTGTAATACTGAACTCATTTTACTTCAAGATAGTTGATTATTAAGACATAGCTGAATATGCTTTTTTTTTGGTCTAGGAAATATATTGCATCCTAAGTCATGAATTTTTCTATGCCAAAGCAAAGACGCTAATGGATTATTAAAAAAGACATGTACACATCCATTTTAAAAATTAATACTTCAAGGGCACTACGCAAGCTGCTTTCATGGTGTAAGGCTAGTGAAAGAGATTGACCAATATCTATTTTTGTGTAGAACAAATGCATGGTTTCAAGCCAAGGAAGTTCCTTCAGGACAAACTGAGACAGTTGCTGCTGATTCCAAGGTCAAGATATGGCTCAGTAAACTATTTATTAGAATGAGTGTTGAGCAGGGGACTAAGTTCTTTAAGCAAGAGCTGGATGTCCATCTGAAATACATCTGACTCTTCCTCTTGGGGATGTAACTGCCTTAAATCAGGTACATAGACTCCAGTAAGATGCAGAGAGAACCTCTGATACTTATGAAAGGAATCTTCAAAAAACAGTTGAGGGAGAAATTGTATAAACTAGCTGAGAGACCAAAAAACCAAAAGGTTTAGATTAGATTCCTAAAGTAAGGAACCATGAATAACTACTAATTTTCTTCTTCCATTAACTTTTCTATACTTGTATGTTCTTCAGTTCTTATGTGTATAACACTCTGTGTCTTCCTGAGCATGTGTACACACAAGTACATATGGGCAAGAACACACACACATGCATACACTTACAGACTTTTTTGTAAAATGTCTTGTATAAAGCTCATATGGGTCTTTTCCTTTGTTTGAATCTTTCCTAGTGTAGCCTTTCATATTCTCTTCTCAAAAGAAAGTTAACAATAATTACTTTTTTCCGTGAAGATAGTTTTTCATTGTTGCTATTTCTTTGTAACTTCACCAGTCTTTAAGAAATTTCCACGAGTTTGGAATAGATTCATGTACTGTCTTGAAGCCTTTCCCATTGTGATAACTAGGATTCTTTGCCAGTGAGCTATTTGCACTAAACACTAAGCTTTTGGGTGTTTGTCTAATGCTAGATAATGCCAGTCCCAGCTTTGTTGCAATGGTGAGCAAAGGACAGGTGAGTGTTTATGAAACACTGCCCTCTTGTGCCTCCATAAAATGAGATTGCCAAGCGAAATTTGTGTGGGTTTTCATATCTCCTTTTTTTTTTTCTTTTTTTTCCTTGTTTGATTTGGTTTTGATTTTGTTTTGTAGTTACAAGTAAATAGTATGATCACATACCTCACATTTTGCTGGACTAGAGCAGCTTGCTTCTTCCTTTGACAATTTCATCTTTTTTGGGTTTTTTTTTGTAAGCAAAAGAACAAGAGATGTTTTATTACTAGTGGATAAGTAGGAGAAGAAAAAAAAAATTCCCAGAACAAAAGTGGCAAGATGTGAAATCATATAGCTGGGAGATGTGCATGCAGCTACAAATAAAATAAATATATGCAAACACACTAAAATAAAAAGAACACAAAGGGGAAAATAATGTGATGATTTCTATATAAAAACCAAACTTGATACTTTTTTAAGTGGTTAACAGTGTCCCAGTGGCACATTAAAAATCATATAAATATATATGTCTGATACCTAAATTAATAAATAATTCCATTAAGAAGAAAATAATAATTAGCATTTATATATAACTAAGGGGTTTTTTTGAGTATAGTAAGAAGGTGGCTACTAAACTGGAAACAAGAGAGACACTTGTGCTTCCATCCTTGGAGGAGGTCTGCCACATTCCAAAGTTGCTTCCAACATACCTTCATTTCAGACCTTACTAAGAGCTATGACTGAAGTGAGACCAAAGACTGATGCCTCTTCAGGACCAAAACTTTCAACAAGGCTTTGTAAGGTCATCCTTATGCTGTGTTTGGTCTTTATTTAGAAGACTTTGGGATGCCTATCCCAGTCTTACAATCAGCCTGCTTGTAGCAAAACCCCTTTTAAATCATGAGAAGACATTAAACTTAAAAGCTGATGCTTCAGTACTGATATTGTTGGGAAAAGCCTCAGACAGAAAATTTCTGCTGGTTCTGCTGCCCTTGGGATGATTCATACAGTCGGATTTGAGGGCAGAAAAGAATATAAAACAGAAGGGGAATCAATAGCATTTTTTCTAGTTTTCAAAAGCTTATGTGAACCATTTGGAGCCATAGCTGTTCTTCACAGGTTGGTTTGTCACATGGATGGTGAAATTAAAAACTTAAGACAAAGTTCTCAGCACTTACAAGACAGTTGGATAAGATATAATTGCTTACTGCATACTAAATGTGAAACATTGCAATCAGTGTGTCATCTGTGTTTCATCACAGCTTGTTTCCTTGTGCTATCCCTCACATAGCAAAGAGCTTCCTTTAAACAGTTCATTGCTGTGTTAAACTGAACCCCATGATCCCACCTGGGATCAGAGCTTTTCACATGATGCAGTTAATCTTTTTGAATTTGAGAACTGTCCATTGGAAATCCAGCAGTGAAAGCAATATAGTACTTTCTGTGGCATTTGTAAACTTCTGTCTCCATTCTCAGACCTATTCAGAAGCTGTTTGGCTAAGACTTGTTCCATATTTTTTGTAATCTCGACTCTGACATGAGCTTTCCATACCACAGAGAGTATCATCCCCTTCCTTGCGTTATGTTTGGCCATTATTCCAAACACCTTTTTCAATGCCTTGTACATCTGAAATTCTACCTCTTCTAAACCTAAAGAGGAAGTGGGGAATGACTGGACTGGACCCTGTGTTCAATCTTTCTCACTATTGACAAGAGGAAGAAAAAAACCCAACAATTTTTCAATAGTATTGTCTCTTACTCAAGGGAAGTATTGCAATGTGAGTACAAATTCTGTCAAAAGATGAAGACAACATTAAGATAAGTTTCTTCTGGAAGTGAAAATCCAATAAAATGTCATGTGCATTTGAATCTGCTATAAACTTCTTCAAATACAATCTTCAGAATTACCATGATTCATCAAATTCAAAAAGCTTACTTAAAATTATATTTTAAGACCAATTAAGGGAAATTAACAGCAATCAAGAAAAACACATCTGAGTGGTTTTTGGTTACTGAAAGTCAAAATTTCCTATAACAACTATACAAAAGGAAATTCTAAGACTACATCAGATTCTGGAGACTTCACAAAACATCTGTAAGTTTATCAAGGTGAAAGTCTAACAATATTTCTGATCCAAGATTCACAGTATAAAAGTATAAATAATATATATTATTTTAAAAAACCAAGCCAATGACCCAAATGGACTAAACGGACCAACCAACCAACCAACCAACCAAAACCCCAGACAAACGAATAAAAACCTCAAGTGAACAAACAAAAAAAAACAACCAAAAACCAACCAAAAAAAAAAAAAAGAAAAGCACAAAGAGCCCCAAATCCAACTACATTTCTGTTTAGGCACCTCACAGATGATCTGCAAATGTGGATGATCAGATCTGTATCTACTTACAGAGTCCTCAGTTCTTACAGCCCAAATTTCTTGATCAGCTTATTGGAGTGTTTTAGGGCTTCTGCTCCTCCCATGTGATTAGAAATGCTTCCAAGGAAGAGCCAAGTGTACGAGAAGATGACAAGGAATGAGTTCTTATTCTAATACAGAGCTGGGATATATACTGTCTCATGTATGGACAGCACCCAGCTATAAGCTGCAACCTAAGTTAGACTCACTCTACTGTGTTAGTACCACTACAAGTTTTTAGCAAGTGATGATGCAGAAAAAAACTGTTGCAGTTTTCACTTGAAATATTTTTGTCTTTCTCCCAGAATTCTGTGGATGTCTCCCAAAGAAAAAGGTGTTCTAATACAGTCAGATAAATATCACTTTTCTTATTCATTTGCTGTAAATGTGAAAGATTTCTATTTGTTTATAGGAAGCAAACAGCTTCATGAATTAGCATAAAATATTTCTGAAAATATACCATTTGGCAATACATATCACTCCAATGCTGTTTTTTTAGAAAAGCACTTTTCAAAATTTTCAAGTGATAAGTATTTGTGAGGGAGAATGTTACTGAGTTGAGAGAGAGTCAGTTTCTGAGTGAGTCATTAGTTGTCCTGTCACAGTTAAGAGAAGGGCATCATTGTATCCCCGAAATGCAGTAGTGACAGCAGTGCAGTAAAAATATTTTTACTAGAATGAACTGATCCTGATTTTAGGTAATTTTTAATAGAAAAGGCTAAAATTTCAAGTTAGTAAAGTTCAAGTAGAGAAGAAGCATGGAGACAAAGGCTATGAATGGAATTAATTATCAGTGCTTTCTTCCAAGAAGCTGGAGAATTCCTCCTTTGCTTGGTATGGTTATAATACCACTGAATAGAAGTGCAATTCTCATATTTATATGCTAGATCTGTGCTTATCTGTGCAAGTAGCTGTCTAGGAAGAAGGAACAAAAAAAGTCTGTGTTTTCATCAGATTTCTCAGTCAAATCACACAGATGTTAGCAAAGCAGTGCTTGGAACATTTTCACAATCAACAGATACATAAGACAAAATACTGGAAAGCTGCACTTTCTACAAAAGCATCTGGGCTGTTAGAAAGGTTGATCATGGCATGAATTTGCAGTGTGAGGTTATGAGGATTCTAATCACTCCCAGAAATTACTGAAGGGGATGGGGACTTCTCAGGTACATCACCCCACAACAGGAACCTGCTAGTCATGGCTCTGACCCAGAGATCTGGCCCTATAATGCAAAATTCTGCACTGGGACTCTCAAATAAAAAGTCCTATATCATAAGGGTTTCCCTCTGCTCTTGAGCTGAGCACTTTGTATTACATATATGTGGCCCACTTCAGAACTACAGCTTCAATTGAAGCATGCTTAATTCTGTGAGACATATATATTGGAAAAAGATGATACCTAATGTACAGAAAGACTCCTCATATCTCTTTAATAAAAAGAGGAAGTTTCAATTTCAGTGGTCTCTACTGTTGACTGCTGTTCATTCTGTATCCTAAAATCAATTTGTTATAAGGGTTCTCCACAGACTTACAAATAAAATCCATGCTTTATTGATCAAGTCGTTCTTACCAAATTAAATTAATCTCCCTAATGACACTCTTGAGTGACTGAGTAACAAGGCTTCCCAAGTGAGTCACTGGCTTCAGACCCACATTATGTGGTAGCCTTAGGGAAAACAGGCAATAGGAAGAGAGGGGCTGTGTGCACTGAGACACACATGTTAACATCTTTTTTCTCCAGCTATTAACAGAGCATTTCAATCTCATGCCAAGTGTCCGTGTTACCTGTGGTGTGAACCATAAACAACCTCTGTGTGTGACTCTACCTTAGGAACTCCCAGATACTCACGTCTATCTGATACCTTATATGTCATATGACACTAAAGGCTTTTCCTGTAAGTTAAAAGCATTTTGTGGTTCTTCAGACTGGGAAAAAAAAAATGAGAATGACTACTTGAACTTTATAAGAAATGAAGCACCTCCTCAGGTTCAAAAGTACTTGCTAGTAAAGATCCAGGGAAAAACTTTTCAATGAGCAGGAATACTACTTCTGTTATTTGTTTTCCTGGAGAAACTCACTCCACTATTACACACTGGTTTACTATCTTGAGCCACTATTTTCAGGTACATTGCCTTTTTGGAATAGTCATTGCCTCCAGTCCTTCCTATCTGAACTGAGACATCTATATTCAATGAACTCTTCCTTCCCTTGTTCATGGTCTGGATGAAATGGCTGAGCTTTAGAAAAGCTCTGCACATATTCAGAAAAAGTATTGAGCTTCTAAGTTTCCCTACTTCGAATTTACTATATTTGAAGAAGGCTTGTAAGCACACTAGGCCTACAGCTATTATGTTGCTGGAGATTTTGGTTTGAGACCTCTGGGGCATTCATTGCTTCCTTAGTAGGGACTGGATATATGCTACTATAAGAAAATAAGAGGAATGCAAGGTATGTCTTCTTGTAATATGTGTTTCCTAATACCTGGAGGAAATAGTTCTCCTTTCAGAGAAAAGAATAATTTTTCCCCTTAAGAATACTAAAAAATATAGGTAGGCAGGTGCAAGGACTAATTACTGATACTCCCCAGATTCATTCAGTATAAATTTGCAGGATATTTTCCAGATCATCATCTAATCAATGATTCTATATAAGTTCTATTTGTATCAGATGAGAAATATGAGAAAATTTATTACTTTGAGTTAATTGTGAGCAAAAAGTTCAGCTCTGTTGAGAAAAATCTAAAAGATGTATATGAGTTTTATACGGTTCCTTAAGCATTTTGATTGCCCATTAATCAAACCTATTTAATGGAAGGCCAGAGGCAAGGATATAGTAAGAAATTTGTTGATGTGTAGGAAAAATACAGAATGTTTCTGTATTTCTGAAATGCACAGAATGTATCAAGTGCTAATACACTGGAGCAATGAAGGTGGCTCCTAATCCTGGAATCCTAGAATGGTTTGGGTTGGAAGGGACCTTAAAGACCATCTAGTTCCATCCCCTCTGCTGTGGGTGGGGGCACCTTCCACTAGACCAGACTGCTCAGAGACCCATCCAGCCTGGCCTTAAACACCTTCAGGGAGGGGAAGTTCACAACCTCTCTTGGCTAAAGTCGTAGCCCCAATGACCAGCAAGTACACTATTGTCATTAGCTGTGAGATGACACCGTTTTTGTACAACTGAGACTGGTTGGTTTTGTCACCAGTTTCAAATTGTTGTGGGAATGCGTTGTTCTTTGGTAGCAAGTGTCTCCTGTTATGATGTAGAGTACAAGCCTGGAATAGTAGCAGGAAAAATATAATGAGTGCACATTTTGGATTATATAATAGTCACTTATTTAAAGACCACCTGTCATATCATTTGACTTACATTTGACTGAGGCATAATATTGTTACTGCCCCAGACCATGCTTGTCAGAATCAGCAAGTGCTCAAAAAATTCCACTAACCATTAAAATTACTTATGATAGTACCTTCACTGAAAAATAAAAAAAAAAAGTGACAGCAATAAATTAAAAGCTGGTCTAGAAAGAGAAATGCTTTATTCCTAGTATCATTTACTTCAGGACTTCAGATTTTTCAACTACAAGAGCTGATTACAAATGTGAAGTTTCTTGTCAGGCTTCCATCTGTGCAGTATGAATGGGTAACGGGATAGTGTATACTCAATGCAATGGAACTAGGAAGGAAAAGAATCTATACAAGATAATTGATGTAATGCAGAACACTTGATCACTAACAAATGTATAAAAGGGAACTGAGACAATAAGAAAGTAATTAGATTATTCCAAAATGAGGATTTTCAGATTTAAAAGCTAGTAGCTTGAAACAACACCCAAACATGAAAATTATCCAGGATATTCACATAAAGAACTCAGTCTTGAGATGCATAAAATACAAATTGAATACAACTCCAGAATTTTTAATCAAGGTTTCCCTCTGTCTTTTCTTTTGTGTGTGTCATGCTCTATAAAAAATAATTTCTGAAGAAACATTTCATGATAGACATCAAATATATAAGCAATCAGACCTGCCAGGAAAGGAAACAAAGATGAGACTGGGACAAGTTTGAATCTCATTAGAATTCCTGCCTGGAAGGTTATTGTTAACCTATTTTCCTTCTCCTTTCAGAAGCCATTATTTATGTCAGTTAGAAGAATGGAAAGAAGTAAAAGAGGGAAATATAATGAAGGTCTTCTTAAACTTTAAATCACACCTAACCTATGTAAGTGGTTTCACTAGTGGGAGATACTGATGCTACTGATGCTATAATCATCTTTTTCTGGAAACACAAGTGCAAAATTAATGTGACAAGAAAATTATGTAAAATGAGGCATATTGTTACTATATCTAAAACTGCTAAGATTTATGTGAAGCATATAAGTACATCTGCTTCAACAAAGGTTTTTTTACAGTCTGATCTCATCCACAGACTAGGGTTTTGCCTTTCACTATGGGATAACTGAAATAATGTAAGTCAGTGGAAGCACAGCTCATGGAAAATGTGAGAAATGCAGTTATTCCTGGAGATTACAAAACTTCGCCCTTACTCACAACCTTATAACTTATTTTTTTAGCCCAACTTTTGACATTAATAAGTCAATTGAGCAAATATGACATCACATTGGGCTGTGTAACTACATTTTTCAGTATTTTCTGCAGTTATTTTTTGCCACCTCAACATCTATTCCAATTTAAGAAATTTCAAAATAAATCCTATAAAACAATTTTTGTCCAGTATGTGATAATTTCATCATGATAAAAAGCATAGGAAAAGATAGCAAGTTTATTTTTGTTCAATAGATGCCCAGAAGAGATATAATAAAAGGATGTGTCAGCTATCCTAAATAGCTCTTCCTCAGGCCCACATATTTGTTTTACATGGTCAAGATTCTTGCTTTCATTGATCAAGAAGGAAAGAGGTAGAAAATATTGCTTTATTTCTCTGAAAAGCTGCAAAACTATTAGGATTTAGACAGGCTAGGTTAGCTTGCTCAATATTGACTTCATGTGCTGTTATACACATCTTTTAGTCCCATCAGTAGATGTACTCTTGGGAAATTATTGCTGTACCTGACAAGGCAGTGGGAGCAAAGACACTAGGTAGAAAGAACTATTAATAGAAATATAAAGCTTCATTATACTATTTCACCAATTTTTTTTTTTTTTGAGTGAGGGGAATTTGCTCTTAAAGGAGTGACAACTTCTTTCTTGGACCACTTCTCACCATCTGAGTGGTAGAAAACTCAAGGAACAATATAAATGAAAACATATAAGAATTACAAGGTCTTTTTTCAGGTGTGGAAAACAGAAGGCTGGTTACGTAGTAAAGTATTTCTAATTCAGAAAATCTCCAAAGATGCAGATTCTAACAACTGATCTGCCAATTCTCACAGCATCTTGGCAGTTCACAGTAATGCACATCTAACATTTGCATTTGCTGCTGCCAGTTCTTGATGTCTAATAAACACAGCTTAAGTGACATTATTATTACAGTGTCATCTTCATAAACAGCAATCTTCATTATATTTATCTGCTATGGAAAAATACAATTTGAGGATAATAAGCACTTAAAATTGAAGGAAACAGTGACAGTTTTCTATTCTAAGGCTGCTGAGCCCATAGCCCACAGGCAGTCTCACTGAGGCTTTGTTTCTTCTCTGTGATGTTCATGACTATACATTTTTCTCATTAAAGTTTTCTTTCTGAAGCATTATGGTTTTTGAAAACTTATTTTCATGCTATCATGGTTCTCAGATACAAGATGTTATTTATCTGGAGTAGATAAAGAGAATACTCACTGCCTTGCAAATTGTAAGAAGTCTAGGATGTCAACAGAGGTGACATGGGATTACTCCACTCAATATTATTCTTTACACTGATAATTCTTCACTTTTAGAAGGAAAATTAATTACCTATTGATCTATGTGAAACATAATCAAATCTGGAAAAAAGTAGAACATATCTGCTGTTCTCCTGATATGCAATAAACCTGGAGATAGTGCTCAAAATGAAAGAAGGAGAAAAAATTGCTGAACTTTCAGGCTTGTCATGTTTAATTATAATCCATTATCTGTTCCCATTACTTATTTCACATAAGTTAATGTTTGCAAAAAGACAGAGACTTCTAATCTCTGATTGAACATTATGACCAGAAAATATACTTAGAGATTTGACGATGATTGCTGTAGATAGTGTTCTGTAGTCATCCTGGTGTTTGTCTGTCCTTTGAGCGAGTCTACACCAAGTGAATACAGTGTAAATATACTGGAACTAAATGGGTCAGCTCATATGTTGACATCACTGTAATTATGACATCATGAATATTAATAAAATCTAATAGCCTGAGTATTTACTCAGGTTCTCAGGAGGTAATGGCAGCTACCTACAAAACCTAACAGAATTCAGTAGGTCTAGAATTAATACAGCTGCATTATGAAAATCTAGTCTTGGCTACTGTATTTTACCACTTGTTTTGGAATCCAGGTTCATTCCTGATGCATACCAAAGGCTAAATTGAAATTTCTATGCAATTTGTCAATGGGAAATAATCACTGATTACCTTTAAGATCGCTGAGATCTTCAGAATCAACACCAGTCAACTCCTAGATTAATGTGGGCATTCACATGAATCTTTTGAAAGGAACAGTTCATAGCTCTTGTACAGTGCCGCTTGATTTTAAGTGCTTTCCCCTTTCCTCTTTGGCAACAGCTTAGTCAAAATAGAACCGTGACAATACAGATTGCTGATTGGCAGGGAACATGCCATACAAAATCAGTTTTCTGGGTTAAAACACTCAGTACATGTCCCTCTTTGGACTAACTGGGAATGTATCTACTAGTGGCTTCACCAATGGCAAGTCCTGCCTGACCAAATTAATAGTCTTCTATAATGGAGTGACTACATCAGTGGACAAGGAAGGAGCTACAGATGTCATTTGCTTGCACATCTGTAAGGCCTTTTTAACACAGGCAGTCACAACATCTTTCTCACTAAATTGGAGAGGTGTGGATTTGATGGATGATATTTGGTGGAAAATGAATTGACTGGCTGGTCACATCCAGGGTGTAGTGTCCAATGATTCAATGTGCAAATAGGGATCAGGGATGGGTGGTGCCTCTTGGGGGTCCGTACTGGGACTGGTATGGTTTGATGTCTTCATCAATGACATTGGCAGTGGGATTGAGGGCACCCTCAGCAGCTTTGTAGGTTACACCAAGCTGAGTGGCGTAGTTGACAAATATAGATACATAGATTCAGACTAGATAGAAGGAAGAAGCACTTTCCAATGTGGATATCAAACCAGAGGAACAGGTTGCCCAGAGAGGTGGTAGATGCTCAATCCCTGTAAATATTCAAGGTCAGGTTAGATGGATCTCTGAGCAATCTGGTCTTGTTGAACATGACTGTGGTCACTGCAGGTGGCTTGGACTAGATGACCTTTAAAGATCCCTTCAAACTCAAAATACTACAAGATTCTACAAATAATCAACTTGGACAATCAAGTTGACCTTAGTCTGAAGGAGGATAGGTTTAGATTAGATATTAGGATAAAAATCTTTACTATCAGGGCAGTGAGACTATGGAACAAGTTGTCCAGAGAGATTATATATGCCCCAGCCCTGGAAGTGTTTAATATCAGGCTGGATGGGACTCCAGAAACCTGGTCTAGTGGGATATGATGCTGCCCATGGCAGTGAGATTAGAACCACATCTTTTAAGGTTCCTTTGAACCCAAGCTGTTCTATGGTTCTGTTCTATGACTCCATAATCAGAAATGTACTTGACAATCCTGCTGTGGATGTTGACATGATGAAAAAGGAGAGTTTAAAAATTCCTAATACAACTACCTCAGTTAAGATTCATTAAATTAGCTTTGTTGTCACTTATTTTTCTTTCCCTTTCTCTTATATTGAAAGTTACGTATGAAGACAGAAAAAAATAGCCAAAAACCCCCAAAGAATACACAGAGCAAAAAAAAAAAAAATAGGAAATTACTGAGAGAATTCTGTTGTGTAAAATACATTTGAAGATATTGGGAGTGATATATATATTAAAAATAAACCAATTCTTACAAGTCCATGATTTTTTGAAAAGAGTCTAAATCTAGCAGAAAGAATATAGTTCGTTTCTACATGTTTTGGTTATTTACTTGTTCCATTCATATGCAAGATGGATCCACATCAAGCTACTTGCTAAATAAAGAAAAATGACTCATTTTCTTAACTAGAGGGGTTTTTAACAAGGCTAAATCCTGAAACTACCATATTTCAATAAGCAAAACCAAAGCTTAATAGCATTTTTTTTAACCTATATATTACTGAGGAATAAAATTGCATGCAGCAGTTTAATTACTCTTGGTGGAAAGAAAATGAAAACTGTGAAGGCTTTCAGTGAAGGCTTTGATTAAAATAAAAAACAGCTGTGATTTGAGAGCCCTTTTTTTCTTTTTGTTTATTAATAGAGGTATCAATTTGTTATGTAATTCCAGTATACATTTCTTAATTGATGTGGAACCCACACACAGTGTCTTTGCTGTTGCCCATATACAGTTAAAAGCAAAAGTAATTTGACCATATTAGGCTAATTTCACTAGACAGATTCAGTTCATGCTTCAACTGTCAGAACAACTGCTGCCTTCATACTGTTAGTGACTTTGACATTCCTTTGAGCGACTGAAATATCACAGATTCAAGGAAGGCTAGATAATGGTGATGCTTTATTCAGAGTGATTTTTCAAGAGTGAGGTTAGCTTAGCAAAATATTTATGTGGAAGAATTTTCAGTTTTTCCCAAGCATCAAAATTTTTTGACTACTGTTTCACAACACAGGAAATAAATTATTAAATAAAATTATTCTGCATATATATACACAAATATAAACTAATGCATGTAAACTGTACATCTTTGAACAACCTGCACTGTTACCTTCTTGTCATCAAGACAAAGAGCATTGCCTTCTGCCTTCACAAATGCAATGAATTATCTTAGACAGATCCCATGTCCCCAGACAAGACCAAGCTACAGAACATAGTAGGTAGTTGATATGCTGATTTACTTCCTGTGAAACAGACATGAGCATAGAATTTATGTTTCCTAACTGCACTACTTCAGTTCACAGAAATGAATGAGTCTTCTGTGGAAGCAGTATTATTAAGAAAACTTGCCTTGTAGAAGTCACAGTTAGTCTGTGTCAGAATTTGTAAACTGTATAATAAATGGGACAAGTCATGTGGCAGCTATTTTTCAAACCCTTCTCCCAGAATATTCGTTCATAGCTGTGCCAAAGTTGTCTTTTCTTTTTTTCCAGCCTTATAGTGGCCTTTAAATTGTGTCTCTGACCTTCAAAGTTTTTGCTCTGTCGCTGCTGTTCACCCATTCTTAACCTTAAATAGCTTCTCTAGTGACACTGCTGTAATCTGCCTGAAAAACTGCTATCATTTTGGCTGAAATTTCCTCACATGAAGAATGCACATGTACACGTGTTGGGGGCATGTGAATTTGGACTTTAAACATGCTCAATATTATTATGCATTTTTACACATAAGTCTAGTGACTTATGTGACCTTTTCACCAAATAATAATTAGGTTTAAAAATTAAAGGTTTATTGTTGAGTTTGGTCTACCAAATGTCAAGGAGTTTGCTAAAATGGGATTAGGAGAATTTCCTGTAGTTCATTGGTCTGTTTAAGTAATATATTTGGGATTAATTGCTGTGAGTTGGACTTTGATGTAAAAACTTATAAAAGTTGTTTTCAAGTTTGAGTCTTGACTGGTGTCCATGCAGAATGTCCAAATCTCATAACTACTGTATCTTCAATGTACCTGCCAGTCTCCAATGTCCTTGTTGCCTTTAGGGAAGTGGTTTGGTTATACATGTTTTTTTAAATTCTATATTTCTATGGCTATATAATAAAGTGGAAAGCCTTACAGTTGATGAAACCTTACTATTTTGACATATGCCTATCAGCAAGGGCAGGCATAGCTTTGCGTGTTACATGAAAAAGAAGAACTTTCATGCCTTATTTTTATCATTCCTATAAGAATTTGAAGAAGTCAGTATTAACTCCAATACAAGCTTCCAAATGAATAACAGCCACTTCATGTATTCTGCAGTAAATATCACATGACAAAAATCATTGTTAAATAATAACTTTTCAGGTAAATATCTAATTTTTTATTATTTTCTAAAAATGAAAATTTGAATAATCTGTCAAAAATCTTATATCTACTAGAATTTGTCAAAGTGAGAATCAGTTTAGATTTCTTTCACTTGTGCTTGAAACATAGGAAGGTGGAGCTCTAGTTATTCATTTAATAATCATGCTGCTCACACTCAGTTGTTCCCAGGGGACGTGTGCCACATCAGACCCAGGTCATAAAAGGAAAATTATCTCTACAATTGTTGTCACATGCATAGAGGTGCTAGGTTTCTGCCTGAGAAAACGATCAGCTTCTAAGGGTTGTAGCAGTATTCTCTTAGATCCTGATCCTTCAGTTGGCCAAAAATTCCAAAGCATTTTCCACAGACACCTGGGAAAATGTCAAACAAGAAGAAAGGCTTGTGAGACAAGACTAAACCAGAACTCCCTTAAGAAGTTTGGAGACAGTCCTGATCTTAGAAAGAGCTTGAGATCCATATTTTCAAAAATAAGAAATATTCACCACTGAGAATTAGATTAGTGAAGACAGCTTTGACCATATGTAAAGCTGTAAGAACTGGTACACCTTGAAAAACATAATTTTCTTGTTTTATTAAAATACCAGATAATTTGACAATTTTCTAAATTTACAACTAATCTTTAGGATTATATATTTTCTTAATTATATTTGTTTTCTTAATATATACATATTAAGAAAAATTTTTGCAGAGCATAACTTTGAAAAAATATATCCATTTTATTTTGCTTAAGCATACAATCGCTTTAGAAACTAAATTATAATTTTTGCAACATAGTCACAAGCTCTTAAATGAGGGAGGTTAGAAACTGAGAATTCAATGAGAACTCTCCAAACGTTTTGTTAAGTATGGGAGTAATTCCAGTGCCTTAAGGAAAATTCTGTTTTCCGTAAACATGTGTTAATATCCAAGGCCATGTCGGCACCTGTGTTGCTGCGAGCTTATAAGGTCTGGTTGTTCACATTCACATACTATCAGTCACCATAGTAACTTTTACTAATTTCTAAAACCCTTAAGCAAAACCAAAAAGAAGTTGATTATATTCCAATTTCCTGTTCTCAAATTCAAGTTTCTTAGTAGAACGGGAGAGGTTTGAAACACTTGATCTGTTTGAATGTTTTTACACACTGAATAAGCCTCCTACCAGGTCTCTAGTCAGGAAAAATGTCTTGTCCACAGGTAACAGAGTGATGATTTAATATGCTTTTTTCCATCCCTGTGTAGGTCATACTTGGCATGATTCAGGTACTCCATCATGCAGATTCCCTGACACAAATTTGCCTTAAACGTTATGTCCTTATCCCCATGCTCTGGTTTTGTGTCACATATCCTATTTTTCAGTGTCAATTTCTCTGTCCTATTGTTCTCTATTTTTTGTTAAATGATCTTATCAAATGGTGTGGCAGCTTGTGGTTTATTATGGGTGAGGTGGAATGGGCTGCGTCCAGCGAGGCCCTTCTGCTGCCTGAGGATTCCAATTTGCCAGGGAGGAGCCATCTGCACTATGCCCTGACAGTGGACTTCAGAAGCCAAGCTGTTCTTTACATCTGTATATCCTTACTTATATGTATATTAATACTGATATGGCACTGCAGAGAAATATTCATAGGTCGAGAGCTTGTGTTTAAAGACTGATAAATCACACCAATTTCAAACTTCAAAATGCACCAACTGTATTTGATATTCATTAGGAAAACACATTTCCAAGTGCTTTGTTCTAAATCACTATCAGTCATGATTTGCACATGCACAGAAAATTGAGTACTTAAAGCTTTTGCCCAGAACTAGCTGTAACTTAGTTCCACAGAGCAGGTTCCAAACAGTGAGCACTGATGGCTATTTTATAGACAAGTCTGATTTTTATTACATTTGCATTCCTCTGTGTGTCAAACAAATTCCATATATAATATATACCTACTATGCAGTTTACATGATAAAGTATAGCAATTTCAAGTCCTTTTAGCTATTTTTCATTTAGTGCTGCTTATTTTCTAAATAGCAGATGGATTTCTTCATTTTGGCATTTGATTTCCTTTGTTGCCCATATTTAATAAAAATACAATGAAATTCCATTTAACCAAAAAATAAATTATGTTCCTATTCCAAGTAATTGTCATAATATTTTAAAAAACCCCATGAAATTTCCATGATGATGAGTTTACACTATCAAATTTTCTTCTGAAATAGTTTTAGAAATCATATTTAGACCAGAAGGGTTGCATTAACGGGAAAAACATGAAATTGTTTACAGGAACTTCCTATATGACCACTAAAGTAAAAATTAGTGATTCATTTAAAGGAGTATATTTTTTATATCTCAAGGCTACACTATGAAGATAAGACTTAAAAATATTTCTATTTATCCTTCTCCAGCAGTGTAATATAATCTAATTTCTTTGCTATCCCCTCTTCAAAAGCTGCAAAGGTATTGGTATCAACAAGGAAAAAATCATCACCTGAACCTGACTAAATACAGGGTTTCCTGAAAGCAAAATTTTATTTCCAAATATAATACAACATTTCTCTATAAGAAATATTTTATACATGTATGTAAGGAGCATTAGGGTAGAAAGAAAGATGAAGGATTACTGCCAGTTTGGAACAAGGCACAAAAGACTGACTCATGAAAAAAGGTTCTGTGGAAACTCTTGAAATCTACTGTAGAAACTTCTGCACCAGACTTCCCTTCATTCTCATCCACATTCTCCAAAGAGATTTCATAAAGATGGGGAACCTTTTCCAATATTGCCCAAAGACAATGATAAAGAAAACTGCCTCTGAAGAAGACAGATTGTGCTTCTGAAAGCAATAACTTCAATTTGTGTAATAGACATACCAGTACTAGACATGTAGAAATTAATTTGACAAATTTTAATAATGCATTCATGGACGCCTGGATTTGGGTAGAAGACTAAACTGAGAAACAGCTTAAACCACTCAAGTGCAGTCTTTTCCAAAAGTATTAGCATGTCTGCCTTATTTTATGTTATCAGTAACACCATTTTCTCTGTTCAAAATCTGTGTATGATTCTTCCCTTTTTTCAGCAACCCAGGAAAGAGAATGGATAGGATGATCACACATTTTCTTAGGATAATTGCTTTACAAACATAGAATTAACAAGTAATTTAGACTGGAATTAAAAACACCTGGTGATTAAAAATAATATCGTTTTTTTCCAATGAAGGAAGAGCTGACAAATAATATCCAATCTTCAATTAGTGGTGAGATATTGTTATTTTACAGTGCAAGAAAAAAATTTTATTTCCATCTGAATTTGCATGTTGAACACAAAAAGTTAATTCTTCCAAATACTATAAAGAAATTATCACATTTTCACAGTCAACTTTAAAGAGAAAATTATTAATTTGTTTTCCTCCTTCTAAATGTACCTAGCTTGATATATTTTATTCCCAAATGTTAGAATGCAAACACACTATAACTATAGTCCAGAAGTGATGGACTTTCTGATTCTTCACATTTGCTTCTGGCTACAAGTGATGGACAGGGAAAGAGGGAGAATAATCAGGTTTCACTAGCAGCATTCTAGCTCTTAATCAGAAAATAGCAACATGAGTACATGGAAAAAATAATGACCAGGTAAAATTAGAGTGTTCTTAGAACCAGGTAAATATTGTACCAAATGATGAATGAAACAACTTGCTTCCCTAGCTAGTTATAAAAGGAGAGAAAAAGTTACGAGGTGTACCATTGGTACATAGAAGAACTTGCATCTTGAGCTGGCAAAAGTCTACCCCTGGAGATGTGGGAGCTAAAATAGCTGAGGAGATATGGCTGAATGCATGAGGGGTTATAAAAAGTCTGAGGGCTTGTGCCTGTGGAAATCCTTGTGGGTGTATAATTTATCTTTGGACTACGACACACTAAGATATGTGGACAAAAGATACTCTGAAGGTGAGTAACTGGCTGAGAAGATGTAGGTCCTGTTCCCACAGTAAATATTTACCTGATTACTGAGGGGTATTGAAGATGTTTCCTATGAAGGTGATTTCTTCGCATGTCAACTCATGCAGCAGCAAAGGACTGATGTCTGTAGCCCCTTAAACTGTTCTTTCTCTGGACAGATTACTGGTTTCTAGACTCCCACCTTCTTCAAGAGGAAAGGTCCTGACTGAGCTGAGGAGATGCAGTCCTCTGTAAAACTCTGAAAAAATACTGGTGAACAACAAGCACATTAAATACCCTAGAAAATATGTGGAAAATAAAAATTTTATTTAATGTCACTATTTCTTCATTCAAATGCCTCAAGTTTTGTAGCTCATATATTTCACTTTTTATTTGTTTTGCAATTCTTCTTTTACCTCCAATCATCCACTTCATAGAATAAGTTCAAATCATGAAGAGGAAGCATACTGGAGGAAAAGAATGAACATGAATGACTTATGAAAAAGAGCATCAAAGCACTTGAACTGTCCTAAAAGCCTGTACAAAAAAGCAGATGATTTTCCTTTCTACTTCCCCGATTTGGTCAGAGGCCCTTTTTATTTAATGAATTCAAGAAAAATTCTGTACAAGAAGAAGTCCAAATATGGAATACTTAAGGAAGAATGACATTCTGGTGATCCTGCAATTTAGAATCCAATAAGATGTCAGAAGTATACTTACAAATATGAGGAATCAGTAAATATTTGAGTAATGTTCTGAAGGAGTGAGATGAAGTGGTATAAAAAAATGTAAAGAAGTCACAAATGTTCTTGTGAAAATAACCACCACAACATCATCATGATTTTTTCAGAGATTTGAAGTGGCAATACTACCATTATTATGTGGGGCAAGTGTATAAATTTTGCCAGTAAAGACCTTGGAAATTTTTGTTAGTTTAAACACCTTAAACAGAGAAAGTGTATCTCACTGAACTGCTAACACAACTATATCTATGAAATTCTCAGTAACTGCAATAGGCATTAGAGCAGGCCCTGCAAGACACATGTATTGTGAAATCATCAATGAATTATGGAAAATTCTGAAGGTTCTTTAGAGAAAAGAAAGATATTGCTTCTCACAGAAATTCCTTTATTTCTAAAATGCCTGCTGTGACTGAGAACTTTCATCAGAAAAGTCTGAAGAAAACAAGTCTTTACTTATGTTATTTTCATATAGTATACTTTTTAGATTAGAATATTTTAAACTAGAATGAGAACAAATTCTATTTCTAACCATGGGACCTACACTGCTATCAATTCAAACAGTCAATATCTTAAGGGAATGCTCAAGAACTTATTTTTTTCTTGCAGCCTACTTCTATCTGTTTAGACAGACCAGGAAGGATTGTATAGGGTGACAAAGAACTGCTCTGTTTCCTCACTCTGTTGAGGCTCTTCTAGAGCAGAAATTTAGGTCATGTAGAAGAGGCACTCATTGTTCTGAGTGTCAACAGCCTTTTCTTGTACCCATTACAGTGGTTAGAACACAATGTCAGCATTTACTGCTGGGTAATTGCAGCTCCCATGAAAGAAGAGGCAACCCCATAATCAGGGGCCATGATTCTATGATACTTTGAGATTATGTAGATGTTTGAGAAGGCATATGATGGCTTGAGTGTGTGTGACCCTGATGACCATGTGATATGAGAAAAAGTACCAATTTTGTCTGTTTCCAGTTTATTTTATACACAGTTTTGTTTTATTCACGATTTTATTTGGTTTTATCTCAAAATATTTTGCAGTTTATTTGCTTGATTGTTGCTGTGTTTTCTGTGCAAATTAACACAAAGGCTAAAGATTGGATTTAGAATCACCAAATTCAACCTTGGATGGTTTAGAATTTAGAAAGAAGAATGCGTTTTTTCATCAAGAGATGTACACATCTAGTGAAAATTGCATGCTATTTTTAAAGGGATACACATTCTGTAATACCAGGTATCACAGACACACAGCATTAAGGTCCACCTCATGTTATTTGGCATGAAAGCTCTCTAAGAAGTTTGCTTTTGAACTGTGATACTTCTTACAATGAAGTGATTTTTTAGGTGATCTGGTGATACAGTATCTGTGGCAAAGCAGGTATTAATGCCTCTAGAATGTGGTGGCTGACTTATTTCACCTGCAAAACAAAGAAAGGTAACCTTCATCTCCCAGCATAGCCTATTATACATTTCAACTTGGAAACAAAAATAGTTGACATGGTTTACAGATCTAGACTGGAAGAGGAGATTAAATATACCACACCTTTATAACTAAAAACACTAAGCAAAAGCAAACATTTTCTCTCCTTCATTCCACCATATGTGCTATTGGAGAGCAGATGCTTTTCTAAGTATAGCAGTCATTAAACTGAATTCTGATTTACTGGGCTGACCTTTCTTTGAATTTATTTTTGAAGATAATTTTCTTGTTTTGGCATAATTTTTAATTTACTCTAGGGATACGTGTTGATGATGACATTTCTGCTTGCAGCAAAGCCTAAACTTATCCTTTAACTTTACAGTTATTCAGGTGATATTAAAATGAACCTCATGTTTGTTCTTCAGCTGCTGTATATATATCTTTTACAACTCTATGTATATAAAGACTGATAGTCTCCTTAGAGTAAGGATTAACGATCTTCCCATTTTACTGAATAATGCAGAAATCAACCATTTGGAAATAGCTGCAAATTGGTTTTCAGGCATATTTTAAAATAATTGTCACATCCTCATGGGTTATAGCTACAATTAAAGATTGAATGTAATTTTTTAAAGGCACATTCCATTATGAACAATGTCAATATTTTTACTCAGAGGCATTTCCACCCTTGTAGGAAAGAATCTATTCCACCATGGTCTTTTGGATGCTAAAACTGCTTCTTGGTGTATATTAATACAGATTTTACCTTTACATTTGGAGAAGTAATTAGTTCTCGTTCTTCTGCCTATGGGGAAGGGCATAAATAATACCATATATTTCGGTGTACATGTTGTTAATATGTAGCACAAGAAAGATAAGGAGGAGGACAGGAGCCCTTACATTGTCTCTTACTTTCTTGTAAGACCTTTTACTGACTTTTAGAACAGATGTGGTAAGGAATAGTGAAGTCCAATATGTTATGACCGGATAGAAGACATTGATCTGCTAGGTATATGTGTGCCACTTTTTTTCATTTCTGCAGTAAGTTGTGTGCATCCTTTTCTATAAATCTCTCAAAAGCTAGTTGCTATTTGCTTGGAAATGGCTACAGTCTTCAATCATTTTGTAGAAATGAAATTCTCTGGTAGAATATGCTCTACTCCAGCTGCAATTACAAGAATGAAATATAAGTTGTTCAGCAGGGACAAAAAACCCCAACTAACCATCAACAGAAAAACATCGCTTACTATGATTACTGTCAATGACATAGCAGGAAGTCAGAAATAGAGAAACAAGAAAACTAAAATGTAAGAGCAGCAAAAATTTCACCATAGACCAAAATTTTAAGGAGCTGATATATGGTCAGGAATAATATTTATATGATTGATCTAGGAAAGCCCACATAACTTTAAATCTTGTTGCAGGTGAATTTCGATTTCTTAATAATCTCCCCTGCTTGCTGGCTCTTGGAGAAGATTTTAGACACTAAGCCATTCTTAATGAAAAAGTATACATCAAGTTCAGTGAGATGGAGTCAGAGGAAAAAAAAAGATGTGAACCATGAGATTGACTGGTAAGGCAAAATTGTTATGGAAGAGAAATATCCAAAGAAAGAACAATAACTGGGGCCAGATGTGCTCCATTCCTGTGAAGGTCTTCTGATAAAGTGCCTTTGTCCATGTAGTCTGCATAAAAGGTGTGATGTCTGAACCTTCTCTTCCCTGGGCCTAAGTGGTAGGGCTGCTCTCATGGAAACCTCTTTGCATTAATTGTATTACAGTTGTAAATTTTCAGACATGGTACCACAGGCATCAAGAAATATGTCCTGTATAATTCCTTTGTAGTTTATTTCTCCAATTATTGAATAATTAATTTCAGAGAATGATCCTAATTTGAGTGTTGTAAGGACACAAAAGTGTGATACTAATGACCTGGATCACTCTGCCACATCCTGTAAGATTTTTAGGAGATTTCTGTATTCTTGATATAGACAGATGTGTAACCCATCTTTTGAGAGGGAAGATACTGGTTTGGTATATGACCACACACTAAACTCCTTCCTTGGAAACATGTAGAAGATTTCTGAGTTTATTTTAAGATTTTTGCTGCCCATAGAGCCTCTGCTTATTAGCAGTAGCTGGAAGACAAAAAGATGATGGGTAATTATTTTGCCACTATAGCTGTAGATATTTTAAGTAATATATTATTCAAATTAGGGTTATGCTGCTTTTTCTTTTTGAAGAGGGGAGGGCTGTGGTGTGGAAGGATGGTGTTTTGGAAAGGGGTTTTCCCTTTCCCTAAGTTCCATGTTTGCCTGAATACTGATGTACACCATTCAGAAAGGGCTCACTTTAATCCCAGAATGATGGCCCCCACAAGTTTTCCTCCTTGCTGGTGTGATGAGGATCAATAATCCTTGCAGTCAATCACAGGCATTATAGAAGTGATCTCATCCTTATCTCCAGGGTGAGTGTAGCTTGCTGCAGCCCTTGCAAATATTCAGAACAGATGCTTTAAGCATTGACCTAAGAGGATATTAGGAGTAACTATTTATAATATCTCACAGCTGAGGTGGTTAAAGCAGGATGATAATAATGCTAAGGGTGAGGGCATAATCCCTTTATGGGCTTAAGAGTCCACTTAAGAGCTGGACTCAAAGATCCTTGTGGGTCCCTTGCAACTCAGAATCTTATGAGATTCTGTGATTCTGTAAACTTCTACTTTCACAGTACTTCCTGTGAATTGTGTTTACTTTTCTGTTTAATGAAGTAATGAATCTGAAGCACATGGTGTAGCAAACACAGGAACATCCCTTACTGTTCTGATTCATATTGAGCAAACCTCCGACATGCCATAAGCCCCAAACATTTAAGATTGCTTCCACTATTTTGATTCATATGCACTCTATTAAAACTGAAAGGGAAAAAGAGAAAACATTAAAAATTTATTGTTCTCTCCCAAGATGAATTTAAGGTTCCAATCAAGATTTATTTCTCATAAGTCAACAACATAATGCCAATGCAAAGTACATGTCTCAGTCCTTGATCTAAAGAATAAAATTTATCACAAAACATTTCTAAAGAAATATGGACTTTCCATCAGTAGGAAATCAGTAGGAAAATATTCAGGTACTTCAGAAATATTTTAGAATGCTCTCCTTTATTTTTTCCCCAAGCAATAAGCACTAGCCTGTTTGCAAAGTAATATCAGAACCTACAAAAGTGTAACAAGAAGTTGTGGTGTCCTACTTTAATTAAGTAAGTTACTAGCAGTCAAAGAAACAAACTTTAAGTCCAATTCAGAGAGTTTGGAGCAAGACTGGATTGACTCCTTTCAGTTAGATAACAATTATGCATCGCTATTACAGAGGACTTCTGGCATAAATTGCACTAAATAGACATTTGAAATTTGGAACATACTAATGGCTCTGCCTCAACACTCCCTGTATACATCTAATATAAACGTTTTTCTGCAAGAAAGCTGAAGTGAACCTCAAGTAGAAGACCTGGGGTCTGCCCACTTTCTCTGTGTAGACTAGCCCTATTTTTTTTTTTTTTTTTGAAATGTCATTCAGACACTGGGGTTTTTTTACCGGTAAAGATCTTTCTGTCTACATATACTCATGATGTATCATGTGTGCAGAAAAAAGTTCTGTTTGTTTTTTTGTTTGTTTCCTCAGAGGATCTTTGGTTTGTTATTGCTTACGAAAAAATATTTAATTTTCAGGAGAAATATCTAATTTTTCTTTTTCAGTGTTCATATAACAAAGAATTTTTATGGACTCAAAATAAATTTAAGATTTTCTGGAACACATTATTGAAAACTATTCTTGGGAGTATTATGAGCCAATGCTCCATACAGAACAGCAAGTACTTTTAGAGTGTACAACATCCAGAGAAATAGGATATGAGGAACAACAGTAATCCGGCAACCAGAGACTATTGCAGAGTGAATAAAATGAAAGCAGATAGTGACAGAATACTTCAGAAACAGTACTAAGCTTGTATATACCTTGTTAACTTGTTTCATAGGTATTAGCACTGAACAATACTAGATTTTTCATTTTAATTTATGTTTTTTATTGGGAAAAAAATAGAATTTTTTCCTTTACAGTGTTCAAATAATTTTTGAACATTTTAAAAATAAAAGAAATAGACTAAGTGATTTATTTTAAAAGTTTATTCTAAAATTCTTTTTGACTCTGTAAATCTCTACTATTCCAAGCTGATTTGATGATACAATATAGTCTCCATCTTCTTTTTTTTCCTCTCCACTGCCTCTTAATTTCTTTTTGTTCCACAGAGACTTATATTAGCAGCAGTTCTTTTTCACCTGAAAATGATGAAATTTATCTCTGCCTGCTGACATTCCCTTCCTTTCACAACTTGAAAATACATTTCCTGTAATTTACAGTGAAATATAGTTAAACTGAATAAATTTCCTCAGCATTAAAATCTGTTACTTCTGTTTTGGATAAGACTGTGCTATGGAGACCTTGCTGATTTTTTCCATCTCTGTCATTTTTTTTCATCTTCTGCACAGGAAAAAAACTCCCCCATATATCAATATCATTCTTCATTTAAAACATTATTACCCATCTATTTACAGTTCAAGCATCTGCTGGATGGTTAATTAATCAAGAATAGACTATGTTGTGTTTATTCAATTAGAAATGCAATCCTTCTTGACATTTAACCAAATAAATTTTTATTTTGCAGAGTAGTTTTGTTTTTACTTGTATCAAAATAACAGAAAGAATTTTACAAGATAGTTCCGAGTATATTATCTTGGCAATTCTATTGTAATTTTGATCAAAAATAGTCTATACTTTAAACTGACTATGCAAGCCTGAAAGTTCCCAAGTAGTTTTGCAGAAAAGCTGTCACCAAAAGTGAAATATCAACTCTATTATTCCATGTAAACTATGTGACTAAAAGCAAATTTTTAATAAAAATAATTAATTTCTTACTCTTATTATTTTAATGTTGCTAGATCTGCGGTTATTTTAGCATATAACTGCTCAATAGGAAAACATACTTTATATGAGACAAAGATTTCTGTTTTACTGACATTAAACAGCAGAAAAATGCAAAGATTACAGCATCAAACCCAGAATAATGTTTACAAATAAAATAGGGCACAACTGAATCACAGAATTCTTTTTTTTTTTTTTTTTACAAAGGGCTATTTTTCTGTTCTTCCGTATATAGAGAGAAACACAGATACAAACTTTCAACATGTTTTCAGGGTTACTGTACTATTTCTCAGCACTTGGATACAAAGAAATCTAATGTGCAAATTTCTCAAGATGCTGAAACTTTATTTTTATTGCATAGATAAAAAAAGCCCCAGATGATGGAGTGAAAATCAAAAGCAGTATGCACATATTATCTTGGAAGAATCATGCCCTCGTTAGACTAACACAGACTTCAAGGAAGTGAACAAAATTTTATTTCCTCATGACATTCTTAGGTTTTCATGATGTTTTTTCTCTTTCTGTACAAAACGTTGCATTTAGGATGTATCACACAAATTTGACTGTGTTCTTGGATTATTCATCATGAACTCATACATCTGTTCCATAGACAGAGTCCACTTGTTTCATTTATTCTGAATGAAAGTGCTTTTCTTAAACAATAACCAAATTTCAGTTCATAACTCTTGAATTGATACTATCTAATAACTTTACATTGGCTTAAAAGAAAATATTTTTTTTATTTTAAGGTAGCAAAACAAATTTCATGGCAGGTGTTCTACTTATTAATGAAAACCATAGTACTAACCCTTGTAAAAACATTCTAAGATGTAGCGACTTATTTCTTGTTCTAGAAAACATGCTAACCAGAGATGCCTATAAAAATGTCAATAATTTTATGATCTGTAATTGCACAGGAGAACATACTGGAACCTGCTAACATGACAGTTCACTTAAATACTGTACATGGCATCAGGATATTTACAATGTATGATGCAGTCAGGTCATCCATCCATTCATTGAAGAGACTTGCAAAGGCTGTCTGGACCAGCTCCCCTGCCATGGTCAGGGGCATCTTGCACTAGATCAGGTTGCTTAAAAATCGACCTAACCTCACATTGAATGCTTCCAATTATGGGTCATCCACAGCTTGTCCTGGAGACCTGTATAAGACAATATAAAAATTCCCATATCAAAAGCCAAATCATGGTGAGCCATATCCCAAGGGAGACTGTGTTAACCTTTAGAAATAAAAATACTGTGCAGTCATTTAACCTCATCCTTTTGTATGAGTCATGAACTACAACCTTGCTTAGAAATTTTCCCAGTTTATCCACCAACACATTTTTCAACTCCTGAAAGTGTCCTTGCCAAAAGCAAGGTGGGAAGTAAAGGACCAGGATTAGCATGAGTGTTGTATCCGCCTCCAATACATATTCTATTTCTCATTTTTGGGTGAAGATATTAAGACTCTTTTTTAATATAAAAATATGAACTATGTGGAGACAGGGTTAACTGAGACATGTGACTACATTTGATGACTTAGATCATACCTAGAAGGTAACAATAAATCTTAACCTGAACTAAATCTCTCACAGAATATAAGACAGTTTTAACTTTACTTACTCGGGGAAGTTTGTGGGGAGATAGAGTATCCTGAAAAGCAAGGTGGTGTGAAGACTCAGCACTTTTCTCTAACAGTTCCTGTGGGTTGAGTTTCCAGATCAGTGTATCTGGGGAAGTTAGCACCATCCAGTCTGGTAACCGAAAGACATAATTTATATCTAAGGCAACTTCAAAAATTTCCAATCTACTGCCTCAGGTGAAACTACTGGATTTGCCTCCAGTTTCCATGGTAATTACATTCCATGCACTGTTTCTCCCATCTTAGAACAACCCCCTCCCAAAATATCCTTTTCACCTGTTCCCTCCAAGTCAACTCAAATGCACACTACCTGCCTGATTAAGCACAAGAAAGTGAATCAGATCCTGAACTTTGAAACTCTTCACCTTATTTATCATAGAGTTTTCTGCATTTTAACTAGTCTTAGATTGCCAATTGCATAGGATAGCAACATTAAAAGATACTTGGACTCAGCTAAATATTTATTTCTGCACTGATCTATTGCATAGTCATTCCAGTTCATACACTTAAATTAAAATCTGAATTAGAGAAGTTTTAGCATAAAAAATAGTTACCTTTTCCTTATAATAGAGCTTCCTGATATATCTTAATGATCACTTCTAACATTCAGAATTAGTACTGTGCCTTTAATGTTATTTGCATTTAGTACCTTACTGTATTATCTTCTATAATTTAATAACTTTTTCCTCTAATATCAATAACAGCTGCTTCCAGGGTTAAAAATGCAACATGTTTTGCCATATTTTATACACTGAATACTGAGGCATACATTATTCCATTCTATTCATTTTTTTAAGATCAGGATTTTCATCACTGCTACTGGTGTTTAGTAATCTCAATGCTATCTTACAGTTCTTCATTTAGAATTTGAGTCTGCTCAACTTTAATCTTCTATGTCTGTTATATTAGCCATCCAGGCTATTATATCAGTACCTGTGCTGGTTTGAGACAAATTTGGAGGACTGTTTGGGAGGAAGTGAGAGGACACAGCAGAAATCCTGAGCCTTGTGCCCACTCTCACATGGGAGAAGAGATTTTATTGACTCTCCACTCTCCTCTCCTAAGTAATGCAGCAGCTGCTGGGATGCTCTGTGCTTCATTTGTCTGGAGCTTCAACAACCTCCGTGCCTGTTGTATTATCACAGAAGCAGTGTTTATCCTCAAGGACAGGGAATTATTCTCTTTACGAGATACAAAAGCTGCATGAATCTTTTCTTATCCTACCATCTTAGTTGGTCTCAGGAAAAATACTAAATTTAGGATTTCATCTACAGGATAGCATATTTCATTTCAGGTTTCAGTTCCACAGCTTTATTTTTTTGGGGAGGAATGTATCAGAACAGGATCTCCTGAATACGAAGTGATGTGGGATACCATGAGGGATGTATGCTTCAGCAATTCTTGCAGGATGTGGTTTGTGTTATGCTGAATGAGAACCAATCAGACATGAAAATTGCAGGTGCTGTCAATAACTTCATTAAATTACTGTAACAGTTCAAATACATTTTCCAGGAGATTTTTTTCTACATCCAGGGCAGTATACTCTAACTCTCTGTAACATATTATCTATAATCAACCTGTCATGATATTTAGCTGTCATATGCTATTCTCTAGACATAAGCAGTAAAAACCTCAACAAAAAGTCCCAAACAACTTGTTATTTACCTATGGATTGCTTCAAATTTAGAAGCAAAATTTAAAAAAATCATAGTAGCTTCCTCAGATTTCCATATAAATATCTATACTTAATATTAGCATTCATGCTTAAATATTAACACAAAAGGCTAAATTTTGTTGATTCTGCAGCAAGTAGTCCACTGATACTCTGACAGTTTGTGATTTCTGAGTCAAAATCTGCCCAAATACAATGCTGCTAAATGTTAAAAATATTCATCTAAACCCTTATTATTAAACACTTATGGAATCATACTCTTTGGAGTTTCTTATATTTCACTGCTGAACTGAAAACCAACATAACTTGAATTGATCTTGCAGTCCATTTTCTTTCAAATGAAAAGAAATTTTATTTTAATTTTATTTTTTAATAAATATATCAATTTTTTCAGTTGATGACAAAAGACATTAAATAAAGACCCACCCAGATTTGCTGAGAATTTGTCATGTCTTCAGTTTAGACTCTCATCTTGCTCACTCTTAGAAAGCAAATTAAGAAACAAAGTTATATTAAACTATTTTCATTGATAATCAGTAACAATGTATTTCAAGTTGTAAATGTACTGAAAAAGTATCGCCGTTTTTAGTCTGTTTAATTACACAAATTCGAATGGGAAAGAACCAATTCTTCAATTTTATACATAGTTATATGGGGTATTTTAGACAATCCCATGCAAATTACCTCTCTCTTCTGCATTTATAGAAGAAAAATTATCTAGTAAATAGTTTACTTGAAAAGAAAGAGAAACAGGTTCTCATCTAAAACTAAGGTGCTAGAAGCTCTGATGAAGGAATTTCAAGTTTTAAATATAATTTAACTGACAATTCATAAAAAAAGAAATCCCAAACTGCTTATTCCTTGAAGAAAGTAACAATAACTATTCACAAGAATAATCTGCCAAGGAGCTTATAAATTCTGACAATGTTAGGTGGGAAAAAGAAGATAATTTTCAGAACCTGACAGTTATTACTGGACTTACTAGCAATGTAATGTGCCTGTAGGTTAAGGTGCTGGCAGACATTCCTCAGTAACTAGGCTATAAAACAGTAGAAAACTGATACTTTATTAAAAAAAAATGTAAATAAGAGTTTTCCTTCACTGACTTTGGGAAGACTTTCATTATTCAAATATTATTAGCTACACTGCCTTGACACACTGCAGTACCTCTATTAGAGAGGCTAATGTGATGCTTTTACTGAGTTTGCTGTTGGCAGATGAGCATTTCTTTTAGACACTCTGAGCATACCCAAAAAAGACAGAGTTGATGCAAGGTGGTTAGAATAAGAAGCAGATTTTATACTTTTGTTTTTACAAGCAGCCCTACCAAAGCTCACTTGTGCACATTTCTTGGTTTTGTAGGTCTGTACTTCTTTTGAGAGTTGTTTGGTTTTTATTTTTTTTTTCAATGAAGGATAAGCCTTTATGTTTATAAATATTAAGATTTACATTAAAAAAACCCTCTCATTATTGTCAAAGTTTCAAATAGCTCTCATGTTAAAATCCCCAAACTTAAGCACACTTTAGCCTATGCATATGTCATGGTGAGTTTAATGTATCTTTTTGTCTTGTATCTTTGTTAGTCATGTACACTGTTTTCAAGCCCAGATCTTGTGATGCTCAGATATTTTCTGACTTCATATCAGAAGATTTGGAAAAAAAAAAATTTGCATCTTGGTTTCTGTGCTTTCACAAAAAATTGTCCTTTTGTTTGTGTAAAGTATCATGGTGGTCCTACTGGAAAAGAGAAGAGTGAAAAACAGCATGGTCTCACACAGAACCTGTGGGAACTGCACTCTTTCTGAAGTAGGAAGTGGGTTGTGAGAAAAGGATACTATAATACTTGAAAAAATAACAGAAGAGACAAGAAAAGGAAAGAAAGGTTTGTAAGGAGAGCTACCTAGGAGCAGAAGTAAGTTTTTTCTTCCTTATTCTTTGAGGTGTTATTCTCAGTCACCTTGATTCCTCTTTCTCTTCTTTTTCCCTCACTTCCTGCCTCCCTCCACCTCTTCTCCAAAGCAAAAGGCAGTTGGGCTTTATCAGGAGACAAACTTTAGCAAAGTCATTCTCATGACTCAATGGGCTTTGGCGTACTGGTGATGGTGACTGAGTCACAGGAAGTGTGTTCAACTCCGTATTCAAAAGATATCAAAACCAGAGCTGCTTTTCTTAGGACAGAACTGTGAGGTGTTTAGGTTTGGTGGAGGTTAGGAGAGAAATAAGAGTAAGTCTAATTCTGGGTAAGTCATTGAAAAGAGAAAACACAATAACAAAGTAGAAAACTAATGCAAAAAAATATAGTCAGAAGCTTTGGTTTCCCTGCAGTGACCGTTCATGTTTTTACTTCAGCAACCTCTTTTCCTGCTGAGAAAATTACTGTGTATTCCAGAAATGTGCACACATTATCTAATACTGCAGTATAAAATATTTACTTGATAACTAGAGCACCATTTTCCTCCCAGTCATCCCTTTCACTTCACACCAGGTTTTTTAGGTTCTATTAACAGCAGGAAAAAGAAATAATTAGTGTAATACTAAGCATCCTCTTTTCCCTTGAAGCTCCAGGGCAGCTGAAGACACAAAGCCCCCTTACAGAACAAAATCCAAAGTGATTCTAGTCAATCAGCAGTTTCCTAGTTGCTCTCATTTTGTTTCTGTGGATTGTAAAGATAACAGCATGGAAGATAAAAATAATTTAGCAAATAACTATGTTGCAAGCAATTACACTAATATTACTTACTGAGCTTTAAATTAAGAATTTTCTTTATTCAGTCTTCATTTTGCACTTCATCTGTTTGAAGTTTCTTGTTTTGAGTTCACTTGTGAAGATTTCCCAGTCCTAAAATAATAATTGCTCTCTATATAAAGTCATTTTGACACTGAAATACTTTGTTGGCCTTACTTCAAAACCTCTTGCCTGAGAACACTCAAAACTGCCATGGGCTTTTTGCTCTGAAATGGCTTCTTTTCCCAGCGTGCAGAACAAGCCACACAGAGAGTCAAGGTATTTGGTTTATTTAGGGTTCTGTGCAGAAAACATTTCTAGTTGGCAAATCCACAAAGCATAGTGATAATCTGAACTTCACTATGTGTTTTAGCAAAGGCCTTAATGTACATTGGCTGTGGTTTACATAGTTCTCTCATTAATTCATATTCTACCTTCTATTGCTTAAATGATTCTCTCACTTCTTATGCTAGTTAGTCCACATGCTCAGTTTCTTCTTCTTTTGAGCTGGTAGCTTTCTTGGGCCCGTGGTTTTGGTCATCCACTGCTGGAATCACCCTTTACCTAGACTGATGAGCTGGCTTCTTTTTTACTCATATTCTGGCTTTACCTTTGTTATTTTGCCAAGTGTCCTTGATTATTTGGCTCAGCATTCCATTATGTCTGTGTTCATTTGATATATCATCTCAAGTTTCTGTTTTTCTATTCTTTCTTTTTAGATGCAGCTACTGAGGCTTATTGAAGCTGCAATTACTGAGACATGTTAATCATAATTTATTTATTTGGAAATTGGATGTCAGCCTTATGCAATTCACACAGTATAACATTTTAAATTTTTATATCAAAGTGTTCATAAAATTAAGAAAAATAAGCACTTCTGGTATTTAAAAAAAGAGGAAAATGAGAAAAAGAAGGAATTAGATGTTAATTGTCGATTTTTCAAGTTCTGTAATTGCCACAATTTTTCTTCTCAACAGTACTGAGATTCATGCTCAGCAAAAACTAAATGTTCAGTTAAGCTTTAATTGACTCAATTTTGTCTCTGAATATGATGAATAAACTCTTGGGAAATCATATAAGTTCTATAAAAACCTTTTGGTCATAGAATTACAAAATTTCCTTTTTAAAAAATGTTTGACATTTTTATCTTCTGGAAATCAGTGTACAAGTAGTACTTGCTTTTTTTCATTGAAAATATTAAAAAAAAAGAGTGTCAGCACTTTATAGATACCAATATTCTGATAATATATATTGAAAGCATTTAAGACAGTATTTTAATAAGATTATTTTCTCACCATTTTCCTCATGGATCTTTTTTCCTTCCACTTTTGAATATAACAGGGTCTTGCTTCAAATATGAATGTAACACACAATAATGGCAAAAGAGAATGGTTGTTCTCCCGTTATTCCCAAGTGTCTCCCAGTCCAGCTGTTAGCACTGCACACACAAAAGTTTGTTACAACAAGTAAAGTTGTTTTCTCACAGCCTAAAGACCCTGCTTATCTGTTCTGATGCCCAAAAATTCCCATTCACTTCCGCCAAGAGCCAAGCTCATGCAATTTCATACTTCGGCTTTCTGAGTCAGGGCAAGTGAGTTCTGTTGTGGTCTGTTGTTATACTATTATCAAGAATGGTTAAAGTGACTTTTTTTTAGTGAACAAGGAAAGTAAAAATATGACTTTTGCTGCTATGCTGTTACATTGCTATGTCTGAGATGCTTTTTAATCAGCAAAATATTAAGTTACAATTTCCTAATAGAATTATCTATGTTACACATTTTATGCTATAAAATCCTAACAAAAGGATTAATATATTTTTGTCTAAAATATGTTGTGGAATTAATAAACTTCTTACTCTGGTTAATATATTAAGCTGTGTTTTTCTATTTGATATATTATCTAACTATGACATCATAATATGATTAAGAAATTGTTGCTTGGAAGTTTCACATTATGGTCATGAATACTACTCTTCTGCAAGGTTATATTAAATAACTACTGTCAGCAATTTGATAACTATAGTATACTCACACTCTTTTCTTTCAGAAATAACTCTTCTTTCAGAAATAACTCTAGCCTAACTAGGCAGGAAAATCTTAGCCAGTTGACAAGTAGAACTGAATTTATGTATAGATGCCTGAAGAAACAGCAAAATAGTGGTTCATTTAGCTTTGAGAGGAGTTGACTCTGCCTACATTTAAAGCCAAGTCTTTTAGTTCCCTGAGTGTTTCTTGGGATTCCTGAACCTGAGGATTCCCACCATGTCTATGGCTACTTAACAAGTTGTAAAGAGAAGATTGCTTTTGTATCTCTACCTATATATAAGATGACAGCAAAAATTACTGGGTTTCACCCTGTATTTAGCAATATAAAAGCAGCTGTAGACAGATACAGACAATAGCTCTCAAAAATGCGTGCCTTGGCATTGTGGAAATAAATTTCAGTTTAACCTCACTACTAACCACTACAGCTCTCTGATGCAACAACCACCACAGCAAAAAAAAAGCCACAAGAAAAAAGAAAGAAACCCAAAACCCAACAAAACCTACCAAAACTCCTAATAAAATCCACATTTCAGCATCAAAAGAACAGAAAAATTTTGTACTACGAGTAAAATTGATATCCAGAAATTATCAATGCAACTCAGATACACAGTAAAGTGCTTTGTATGTTTCTTAAAACTGATTCTTGGGTTACTCAAGGTCTGCATACAATTTTCCTAGTTACATTTTATTTCACTATCAATCTAAGTGATTGATCGGAAAACAATTAAATACCAGGTATGGATATGGTCTACCTGAGAATATGTATGTTGAACCTAAAAATAATTGGGGGGGGAGGGGTTGGTTTATTAATTTTTTACCTGTGGGGCATCATAGAAAAGATCAGTAGATAATTTTTTGCTATTAAAATGGGAGAGAAGAATAATTTCTATTGTTCTATTTTTAATTATTCTATCCATCCAGCAATTCAGTGCTGCTAAAAAGCATTTCTTCCTTTTTCTCTGAGGAAATATTAGTTAAAATCTGAAAACAACAGAAGAATAATTTTTACCTTTCAAATTAATATTTCAGCTGTCTGTCTTCTATATTCTACAAAAAGTAAATATCTCAACAAGAAGGTAAATTATTTCAGGGGTTTATATATCTTGAATGATACATTATTTCATTTTGGAGCAATTATTTCTGTTATCCTCTGTAACAGCTGTAAGGTTTGGGTTCAAGTTGGTTTTGATAACATCGCCTTGATAATTTTGTTTCTTTTATGTCCATCATCTACGGTTTGATCTCAATGGCCTTATGTGTGAAGCTGAAGAAATTTCTTTAAGAAATACTGTACCACATAAGCAGAAATAATCTGACTTCACCATCCTTTCACTGTTAAAAACTGTAATTTATATACTGATGTGGACCATTGCTTTAACCACTGTAACACAAAAGATGCATAAAATAATAATTTGATTATCCATACATACACTGAAGAAAATCTGTATTTCCTTTTAGGCTGTAAATTTACTAGAATATTTTTTGTGGCTTTTGAATGTTCAACTTAAATGTTTAAATATCACTATTTGCTGAAGGGAATTACTTTGAAGAATGGTGCTGATCCCAGCAAGAGCAGATGTCTATCTCTCTGCTCCAAAAACCTCAACTAAAATTCACTTCCAGTAATGAATACTTCTAACCAGCTGCTTGCAAATAATAAAAAGACCAAGAATTTCTCACAGAAAAAAGATCCCAATAACCCATGAAGTGGTGGCAAAAATTATAAGGTACTAACAAGTCACAGATTTTGAAATATAAAGTTCTGTTTTATCCAGATGAATATGTCAGATTGTGGAGATGCCTCTCCCCTGAAATCCCGGGGGGAGGGACCCTGCAGGGTACGGGTCTGTCCCTGTCCCTGTCCCTGTCCCCATGTCACGTGTGCCCCACACCTGTTCCTGGTTGGGTGGTGTGGGTGTCCCTGGGGCCTGGGAAGGGGCAGGGTCCCATGACTGGGGTGTGCCTGGGAACTCCAGCCATGGGGCTGGGGGAATAAAATAATCCCTGAACATCTTCAAAGTATCGCTTCATCTTTCCTTCCAAGTTCATCCCTGTCTTATATGTTGTAAGGATTCCCCTCATTACAACGTCAGATAGCTTTTTTTCCTCTTCTTTCAGATGAAGAGGGTTTGCTAATCAGCTACCAATTAATTGAAAAGAGTAATAAAAGAAGTATATATTTCATCAACACTTTAGTGATCCTGATTAACACTGACATAGCCTTTTCAATACAAGGTTTTAACAGAAGTAATTCTTAAACCGAAGGTCCAAATCCAAGAAAACTATTCAGCAAGTACTTTTAAATTGCTTCTCACTTATTTTACTCCTGCAACAATTTCTACTAGATTTGCAGCTTTCTCCCAACACTGTAAGCCAATTTTTGAATATTTCTGTGATCCAGTGGGCCACGATACAGACATCAGAATTGCTTATTGACTATTTTCCACTACCCGTACAAAGACTGTCCAGCAGTCAAGACTGTCACTGTTGAACTCATAGTAAAAGGAGATTCTCAATATTAATAAAAATCATTTAGTTTGTCTTAAACACTTTTATTCCCTTTTGTTTATATCTCAATAGGCTTAATTCTGTATCTTTTCCTTAAATTGATGTCGGGGCCCTGAGTCTATCCCCCCTCCTGGAGGTTTGGTGCATGGCTTCAAGCATTATCATTACCCTTTGCTTTCTGTAACTATAATTGGATGTAGTAAATACAAACATATTGCTGCCAGGCTTTAAAAATACCAAGCCAGATTAATTAAAATATCTTTAATCTAATTCCTTTCTGTTGTTTATGTAACAAAAATCATAACATTGCAATTTTAGTTCAGTTGTAACAAAAGAGTTTTTTAAATTATTTTCCTGCAATAGGGCAAAATGAAATCACTGTTCCTTTTGGCTTCTATGGAGTGCAAACAGGAAACTTCCTCACTGCAAATGAAAGTCTTGGCTTTAACTTTGTCAATTATTTTTGAAATACCTGTTAGAGCAAGAATCACATCTCGCTTCCTCTGTGAGCCAGAAAAGCAATTAACCTTGCAAAAAACTGTGCCCTTCTTCGTCTGCTTGAAACACCAACCAAATTTTCTCCTTTGAAGTACCAACAGATTTATTAAAGTATTCCAAAATCTTCAAACAAGGAAGCCTCCAGTCTTCTCTGTGATATTCCTTGCTTTTTGCCTGAGATTTGTGAAATCTCCCTGAACTCCACTTGCATTCCAAGATGCAGAAAACAGCTCGTGTATAAGTTCCAAATCAACTCTTTGCTTCAGCCAATGCTCACCCTACATTCATCATGTACTTTTGGTCATTTTGGAGCATCACTTCTCCTATGTTGCCCTAGAGACCTCTCTTCTCTTACACAAACCCATGATCACATTTGTCAAATTTCTGATAATGTCACGAAATTATTACCTTTGTCCATCTCCTGTCCTTATGCTACATCACCAAGTGTTCTCAGACTTTTGCAGAATAACATGGTGGCTTGTCTCCAGTGATTCCAGTTGGCTTATAAAAATTAAATAAATCAAAGGAGCTTCTGGGCAGCATGACAGTTACAGAGATTCAGCTGCTTCTAATCAGAGTCTTGCCCTCTAAGACAGCAGGGAACTACACCAGAAGAAACCTTGGACCAACCACATTCTTGTTCTTTTCTGTGATGTAGTGCATAAATCAGTGCAGCTGATGAGGAAAATCTTATGTTTCTGAGGAAAATTAAGTGGAGAAAGAAAGCCAGGTGTGATGGGAGATCAGTGTGACAGAAGGACAGGGAAAGACGCCCTGAACTGGTGACAGATGTTTTTGCTAAATTACCCTTTTGAAGAAGTAATGTCTTTTTTTCAATTACTCTTCTTTGTTTCTTCTTCTCTGCCATTTTACTTTAAAAAAAAAGGTTGCAGAACAATTGCCTCAAAACAAAAATAAAAATTGAATGCTGAAATTTTTTTATCGTGTATTCAAACTGATTCCTAATGAACACCTCATTTGAAAGTGGCATCAACTCCCCGTCAGGAGGAAGGACCTACCTGTTAAGAATCAGATTAAACCCTTTAAGAGAATAAACATTCAGCAGTTTGAGCAATAATTTTACCCATCTGCCTTCCCCAGTGATGCATCTCTTCCCCTGCACATACAGATCTGACTGACAGGTTATTTTTTTTAATGCTCCATCTCCTGGGCTGTAAGGTTTCCAGCAACTGAAATCACATGAAAATTAGAGATCCTGTCCCCTGCTTGCTTTTTTCTTTCTCTCTTTTTTTTGGACCATCAAGCCCTCTTTTATAAACAGTTCAGTTTCAAAAAAGATTTCAGAAAGTTAAATGCTTGCACCCGTTCCTCAGTTATTTTTTTCTTGTCAGTTTGTTCTATCCCTGAATAAGTGTTTGCAGCCAATTCTGCAGAATATCTTCCAAGTAATACCTAAATAAAGCTTTTCAAACTTTTTTTTTTAATTATAAGGAAGAGGAGTGGCTGAAGTATGCATGTGTATCAAGAATTGCTGTGGTAACTCTTTCTGTAACTGGGAAACATAAAGCTAAACGGAAGTGTTACAGCCATTTTTTTTTTCAGGAGAAAGCAGAAATTCAACAGAATATAATGGCAGTGTAAAAATGTATGGAAGAAATTAGTGTAAATCTCAACAGTCTTGAATTTTTCAAATTAATATTTCACTTAAGATTAATATAATACCAGATGTAGGGACCCTTCTCTGTTCAGAGGTTGAACGTTCAACAGGTGAAAGCTGGAGTATCGCCCTTAGTGCACATACAGAAAACACTTATCTTCCAAATAAAACTTGGGAATTCTGGTGTATGGGAATGAAGAGCATTTAGCTTTTCTTTGGACTTTTTTCTGTCATTTGTCCTTTGGCTCAGCCCAGACGTAGGGTTAAATTTTAAAGAAGAATAAAATCCTGATGTATATTATGAGTGGATCTTAAGAGAACTAGGCAAAAGAAACCAAGGGCAGTTGTAATTTCTCTCTGGAGGATTATTTTTATTTTAACCAATGGAAGGGATGGATTGTCCAAGCAACTGCCTAAAATTAAGGTTGAGACAAACAAAAACATCTAGAATTTCAACTGGAAAAGAGCTGGATAAAGACTGCCAAAGTATGGGTGTAAAGAAATATAGCAGACATATAGAGTTAGGAATCCATTGTTAGTCCAATTTACCTTTTAACAATTGAATAGTCTAAATTGTCTAGCTAATACCTCATTAATAGTGAAGTTAATTCTTGAACATAATTTTCTAATATCTGTCTCTTCTCTCTGTCATCCATTCAATGTCCTTCTGGCTCCAAATGCTGTCAGCTACTATCCTCCTTAAGAAGACTCAGGGACAGGGAGGTAGTAACAGCTTTCCATTTATTCTTTTGCATTGCAGCAATCACAAATCATATTCAGGATGAAGGCTGATGCCTTTAATTTTCCTTAGGGAAAGAAAAACAATGCACAGACAGTTTTAATATGATCAATTTGACTGTTTTCCACTACGCTAATCTAACTTGTCAAAATGTGGAGACAGATTTAAACATTTTGTTGGTTTCCTCTTATCTTTCCCATTAAGATTATCTCTGCAATATCTACTGTATTGATCACTCATAAGCACCATAAATACAAGACTAGCATTAGAATTTGTTGCAGCAGAAAGAGAGAAATCCAACTGCACATTTGAAAAGGCTATTTCCAAGGGTAGCATTAAGCAAATTATCCCTCAGGAGAGCAGTAATTGGAAGCTCAGGTCTATGATCTTTCCTTGTATTTCCTTGTATAATTTCCTCATTTCCCATGTTCATTATAAGAAGTGGTATCTAAGAAGTCACATGGGAAGAGAGTTTTCAGAAACGTCATACCATTGTGCTGAGCCCTTTGTCTTACACTCAGTCATCTTCCTTGAAAAACATACAGAATGAAAAATACTTTTCTAATTCCATGCCTCAGGATACAAAATCACTCCAACTCTGGGGAACTTTATGAAAATAATCATAGAGAATGCTTTGATGTGCATTCTGAAAACATCCTAAGAGCTTGCATTGTGTTTGGCAAAGATTTGGTAGTGGGGTGCTGCAGGGATGTGTTATGGGAGAAGATGCAAGAGTTGCCCCCATCTAGAGCTCAGAGAGTTCTAGCCAGCTACAGCATGGACCTGCTTTTGGCCCAGGCAAGTCCATCAGCAGCAATGGTAGTGCCTCTGCAATGATACTTAACAAGAGGTAAAAAACCACTGAGTAGCAGCGGCTGAGAGAAAGGAGTGAGAATGTGTGAGAGTCACAGCTCTGCAGACATCAAGGTCAGTGCAGAAGTGGGGTGGAGGAGGTGCTGGAGCTGAGATGAAGACCATGGTGAGGCAGGCTTTGCCACTACAGACCACCAAATTCCATGAGGGATCAGATATCCACTGGAGCAGTTAGTTCCTTAAAGGCTATACACCATGGAAAGGACCCATGAAGAAAGTTCATGTAGAAATGTGGGCTATGGGAAGGATTCTCTTTGGAGAAGTCAATGAAAGATGGTGTCTTGTGGGTGGAATCCACACTGTAGCAGGGGACGATCATGAGGAGGAAGGAACAGCAGAGACAAAGCATTATGAAATGGCCACACTTCCCATTCCCCATTCCTCTGTGCCACTGGGTCAGGGGAGGAAGGAGAGAAATTGTGAGTTGTGAAAAGTTAAGCCCAGGAAGAAGAGAGGGGTGGGAAGCTGTGGGGTTGAGATTAATTCTTATTTCTTATTATCCTACTCCAATTTTGGTTTGCCGTAAACTAAATTAAGTTTTTGCATCACCTCAATCTTGAGAATGATATTAACTTTCATTATGAAAGATGTATTAAGGCATTTAAATTCCTCATGCATTTTACATATGCTTTTGTATGCAAATCCAGCCTTTCCTAGATATTTCTGGAAATATATTTTAGCATTTGAGAGCTGAAAACTCAATGATTTTTAGACCATTCTGTCAAGTAAAGGAGAGTGTACACGGCCCTCAAATGACATCATACTCTGCAGCACCAAAATGTACACCCCAATACCAAACAAGGGACCTTCACCTATCCATAAGAGATCAAAAGTAACAGCTAGACGATATCGAAGGAAAACAGATGAGTTCAAAAGCAATAGTACTGGTGTGTGTCTCTGCAGCTACAAGGACTTTGAAGATACACATTGAAACTGCACATTTCTTATTTCATAAAGACAAGCAAATAACATTATTTCTCTAATGCTGTGGTAAGGCTTATTTTTCAGTAGCATTTCTGAATAAGAAAAGCTGATTTCAGCTGAAACAGGATGTAACTAGCTACCTCTCTTATTTTTACAATAAGAGAAATGAACTAGATGCAATAAAAGTTCTCGGGATTAAAATTCAGCCATTTTTCATTCAACTTTTCAGCTGGAAAACATCATAAATTGCACAATAATTTTTATATGTAACTTGTTGGAGGGAATGAAGGCAAAGACTTGTTAAGAAATAACTTTCCAAGGCTAGGTAACTTATAAAAGACAAAAGTACCTTGAGAACGAATTAATACCTGCATCAAGTAAGTAAAATATTTCTATATTGAATTTAGAAAGAAAAAAAATATTCTCATGATCCAATGCATTTTTCTTGGCAGATATTTCCTGTAATAGTGATTCTGCTTTCAATACAGAAAATAGCACAAAATGAAAAGTATTTTTTCTTCTTTTTCTTTCTTTCTTTCTTTCTTTCTTTCTTTCTTTCTTTCTTTCTTTCTTTCTTTCTTTCTTTCTTTTTCCCTATCCTTTGTTATTCTCTATCCTAAAATTAATTTAAATTATTATTATTATTTCAGTGTAATTTTGAAGGTTTGCTTTGTCTTCAGTTTTTGATCTGCAAGTCACATTACTGTTGGGGTTTTTTTCACATTTTTTATCAGTGAAATCTTATACGGTTACATTCTAGACTTCTATTTCTAGAGAAAATTTTTCTTTTTTCTCAGGCTGGAATGTGAGACACTAATTTGCATCCCTTATTTTCAGAATACTGAATCATGCCACTGGGTACAAAATTATGTCATAGTATGAGAACTACTTTTTGCTTATTTACTACCTAACATGTAATACTAAATAGTTCCCATTGCTACATATTAAGATTAAATATGTGGAGAATTGTAATTCTTTGTTCAGCTCAACATTCAGAGCTCTTGACTTTCCTGAATGATACTCTTTAGTTTACATGACCTAGCCAGGCAGGAAGTACTTAAAAATCCAGGGAATAAATATATGGACATAGATGATACATACAGCAGATTTATAGAAGATTTGTCCTTACGTGTTCCAGGTCATAAGATGGATAAAATTTCGTGGTGCAAAGATACATGATTGCCGTAACCACCTCGAGCATGTAATATTTCTAGATGCAATCATCTGCCATCAATTACTGAAACCCAATAAGAGTTAATAGAACATAGTGTTTTAAAAGATCTGTACATATGGTGGTAAACTGTAATGAAGGAAGCCCTGTACTTGTGAAAAACACCACTGATATACTGAGAACTTCTCTGAGAAATGAAAAGTTCACTGTTTTTTTTAATTATAAACCCCAAAAATTTACAGATGACTTTGGCTGTGGACTGCCCTTTTATTTAGACACTTAACCAGTAGACCTAGTGTCTTGTGTCTTTACAGGTAAAGACTCAAGTGAGTGCAGAGCTTTGTTTCTTACAGACTGGAGATGAAAATTATATAGAGAATTACCAATTGCAGCTCAAAAATCAACAGACCTGCTAGTGCTTTGTGGGAGGAAGCAGTGAAAGGACGTAATGAAAGTAGAAGTGAGAGTACGAGAGTGTCATAGCAACAGAGGCACTAACAGAAACTGGCTAACAGGAGCTGTAATACAGGCACAGACTAGAAGGAATACTTTGCTCACCTCCATTGAGATTAACTCCATGGAGCAATATCCTCATGTTTTCCTTGAAAATTTATGCCACAAGTCTTCCTGTTGGTTAGTCCATTTCATTACTCATGAGATAACACTGGACTGAAAGTTAAGTAGCTGAGCTGACAGACTCAGCTGAAGGCTTACTAGCAGTCAAAAACTAAAGACAGAAAGTAGAAGGTGGTGAATGCCAGGTCAATGTCCTGGGTTGGAGAACCTTTAAAAATTATCTAGTTTCAACCCTCTCTGTCAAGAGCAGGGACACACCTCCCACTCCACCTCAAAGTAAATATATTTTTCCTGATATCTAATCAAAACATACGCTTTTTCAGTTTGAAGCACCCCAGATTCCCCCTTATCCTGTCTCACACACTCTTTTAAAAAATCCCTCTCCAGCTTTCTTGCAGGCTCCTTTCAGGTACTAGAAGGCCACAATTAGGTCTCACCAAAACCTTCTCTTCTCCAGACTGAAAAATCCCAATGCTCTTAACCTTTCCTCACAGGAGAGGAGCTCCATCCCTCTAATCATCTTGGTGGTCCTCCCCTAGACTCAGTTCCACAGGTCCTTCCTGTGCTGGGGACCTCATAGCTGGAGGCACTCCAAGTGGAGGACTTAACAACCACATATATAAATGACTTGGTGGAAGATGAAGTCTTGCACGAAGCCCTGTAGATTAAGGAAAAGGATAACATTTTAACAACATTGGAGTTTTTAACATTCAAGAAAAAAATTGTATCTGTATTAATACAATGAAAAAATTCAAAATATTGAAGTTTCAAAGAAAGTGATCAAATGAAGTGGGTTTTAATTTTCTAAGTGGCCAATATGTTCCCCATCTATTGTTGGTTTTCATGCTAAGTGTACAGGGCATCAACAGGCTGCCTGGAAAGATATGCCTTGGAACTGAGACCACAAAGTAAAATGACCTGAATCTTCAGAAGTCTCTCTCTACCAGAATTAATATTCATTTTGACCTCATACTTAGGGGTTTATGACAATTTTGTTATAAATATTTCAATTATGGAATTGTTGGGAGTTATTACTCTTTGAATGCAATTGATTAAGCATGATACATCTAATTCAAAGAAATTTATTCCTTTGCTTGTAAGTTATTTCGTCCAGCTTAGTCTTCTGTGTTCTCTCAAAAGGCTACTTTGTGAACAGAGCAGTTTGCTGCCTCTGAGACTTGCCTCCCCTCATGGGAACTGGGGCAGTTTTGCCTCTGAGCTCGGGCCAGCTCGGGGTCCCCTTGAAAAGGGCTTTATCCACTCAGATGTTTTCAGTAGTGTATGCTGGGCATGAAATACTCACACATTTTGATTAAATCATATGTAAATCCTGTATTTAACATAGGGACATAGTTTTCTAAGTAGATTTCTTCCCTTATGAAACATATTTCTTGCAACAGATTTGAGTACATGTTAGATCTGTTATCTGGAGTAGAAAGGAATCAGCTCTCTGGACAACAAATATGCCATGGACTTACAAATACTCTTTTTCATTGAAAATTTGTTTCCTTGCTCAGTAGGTATAATTTTTATAAATAGAAATAAGACAATTGCTGCATGAAGTCACTCTCCCACACACTGTTTGCAAATAACCATTGTGGCAGCCCGGCTTGCAACTGCAATCACTGGCTTTCAGGGCTCCAAGGAGCTGCAAAAATATTTTCTGTGTCTTGAAATGTTGTAGAAATATGATGAGGGTTTTCATATACCTAAAATAGATCCATACAAATTCTCAATGAGTCCCTGGCATGAATATTGCAGGGGAAAGTAGCAGTACTCCCACAGCAGCATGTGTAGGTACCTCTGGATTGACAGCAGATCTCAAGTTGAGACTTTAACTACAGTTTATGTTATGAGATATGGTGACCAAAGCTGAAGGTGGTCTTGGGTCAGGAATTCAGACATGAGAACTGTGCTACTTTTCCAAACCTTGATATCAAATGTGTCACAGACTAGATGTTTTGACGGATTCAATTCTAGTCTCAAGTAAACTGATACAGTCAGACCTATTGGCCTCTTTTTCCTCCTCACTCACTAATATGATTATACAGCTATTCATCAACTTCTCTTCATAAAGAGAGGCAACAAAACCTTCATACATATATCTATTTAGCAAACTTAAGCCTAAAAATGTAAGAAAAATATACATCTTCAATTTCACATTCTTTGGATACCTGAGAAATAATCACAGTTTCAGGTGATTTTCTGGATTTATATGGAATAATTACTAGAAGGCCTATGTTTGTGAGCTATTGGTAAAGAGGAAAAAATGAAGGAGCAGCTGATAAACACTGTTTAGGAACTTCCTGTTTTTCTAAACTGAGGTCCCAAGGAAGATCATTAAAAAACATGTAGGATATTAGAAGTTCAAACTTTGGCAAAAACTCAGTAATCTCTAATTAATGAGTGGTATGAGATCTGTTGCAGCATAGACCATCCAAGCTTGAAGAAATTATTTAACCATATTTGGTTATAACATAAATTAAAATAGGTACCTTTCATGAGAAAGGAGTTAGCAATTTGTTATGGTCTCTTATCCTTCCTGTACACAATGTCATATAGATACACTTTTTCTATCAAAGATAGAGAGGCATTAATTATGGGAGCTGACCATCTATGCTAATCCGTACTTTTTGTTTCACATAATAATTTGTATAACTTTCCACAACCAACTGAATGCTATTTTATTTGCAAGGAACACTATTCTGAAAAGTCACCTCTCTGGAAACCTAATTATACCAAACATTCAGAAGGCAAACACCTCTCCCTTACTAAACTTGTGTTCTGCAAGATACAAGCTTATCCTCCAGCACAATTTCCTTTCAAATTTGAATTATCTTGAAGTAAGTGTGTATTCGAAATAAAAACAATCCATTATTAATAGGGAAAAAAGTGAGAGAAATTTACCTCATTATTTTTGAGAGAAAGTCTTTATAGATTTGTTTATCATAAAATCCTTAAATCTTTCTGTAGAAGACACAGAATGACCCCATATCAAACTGAGTATTGTCAGTATCATAAATATTAAAAAAAAAAAATCATTCATTACATTCTTATTTTCATTCAGAAAAATATTGTTAAATTATTTATGTAAAACATAAATAAAAAATAAATTATGTAAAACAGTATTTATGTGGGGGTGGTGATCAAAGTTTTCACCACATTATGAATTAAAAATTAAGACTACAGATAAAGTGATTCAACCTGCAAAGCAAAGGGAGGCCAAGATGACAGCACCACAAGCAAAATTCAAGAAAATATATTTGATCAAGTTCTTCTGAAGCCCGTATAAATTGCTTTGGTTCTCTATCCCCATATTTGTACAACTGAAAAGCAGCCATGAAGAACCTGAGTTGTGGTGATTTCAATGTGGTTAGAATGAGCCCACAGAAAACATAATGTGAGCAAGTGAATTACAACATGACACCTCTATGGTGATACAGGTCAGCTTTTGTTCTCTGTTCTCACTTACTCATCTTTCATTTTTAGCTGATATTTCAAGTTAATAAGAGGGCTTTTGTTTCATCCCTTCTTTACCACCCTGCTTAAACTTTGCTTTAGTAATAAATTTAAGATATTTGAGAAAAAAAAACTGTAGAAAGTCTAAGTAGGATTAAAAACATTTGGCTTTTTATGGTATGCCTGCATACCACATATATTCACACTTGAGTTTGGCAACATTACTTAGTCTTCCAAATACATTATGTTTGTTTAGTAAGATGAGATATGTAAGAATAGTAAAATTTCTGGGTTTACAGATACTATTTTCCATCCTTGTTAATGTGCACACACATAAAATAACATCTGAAGAAGTTAAAGTCTGTTTCACTGAGGAATTGGTTGTGTAGAGCAATCTAGTAAAACGAGACTTCTTTCTTATTTTTCAGTGCTTGAAAGCCCAGAGAGACTAAATGAGACTAAATCTGCAGCTTAACTACAGGCTAGACTGCAGGCTACTTGGGCTTCTTGTTAAGAAAGCTGAACTTTTTTATGTAGGTAACCACTCTATGTTCCACAAAAATGGTGCAAATACAGTTTTGGGGTTGATGTGGAGTGGACAGTAGTGTTTAGTAGAAATGAAGAAAGTAAGGAGTCTTGTCATGCTGCACTCAAATATTAGCCAAATAAAATGTAGGGGAGAGAGAGAGAGAGAAGTTGTATTTGGAAACCACTGGTAACCTTGTCACTATTATTTGCTAAGTATAATTGCTCTTAATAACCCAAAATTCATGTAACAAACACACATCATTGACACTACTTTAGCATCTGGACAGAAATGAGGATGCAAAAGACATGAGCTTGCTTTATGTTCTGAAAGGTAATTTCTTCCATCTAGAACAAACTGAGAAAGAAAAGTAGAAGCTTATTCTGCCCCTGTCAAATTGTGACAAGGAATTCATAGAATGAACTAATCTTGTAATCCATGTCAATGTGATATGTTTCTAAGGGAGAAAAAAAAAACCCACACAACTCCACCCCCCCTGCCCCAGCTAAACAAAAAATCCCCAAACAAAACAAAACAAAACAAAACAAAAAAAAACAAAACAAAACAAAACAAAAACCAACCCCCTACAGTCCACACTTTTCTCAGAATTCTACTGATTTGTCATTGGTTTATTTTGCAATGAAATAGGCACTGACTCAACATATTACAAATATGTCTGAGTCTTTAAAACCAAGGTAAAGCAAGCCAACAAATAATCCTGAATAGTCTGTACAGTCATAGAGACTTAACATGTTTGCAGCTGTCAGGGTTTATGGGTGGATCTGGTATTCACTCAGACATAATTATCTCAGTCTAAATTCTCATGCCTTTTAGACACAAGATGTAACTTTGAAGCTAGAAAATGATTTCTTGCCAAAATAAATTATGAGTGGCATCTTACCGAGTACCTGTGAGCCTCAGATGGTCAAAAAGAAATTGTTTTACTACAACTCTAATTTGTTCTACTTATTCCCCCATCTGCATCCCCAGTTAATTACTGCTTTACCACAAGCCACGCTTCTCTTTCCATTTGTCTGAGTGCATACGCAGCTGCTGAGAGAAAAAAAATTGAAAAATAGTGCAATTCTTGAATAAGAGAACAGTGTTAAAAAACATCTTTCTGAGCCTTTAGTCTCTGTTCTGAATATTTTGATGCAAACTACAGTGTGTGGAAAGAAGACACTGGGTTTCTTTGAATGCTGTTTTTGTTTCCTGAAGGAGCCATGGAGAATTTGGCACCAAGTTCGTGCAGTGTAGATGTAATGGTTCTCACTTCCATCAAGTTAATTACTTTGGCAGCAATATATCATCTAAGCTCAGGTTCTGCTACCAGGTAATTACCACCTTATAATTAACTATCTCTTCAAAATGGTTTAGTCTCTGGCTTTGCATTAGTTGTAATCCACAACACCGAAATAAGTCATTTTCCATAGGTGTTAGAGTCGAAGGGACAAAGATCTTGTACATCTGAAATTGAAAATAAAGTTAAGAATACAACTCCATGAGCTCATCTTTTAGCTGGTTTCCAGCCTTTCTGGATCCTGACCAGTGTTGCTACTTATGACTTTTCATAGATTCATAGAATGGTTTTAGTTAGAAGAGACCCTAAATTTCATCTAGTTTCAACCCTGCTGCTATGGGCAGGGACATCTTCCACCACCACTTGCTCAGAGCCCCAGCCAGCTCTTGAACACTCCCAGGGAAGAAGCACCCACAACTTCTCTGGGAAACCTGTTCCAGTGCTTCACCTCCCTCACAGTAAAGATTTCTTTACTAATATCTGATCTAAATCTACTCTCTTTCAGTTTGAAGCCATTCCCCCTTACTCTCTCACTACATGCTCTTTTAAAAAGTCTCTGTCTTTCTTGTAGGCTCCCTTCAGGTACTAGAAGGCTGAAATTAGGTCTCATCAAAGCCTTCTCTTCACCAGCCTGAACAACCCCAACATTCTCAGCCCTTCCTTGTAGGAGATGTGCTTCATCTCTCTAATCATCTTGGTGTCTCTCCTCTGAAATTGGTGCAATAGGTTGATGTCTTTCCTGTGCTGGGGACTGCAGAGCTGGATGCACCATTCCAGGTGGGGTCTCAACAGAGAAGAGCAGAGAGGCAGAATCTCCCCCCTTGCCCTGCTGGCCGCGCTGCTTTGGATCCAGTTCAGGACAAAATTGGCTTTCTGGGCTGCAAGTGCACATTGTCAGCTCATACCCAGCTTGTCGTCCATCATCATCCCCAAGTCCTCCTCAGCAGGTATGGCCTCAATCTCTTCATCCCCAGCCGATGCTGATACTGGGAGCTGCCCTGATCCATGTGTACCTTGCACCTGGTCTGATTAAACCTCATGAAATTCCCATGGCCCCAATTCTTGGGCTTTTCCAGGTCTCTCTGGACGGCATCCCATCCTTCAGGTGTGTCAACAGCGCCACTCAGCTTGATGTCCTCAGCAAACTTGCTGAGGGTGCACTTGATCCCTTCATCTATGTCATTAATGAAGATATTAAATAGCACTGGACCCAGTATGGACCCCTAAGAGACACCACTTGTCTGTGTCTCTGCCATTGCCTAGATACTTAGTTTTGCCAGGTAATGACTGAATGAGTAAAATGTTTGCAAGCAGTTAAACTTGCTGAGGATTGAACTATCCACTAAGGGAATTGGTGGACTGTTAAGCTCATTCTTCCTCTTCATCAATGTACTTAAAACAAGTACATTATTTTGTTACTGATCAAGAGTACAATCTGATGGTGTCTGATCAGCCAGGGCTCTGTCTTGAAGAACAGAAGAAGTGTTTCCATTGTGGCTAAAGAAGAGTCTCCTCAATCTCACAAGCTGCTACAAGCTCTCTGCATCTCCTATGTCTAACCAAGGGAAAAGAGCAATCAGTATATGTTAAATGCCTGTCCTGGGGTGACAGGACATCTTCATGCTTTATATCCCAATCGTGGCTTCTGTTCCCGTGCCCTCAGTTTGTTTTGTCTTTAGCCTGTCCCCTCCTCTGGCTACTGCTGCTGCTGCTTGGCCTTGCTTCTGCCTGCTAGCTGCTTGGCTTTGCTGCTGCTGCTTGCTTGCTGCCTGCTCGCTTTGCTAGCTTTGCTTTTTTTCTTGTTTTCTCCTTTTTCCCCTGTTTTTGTTCTTCCCCTTCTTTCCTTCCTCCCCTCCCTGAAGACATCGGACCTGCTCCGGGCCAGGAGCTCCCCCGGAGTCTGCACTTGAGAGAAGCTTTGCACCCTCCTCGGCAGAGAGACTGCTCACCCTCTCCTGGACTGGTGAAAACATCCGTTGTCATCTCGGGCTGTTTTTTTTTTCCTCGTGCTGGGGAGTGTTGTTTTTTTCTTTTGCTGTTTCTTAATAAACAAGTTTTTTCCACTTCTCCTCTGAGGAAATCCCTCCCGAACCCGGTGGTGGGGGAGGGGGGAAGTTGTGGGGGATTTTTCTCCTATAAGAGGCTCCTTTGGAGATTTTTTCCCCTTGATTTGTCCTAAACCAGGACAATGCCAAAGTGTCTTAGATCTTGAAGCCCTAAATTCCTGCATAATAGGTAAGAAAGGAAACTCAAATAAATAAACAAAAAACCCCACCCTTATTTTAGGGCTTTTTAGTGACATTAGGTGTCATAAGGACTGATTTTCTTCTGCACACTGACAGCTCTATTTTCAGCACAGAATCAGAGTTATAAATTTTGACCAAAGTGTGGGGACCCACAATAGAGCCAAAACAATTGAGAGAAGAGTCTTAACAAACATCTCTCCACTCAGCATCTGCCAAGGAAAGGTTAACCTTTTTTATGGCACACAACATGATTTTGAAGATCCCTGTCTCAGATTCTGTGCTCTGCCTTGTCATTCTACTCGTGAGTATGGACTAAATTAAGCAGCAGAGCATCTACAAGAGAGGTACCTCAGCACCAGATACTGCAGCATTCAGGTTGTATCTAATTTGCTCAGGAAGAATCTGTTAGAAGGAGTCATTGCTTTCAACTGCTCCAAAAACCTGATTTTCCTTGCTGGAATATTGTACCAATAGAAAGACCAACCCTTGCTTGGTTTTCAGCCAATACAGAATTACAAAAAATTACACCAAGCATGCAAAACTGCTACGAATTCACTCTTTTAATGTACAGCATGTGGAGCTGGCCTCAGGCAGTCTGGAAAATCTGGCCCTGTCCAACAGTCAGTAAGTCTCTAAAGGCTGGCTCATGATGTTGAATTTGGCTCCTGGGAAGGCTTTTTCTCCATGGTGAGTAAGTAGAGAAAAGGATAAGGAGAAAGGAGGCAGATTCATCTGTACATGGAGACTCTGAAACTTATGAAGACATTGGAACTAATTGAAGGTTTAACATGAAAATGTGCAGCAACAACACCCCTGTCAAGAGGAAGAAGATTGATCACTAGCCCTACGACTTGGGAATAATCTGGGGCATAGGATCTGTCACGTACATTTGTTTTATTTCTGCAAACAAGAAACACACATCTGGGATTCTACTGCTCTTGAAACAGAAATTGTTCAAAGTACCGTGACCCCCATATGCTAGGGAGTATAACTTCATGCTAGATGTCTAACTTAGCAACAGGAAAACTAGGAATGGAAGAATTTAGTAAGAATACAATCTTTATCTTCTCTTCATTTCTGATGTCCAGGATATAAACATTTTAATTAACTTTTTCTTTTACTTAGATGCCCTACTTTGGCACGTACTTTGGAAAAACCCCTCATTGAAATGAGCAGCAAAATACAACAATATCCCTATCTGCCTAATCTCCTCTATTTTACACCAGGCAGAAAACAGCTTTCACAATGTCTGAGCAAAGTCTGGTACAGATCACATCTAGTAGCCACAATAAGAAAAAAGATATCTTGATTCATTGAAGCATCAATATTTCCAACTATACTGAAAGCTGAAATAGGATTTCAGGCAAAGGACAGTATTTCCCACAGTTGGATGCTTTTAAAATTTATCTTTGAATAGTTCTTCCAGCTGCTAATAGTTACTGCTTGTGAAGGTGCCTCTCCCCTGAAATCCCAGGGGAGGGACCCTGCAGGGTACGGGTCTGTCCCTGTCCCTGCTCCCATGTCACGTGTGCCCCATACCTGTTCCTGGTTGGGTGGTTTGGGTGCCCGGGGGGCAGAGGAGAGAGCAGGGTCCCAGAGGAGTCTGCCTGGGAACTCCAGCCATGCAGCTGGAGGAATAAAATAATCCCTGAACATCTACAAAATATCACTTCATCCTTCCTTCCGAGTCCATCGCTGTCTTATATATTGTAAGGATTCCCCTCACTACAGCAACTATTACTTGAGTATCTCAGGTTTTATAAAAACACTTTCACCTATATTGTCCTTTATTCAGTCCTTCTAAATGGAAAAGACTACTTATCAGTATGCAGGAGTTTTCCTATATAAAAACCATTAAGCAGTATTCTCAGCAGTTATTAATCACACAAACTCTGATGTTTCACTGCCGATTTAAATTAGATGAGGATATGCTTCATCCTGTTTCTTACTCTATCTACGTATAAATCCCATGGCACACATATTATCTATTCCACTGAGCCTATCAAAGTGTCAGAGACTTCAAATGATACAGAAAAAAAATCTTCAAACAGAGAAGGTAACAGTCTGCTGAACTTCCGCAAAGGAGTTTCAGACAGTAGAAGAATGCATTCAGAGAGAGAAAAAAAGCTGGATGCCAAGAATACCAAATTTAACTTTGATCTGCTTCATATCAAAGAGCATGCATATTTTAATTAGATCTCAGGCTCAAAAAATATTATTGCGCTGCCAGACAGAATTAGAAACATTTCGTGTTATCTTGCAGGAACTTGGGGATTTCCACACTGGCAGAAGAGCATTAATTACAGTAAGTAGTGCACCGTAGCTAGCTATATTTTTGAAAAATTTGCAATGTGCTTAGTGTTCATGCCTTTCACAAGATTGAGAGCACTACAGAATGAATTTTTATTTACTGACAAAACAAATCATGGCATGACCATTAGCTATGTAGGTTTTCTTATGCTGCAAAATACAACTGCAGAATAAACATATATTTATATAAGTAGGCTTTGCAATCCTTGAGTTTGGGTAGGAGAGGAAAAGCTTGTATAGATAGATATGTGATATCTTTTATGAGATTAGCTGAAACAGCTAATAACAAGTAAGACATGCTATGAGAGCCAACAACATTCCTCACTGTACTGAACCATTGAGTGTCACATACTACTATTAGTCATAAATTTCAGTCTACATAAACTTCATAAATCTATTGGATAAGACTGGAAGGAATAGTCTTAGAAAATAAACAAATTCATGCAGTCAACATATTAGGCACAGTCTAAGTGAAAAGCCATTTGGAGAAACCTCTAGCCAGCCTTCATACCATATTATGGTATGGTAAACAATGCTCAAATTGTCTTAAAAATAACCTTGATGTTTGACAAGAATATTCTGTTGCAAAGCTGCTTCAAATCTTCCTTTATATTTTTTCAGTCATTCTATTAATCATAACCAGCCCATACTAATATGCTTCCACGCTGTCATGACCGGGGCCTTTTTCTGGTTAAATACCTCTCCCTTCTCCCTTGCATGTATACAGTGAGTACACAGAGAATCTCTTCCAGCTTGATTTTGTTGAACTAAGTCAAGCTCTTGTAGTTTTCATTTGTATGGAACACTCCCTCTGTAACCCAATTACCTTAAAATGTCTTCAAGCGAGAACTTTTCTGAATTTGTCTTTCTTCAAGTCAGCAGAACAGTATTATCCAGAAAATTTCATAACATTTTCACCATCTTGCCTACAATAGCATTAATATCCTGTTACTCCAAACAGATCAGGTACCAATCCCCAAAGTTCATTTAGTCATTTAGTTCAGAACTATAACATGACCCACTGTTGCTTCAACTTTGCCCATTCTCTCATCTTTCTAACTTTATTGTTTCTTGCATGAACTTGTTCCATACTTATCATCACATTCCCTCGGTAATGAATAAAAAATGTTATTTCATTTTTAGGAAAATAAATTATTTCTGTTTGATACAAGTTAGCCTCAGTAAACTTTTTTTTTTTTTTTAATTGAACCCTATCTTATATTGTTATCTTCTGTGTAGCTCCAACTATTCATCATACTATAGTCCAAACCATTAAAAAAGTCTGAAACTAAAGCAATGGATTTTTAGTTGTTTGTCTGGGTTTTTCTCCCCCCTTAAATATAAGCTGTATTCTGAGGGCTCCCATAACAGTAAATTACCTCTCTCTTAGCCTGAAGTTGCCTCTTCCCTTGTTTTTTCTTGTCAAAGCTACTGACACAAATACATTACAGGTGCACTTAATAATTCTAAGTTACTAGTAGATTTATAACTGGTTTAAGCTACTTAACATCCCTTATAAATTATACAGCTGTCTGTTCTATCCTGGTTTCAGCTAGAGTAGAATTAGTTTCCTCTCAGTAGCTGTTACAATGTTGTGTTTTGGAATTTGAATGAGAATGGTGTTTCGGATTCAGAATGAGAAGGATGTTGATAACACTCTCATGTTTTGTTTTTCTCTAAGTCTCATGCTCTGCCAGTGAAGATGTACACAAAGGAAACTGGGAGGGAGCATATCTAGGACAGGTGACCTGAACTGACCAAAAGGATATTCCACACCATAGAGTATCCTGCTCAGAATATAAATTGGAGGGAGTTACCCAGAAGGAGAGCTGATCTGGGTTCAGGAAGGGGGTCTGGCTTCAGTCAGTGGGTGGTGAGCAATTGCATGGTGCATCACTTAGTCTTCCCTTTTCATTTTCATTAATATTATAATTTACCATTATTACTGTATTTCACTTTATTTTCATTTATTATGTATCTCAACATACAAATTTTACTTTGATTCTCCTCTCCATTCCACCAGGGTGGGGGTAGAGAAAGGGAGTGGAGTGAGGCATGCATGGTGCATGATTTCCACCTGGGCTCAAACCACAACAGTCCAAAATGCTCAGTGCAAAAGCTCTGTTTCAAAATGCACTCTGGAAACTCAGAACTTAGTCCCTGCAATCAGTATGTATATTTCAGCACTCAGTGTGCCAAATGTGAGAAGGTTACTCAGAACACAAAGAGTTATACAGCAACAGGGGTAGCTAAGCCTGTTTGGAAAACTCAGGTGAATTCCTAATCACAAGTGAATTCTGATCACTAACAGCCTTGGATACCACATTATTACATGTTTATAAGCTATGGCTTTTTTAGATAATATTTTTATTATGTAAAATAGGCTAAGTAACTGATAATGCCATCTTTCTTCAATTTCTTAAAGTGGAAAAACATTCTTAAAAAGATGTTAATGAGACTGCAAGTGGATGGAATACCTCACAAGCCACCCATAATAGCTTAAAATTGTTGTTATCACAGAGTGGCAAATACTTTAAGCAATTCCTAAATTAATTCCTTCAAAGTAGATACTTGTTTCCTTCATTTGCCCCTCAACTTTTGATCCCAGTGAAACAATATTTGAAAGTAGTAGCTGAACAAACACAGCAATTTTATGAAGAAGATATTTAAAATATCAATTCTGATTAGATAAACTATTGTTATTATCTATAGTTCAGACATCTATCAGGCTGTCAATACTTGTATTCAGTCACAGATCACACGTAAAATTCACAGCAGAATGTGACTGCTGACTGACATAAAAATATTAATATCTACACATTACATTGTGAATTAATACATAGTATTTTAGGTGATTCAGCAAACCATTTGTAGTAACATTTATTTTCAGCATGCTTTCATTTTCTGCATGCTTTCATTTTCTTCTTGGATCTATATTGTCCATACTTCATTTGAAAGAAATTACGTTTCCTCATTAACAGAATAATTAAGAACCACAAATATGTTTCTGTTTATGGCAGAGATGATGTTTTGATTATGTATCCCAAAATAGAGTGAAAGCATCTTGCTGGGAGTATCAGTACTGCTGAAGTAAAAACAACATGTTTTTAATGGATAGTTAAATAGAAGATACTCAAACTGCAAATATGAATAACTTTAAAATATACCAGAGCATTACAGAATTGCCTGATTACCTGTTTCCCATATCAAATTGGTAGATTTTATAGAGTCTTAAAGGACCATTACTAGATAAAACTCTTTCCAGTAGAAGCAAAACATTGTGATCTGTCCTATGCATGGACCAACTCTCTTATTGTATCTCGACTGCTGAAAATGCACAAATGTAGACAAGGAGATTGGTGCATGAGCCTCACATCAATGTATGAAAACTTAAGAGTGATACAATTTTAAAAGCTCATTCTTCCTTGAGAAGCCTTTTGTGGTAGGTTGCTCTTTAAGGCTGGTGATATTATCCATTACTGAGCCAATCTGTCAGCAAACTGATCTATTTTAACATTAAACTTTGGCAAATCAAGTCTGACAGTTGATATTTCAAGCAGACCATCTCACGTGTTTAAAGCCCAATTCATTCTGCAGTGCAGTTTTTCACAATCTGAGTAGCACACACAAGATTCAAATGTTTATATCCTTACAAGACATGCATTTTATGCAAGCTCATAGATATGCAATGACAAAATAGCTGACCTATATGATGATGATCAATACAACTAGTCACTATTTACTGTAGAAAATATAGTTTTCTGAAGATTCAGTAGTTTTTTCAAAGTCTGTATTAAGAAATGTTCCAAATATGCTAAAACTACTGAAGTTATTTTATTCTCATTTTTCTTTGAACAGTTGGTGCCCCAAAATTAATTAAAATGCTGCCTTTCAGCTTTGGCCTGTTAAAACTTCTTTTATGACTAGAACATAGTGTCAACACAGCTGGCCATCAGGTGAAAAAACATCTACATTTTAAAAATAAATTAAACTGCGTATTTACCCATTATGACTCAACATAAATGTTAGACAGTGCCATTATGAGAGAGAGCTATGAGTAACTGAAAAAAAATTAAAATATTACAATATTATATTAATTTCTCTTTCTATTTCTGAAAACAGAAAAATAGTATCAGGTCTTACCACATCAATTGCTGAATGCTGAAATATAACAGGTCAGCTAAAGAAATCAGTTTCCTCATTCATAATTTCTTCTCTCCTTGTAACTTCTCCCCTTATTCCAGCAATCAGTGTGGCAAAATCTCCTTTTACCAAAATACTCTGAGAGCTCGACAAGCAGATCATTCATCAGGACTGGAAGGCTGCAATTAACTTGAGTAGAATGACTTATGTATTTAATGTACAAAATCATTTAATAATTGCAGTTATAAAAAAATACTGGTATATAAAATAACAGTGTAAAAAATACTTAAAAATTGTAAATTATATTAGATTTTTATACATATAAGTCTCATAATGATGATATTACCAAGAATTCTTTTCAATATTTTACAGTTAAATGAGACTGCTATGAAGTTTTATGCCGCCAGATTGAAAGAAAGCTCTATCTTGGACCAAGAAATATTGGCCTAATTTACACCAGAAAGAAAACAAACCACTCTCAGGATCAGAGAGGGTTTTTTTTGGTGAAAGAAAAGGTTGAAAACTGCAAATTGCAGAATTAATACATAAAGTAATTCCTAATTTAAATAGTGAAATCTCCACAATAAGCTGCATGCACACTCCTACCTACAAATTCTACTGGTGTAGGACCAAAGTAGGGCTTTTCACTCAACATGAAGTGACCCAGCACAAATAATCCTCAAAACCATAAATAATTGCAGGTATCAGGTTTTCAATCCAGACCCACAAGTCTGCAGTAACTCAAATGAGAAATCAAAACTGAAATCCAAAATAGTGTCAGTCACTGTTGATTTATATCAGTGTGGAAGAGACATCGGAGAAACAGCCCCAAAGTCAAAATTTGAAGTGTGCTCTTCTGTGGCCTGAAGCCAAAAACTTCATGTCTCAAATATTTGTTAAATAAAATTTAAAAATTTAAATAGGAATGAATGCTGTTTGTGAAATTGATTAGAGAAAGGGTTACTGAAAAGTTGGTTTCGGTGACAGAAACTCCATTTTTCTAACAGTGCAACACTTATCTTTTCAAAAGGAGTGAGGCAATTTCATAAGATCTTTTCAGAAACACTTAAGAAATGCTGGCTTCACTTTTTGTCATATGCAAAATTAAAACTGAGGGCGGGGGGGGCTTCAACCTATGAAAAAAGAGCTACTATAAGAAAATAGGATAACATTCCAGTGATTTCTAGTGGCTTGAAAACTGGACAAACACAGTACTCTACCTACTGGGATTCAAGTAAAGCAAGCTCTAAACAGTGCTAGTGTTCTCTTCAAAATAGAAGTTGACAAAACATGCCAAAAGTTTAGGATTATTAAACATTTTAATGAGTAATAAAAATACAAATATTTTAATAAGATTTCTGACAGTTGCATTATATATTTTGTTTCTTGGCCATATACCTCATTTATGTTTCTCAGATTGGTGCCTTTATTCTTGTTTTCTCCCCGTGAATAAAGATCCTTACCATTCACTTGCCTCTCAGAACTCAGGAAGTAAGGAGAAAGTGGCAGCCAGGATTAGGCTCCTGACAAAGCTCTGGGAGATCCAACATGACAGCTTGAGGCTAATTTCTGAACAGTTCTTGGGTTTGGGTCAGAGCTCAGAACAGTCCCCCCCAGGTGCCTGAAAACTGGATTTACAGTTTTCACTCTGAATGATGCATCAGCATACTTTCCCTGCTGCAAGGCAGCAAAAGGAAAGGCAGATAAAATAAAAGCTATGTTTTGCAACAGTCCCCCAGTTTTATTCAGCATAGAATCCTATAGTGGTTACAACTCTGGGTTATCGAAAAACTACAGTTCCTTAAAGTACTGCAAACCTTCAAGATTTCATCAAGTGTCACATTATTTGGTGATGGGAAGGGTTGAGTTAAACCATTTAAAAACAAAACAAGAAATACTTAAGTTTTAGTCTCTACTTATGGAGAAAATTTTAAAAATATGATCTCTGATGGCTCAAGAACATAAGGCAAAGAAAATATACCCTTTGAATTTCATGGCATTTATAAAGACCTGAGTCACAATTTTTGTATGCTTGAAACTGACAGTAATTTATTTAGTCCAGCATAAGTATGAGAAATGATAGAATAAATATAATACAGTTGTTTCACTATTATCATACACTTTTAAAGACATAATAAGTGACAGACAGTCTTACATTCTGTCTTTACATATCAAAGACTTTTACTCAATCAGCAGAAAACCTTTAATCAAGTCCCTGTCTGGAGAAGTAAGGGTGGATAGATGTGTATGTTTCACAATCTGTATACCAAATAAAAGTATCATGATCTCACAAAGTGCTGTGACTCCATCATGGTTTTGGGCAAGGCTGAGTAAAGTCTGCGCCTCTTTTTAAATCAAGTTCTTTTTTGTTGGCTCTCCCCATCTCATGGAACAAGAAGAAACCTCCATGTCTTCAGGGGAGCACACCCCAGGGCACAGGATGAAAATGCAAGGTATCTCTTGGACTTATCTTTTTTTCCTGCTGCTCTAGGAATAAATTGTCCTACCCAGCATATTACCAGTCCAGCAGTGACCCTGCAGCACTTTTCTTGGGAATAGATCGATACCAGTGGTGGGTAGGAGAGGGGGATGTGAGGTGGGCTTTGCTTTGAACTTTTCTGCTTCCATGAAAACTGCAGAAATTACATATTCATTCTAACTCAAGAACACATAGGGTCACTATGTTGTAGATGATCCAGAGTGGAGGGAAGCAGTCAGCACAAACCCCTAAAACAGCTATCAGAACAAGTTCATAGCACCAAACTGGACAATGCATTTAGGGCTGCTTTACTGTCCATCTGTAAATAGACGATTTACTTGCATTGTCTCCAGTTTTAGTAAAATTTCCACAGGTATTTGAGCTCTTGGGTGGCATTTCCCAAGGAAATTAGTGTTACCTCCTCTCAAAAACACATGGGGTTTTACAGAGGTGTTGTAATGTTTTTTCACCTGATTTCACTTCTATCCATTAAGCATCAGTAGCCACAACTGGTCCCCTGCCCAAATGTTTTTTTATGCTTCTGAGGGAAGAGAGAATTCCACTTCTTATGGGACATTCAACATTTATTTATTTGTGTGTTTGTTTATTGACTGATTTATTTATTTTACTATAATATGATCACAAAACACATGAAAGCTGCAGAAATAAAAACAGTATTAAAAGCTTACAGTTTAGAAACAGTTTAAATTCTACTAGATAACCTCACAAACATTTTTAATGGATGGGATTGTGATCAAAAAGGATAGGATTATGCTCAAACCTGAACCTGAAAAGGCCATGCCTATTTGTACAACTGGAAGTAATTCCCTGAATTATAGCCAAATCTACATAACATTGAAAAATCTGAGGCAGATATTTCTTACTGAGCTGGGATCTTTGTGCAAACAACTTAGTCATGTAAATGACTGCAAAAAAATACTTTCAATTCATTGCTCAAAATACTGTAATATGTCTTGGATGCTAAAGAAAGCCATTCAGTTAATTCAGAAAAATGTCCTCATTTTCATGCACTCAGAACCATATGATTTAGATTTTGGGAGAATGCAGGAGGATTTTTGAAAAATAAGAAAAAAAAATTCAGGAACTGCAATATTGGGATTTTTTTTCAAATAAAATACCACTTTTAGCAACTAGGAACTTCTAAAATCAGCTCATAATCAAGGCACTCTCGAGCCATATCTATAATCTGCTACAAGTGCATCTCTATGAGCACTTCAGCTCATATCAACAATACTACGCCATACAAATTGAATTTCCCAGTTGTTGATGTTTAAGATATTTTGGTTCACATAGCAGAGCAGACAAATTACAAGGAAGTAGATACTTTCCTGATGAAATTAAACTGAAGGGGCACTCCAGAAGCAAAACAAAGGCTCTCCACCCACTAAGGGGCATTCACTTTATAGGAAAAGAGCTAGAATGAAGTAGCCTTACCTGCATAACAAAATTCTGGGTTATCAGAACAGTGTCCTTCTGAAAAATTATGCTTATTGTGTTGTATCATCTATTACTGTGAAAATAAGCCTATGAAATTACAGAGTTGTTGACAGTCATTTAGACTCATTCCTGGATGGAGAACTCTCCAGTACTTAAATCAGACATGATTATCATGAGACGGAACAATTGTCTTCTGTGTTTGAAGAACTGGGGACATTATGTTTGTCCTTAAATAAATTATAGATAATAAATGGTTTTTAAGGGAAAAAATATTTTCAAATTCTGTCAAAAAGAAGCAACATTAAATACTCCTTTCTGAGTAGAAAAATAGGATTCCCATGAATATGTTTCACTGAAAATCTGTTTGAGATTATCTGGAAGGAGATCTAACAGACACATTTTCTTCTGTAGCAGAAATGAAGGTGAGAATAAGAACATTTGTCTTTTCAAATTCATTTATTAACAAAGTACAAATTGGGAGGCTAAGAAAATCACAGCCTGCTTTTTTTTTTGTAAGACCTGTAAATATATTTTGATTTTCATGTGCCTTCTGCCTTTGAGTCTTTAGGTAGTATTTGCTTAGCATTTTCAGCTTTTCTATGTTTAGACTCTTTATTCAATCATTTGTTTATTTTTAGATGACAGTAGATATCAGGTAATTAACCAGTACTAGGACCTGTAAGTTTACAAAATGAAAGCAAAATCACAAGTTCAAGTACTTTTAGTGAGTCTCATTATACAGTACCAAAGAGAAGTCACATTCTGTGGCAGCCCAAAGCAGCCCAAGTGGAAATCTTGAAAACATGAGCTGAGTGTGTTGGCTCCTAGAAAACTTTACAACACCCACTCATTTCATTCTAAAATGAAATTAGAACCTTATGTGAGGTGTTTGTTTTCAGGACATATTCTAAAAAAAGGAGCAGACTCATGGGTATCATAAAACAGAATACTGTCAACTGAACAGTATTTCAGAGAATATGTGCATAATTTTAGTAACAGTATGCAAAAGCAAATATTTAGCAAATGATTGCTTTGATGGCTCACTCACAGCTTGGAAAT
>JACBWW010000015.1:1517113-1694310 GCA_020086605.1 Lanius collurio
TGAAAGGATGTTTTAGCAAGGTGAGGGGCAGTCTCTTCTCCCAGGTAACAAGCATTAAGACAGGAGGAAATGGCCTCAACTGCACCAGTGGAGATTTAGGTCCTAGATATTAGGAAAAAAATCTTCACTGAGAGGTTTGAAGGCATGGCAAGTGGTGGGATCACCATCTCTGGAATTGTTCAAAAAATGTGTAAGTGTGGTGCTTAAGGACATGATTTAGTGGTGCATGTATCAGTATTAGGGTAATGGTTGTACTCAAAGATCTTGGAGATCTATTCCAAACTTAATGATCCCACGATTCCCTAATATTTTCAAATGCAATGTGGAATCTTGGAAAATAATGCAAAGAACCAAATTAATTAGCTAATATGACGTAAGTATTGTCAGGATAGAATTGGTAGGAGTATTACCAGGTATAAAATTCTGAAGTAGTTTAGAAATTTCTTTTAAAATCATTCTTGTCAAAAGAAAGGACATTTTCTGAATGAGTGTGCAATTTTTGTCCTAACCAAACAAAACTGCATCTGTTGCAAGGAAAGAATTTTAAACTATTTCATCACGTTGGATTTATAGAATAATTTTGGTATCCTCTCTCAAGTAGGCTCCATCTCCAGGAATTTATTTCCTTCTGATGGTTCTTTTCTCATTTGAAACACACATACAGAGAAGGAAAAAAACTAAACTGTATACACTAGCTCTGTGTATGAAACCTAGTATTATGAAAGAATTTCTATCACTCTGCATTGTATGGTTTTTGACAATTTCTGTACTAAAAAATAGGGGTTCAACCCCTCCATAGACTCTTGAACTAATTGTTCAAATTTTAATCAGAGACAAAGTCACCTTTCACAGACCTCTAGGTCTCTGACCAGCCAAGAGGTATGCAGAGGGCATCTAAATCAATATTCCCCTATCTAAATCATGTATTCCTATGTAACTAGGAAATTTTCTCTGTTAAATTGGCTTTTCCAGTTCTACCTTCACCCTGAATAGACTATCTTCCTTTCCTTCTCCCGCTCCATTTGTTCTTTTTACTGCTGTCAGGCTTTCCTGACTCTCCATGTTCCTCTGCAAAGTGCAGCTGCTTCCTTCTCTCCCCAACACCAGTAAAATTTGCAGGCCACTAATTTTATCAGCCAGTTATCTTACTAAAATTAATGTGAAGAATGTGGGCAAACTTTGAGAAAAGACTGATCTGAAATTACCCCACCCATATGACAGGAATTTTAATATGTGCTCAACATCTATGAACATAATGCTGATTCTGTGTTCTTCTTCTATCTTCATTCCTCATTACTTTTACCACATCAGATTTCATGGAATTACTTGACTCTGTAGGAAAATGTCCATATTTGAATGATAACTCCAAAGACAAGAATCTAGGTAGATGTCTAAATATCACTTTGATATTTGAATTTGTGACTGTGAGTGGTTTCATGGAAAATTATTTTTTTTTAATGACTTTTGCATGAATAGAGAACTGAAGATTTTCTAAATGTCTCTTAAATACATAAGTTTGTCAAATTGCCTTTACAGGTAGACTGTAGGGTCTGACAGGCCCTTGTCCTGGCAGGAAGCCCTTGTTTAGATAAAGGAAACTGCACAATCTCCAGATGTGGGGTCTGACAGGCCCCTGCCCTGGCAGGAAGGCCTGGAGATAAGGAGTTCACACAATCCCCCTGCAGGCCCCTCTTTGGGAAAGAAAGAATCTTTTTGGTTACGGCGAGAGAAGACAGACCCATGATCCTCTAGGAAACTGTATGTAAAATACCCTAATACCCATTGGTTTCTCACCCTTTCACACCCACCTCTGCACCCCCATAAAAGAGACCCCTCTACCCCGAGTCGGCAGAGGATCCGTCTCTGGTCACCCCTTCACGGAAGATGGAAGAATAAAGCGACTTCTGTGGAACCACCAGCAGGGCCTCTCCTCTCTCTGTCCGGGCCTGGCCAGGGGGGTTTGCCTTGCAGAGCAGAGCTGAAATCACTCCCTGAATCACTGAGAGCTGATGGCTGCTGAGCCAGGCACCTCTGCAGGCACCCCTGGACGAGGGCTGAGAGAAGCCACGACCCCCTGGGAGACGGTTCCTCACGGGATCACCTCTGCAGACGGTTCCTCACAGGATCACCTCTCCAGACGGTTCCTCACAGGATCACCTCTGCAGACGGTTCCTCACAGGATCACCTCTCCAGACGGTTCCACACAGGATCACCTCTCCAGACGGTTCCTCACAGGATCACCTCTCCAGACGGTTCCACACAGGATCACCTCTCCAGACGGTTCCTCACAGGATCACCTCTCCAGACGGTTCCTCACAGGATCACCTCTCCAGACGGTTCCTCACAGGATCACCTCTGCGGGCCGGCCACGGCTTCTTGGGTCTGAGCCTCAGACCCCAACCAGCACTGGCTGGGCACCCCCAGCCTTACTTACTAGACAATGTTACAGGAACTTGTACTAGGACTGGCTGAAATGGTGCTAACTGATGTATTTAGAGGGACTTGTATCAAATTCTTTTGCATAACTTAAATTCAGATTTACATATTTAGACCTATTGTGACTACTTTTCTGACTTTTCAGTTCCAGGTATATGCACAATCTTTTCACATTACCTGAAGCAGATTGAAGTGTCAGCTTCAGCAATAAGATGTGCTGACTTTGTTGAGGAGCTGCAAAGTTTGGTTTGGCTCAATTTCTGACTGAGCAACTTCTTCAACTGCTCAAGACACTCTCTAGTTAGCCATGAAGTTGTGTCTCCTCTAACATCTCATGCTGCTTTGCACAGCCTGTGTATCTTGCCACCACCTCTTTTCCTAAGCTATATATGAAAAATATTACCCCTGAAATCAAGAATATTTTTCTGCAGTCAAAAACATACATTTAATGAAAGCAACAAGTCCTCTTCATTGTAGACTCTTTCTAATTCTCGTGTTCTAATTAATGGTCCACTCTAATCCATTCATCTCTACCAGGAGGAAATGGAATGAAGCCCCTTGTATTTTATTAGACATTTAGCAGTAGACAAAAAAAACCCCAAATCTTAATTGTATAGCTATTTTTTTTTTTTTCAAGTGGCTATTAATTGCCAATTGTAAAACTATAAGTATTCCTTCACACCACTTTTAGAGTGTACTTCTTGGGAAAGCTGATTTAACCTCAAATGCATAGCAACACGTAGGAAGATTTACACCATGGAATTGGTTAAACATTTGCTGTTTTGAGAATAGAAAGCAACTATCTTTAGACATTTCAAAAACTCATTATGCTCTTTTTTCTAGCGCATATTTAGTGCATATTTATTCTAGTGCACATTAAGTATTGATTTTTTCCCTCAGTTCCTCATCACATTTTATTGGAATATTTTATTGGCTTTTTTCTTTTCCCAAAATCTCCTTTGAATCTAGTTTTTAGTAATTGTTTCAGTCAAAAATAGAATTTAAAGAAAATTAACTTCAGATTTCAGTCCAGGCACAATTTTAAGTAGAAGAGTAGGTGTTTTCTTTTTTTCTAAGTCTGATGCCATCTACTATGGAAACATTTAAATTATGTGAATGTTACCCACAGAGGCAGATAGAAAAGCAAATAAAATTTTGCAAATTTAAATTCAGAAGACCTTTTTTGTAGAAAAAAAACTAAAAGCGTATCTCACAATATTGTAGCTTGGAAGAGGATATCTTACAACACTGTGTCTTAGATAAGTAGTCTAAGTACTAGGTGCCTGTGAAGTTGGGATTTTAGCCTATAATTTTAGAGCTAAATTACTCCTTTTAGTTGTTCTGTATAGCAAGATGGTGAGTTTGGCTCTCATTCAGACTGGTTTTAGAGGGAAAGTTAGTTACTACTAAATAATACATCAAAATATTTAAGAAATGGGAAGTGTATTCATCAAACTACCAAAATAGAATATATTCATAGCAACATACAAAATATCTGATCTTTCTGCAAGCTCATGTGTGCTTCTTATAGCCCATAAAAGACCAGTTAAATTTTAAAATGTGCTACTTCATATTAATACACTTACGTAAAATTACTTTGCCTCTTGGCTTTGAAATTCAATGAATTATAGCATTTTTGAGATACAGTTGCAGCTTATGGTTGTAGATTACATTTCACAGTGATATTTACATCTCTGCTATCCTTAAACAACATTAGCTCAAAAGTAAACCAAAGCAGACATCACAGTAAGCCTTAATATTTAAAGTATACATCATGAAAAAAACCCAAAACCCTCCAAACTTACAAAACCAACAAACCAACACAATGGGTCATAATTCCAGAAAATATGAGATGTTACTTATCTTCAGTGACTGTATTTTCAGCAAATTGTTCAGAACAGCAATATTCTGAATGATGTTTCTGGCTGTAGTTCCAGACAAAATTTGTAAACCATATGGACAAACAGCATGCCACCCAGAATGTTCCTTCTTCTTGTTCTACTGTCAAGCAATATTTTAAAGACAGGGAGGCCTGCTCAATATCTCACTGTCAATACTTTCTAATATTGCACTCACGCTGGTATTTAAAAGCAAGCTGTGCATTATTGCAGCCTAACCAGCTAACTTTAATATCTCAGAGAAATGTACAGATCAGATAGATGAAGAGTTTTGCTAAGGTGCATTTAGATCAGTGATTACAAGCGACAAACCAAATAATCCATGCAATGACCATAAATGTGGTCATGCAGCAGACAAGGCAAGAATATGATCTCACTGCTGGTCAACAGGCCTATCTGTACTTATCAATGTGTTGTGAATCTTGAGTACAGTTCTCTCCATGGGACAATATGCTTTTATTTCTGCTTAGGTTGACCTACACAAGCTTAACCTCAGAACTTCAGCTGACATTTCACAATCAGAGTTAGGATCATCTAAAGAGAATTTTATTCTTCTGCATTGTTCCTGATTATTGTAGTATGAACTTTCTGCAAGAACACAATATAGTTGCCTCCAAATAAAGCTCCAGTATCTTAAGGTGTTATATATTTACTTTCATTCAAATAAAAAATTCTACATTCAAAACTAATTTTTTATTATTCTATCAGTGCTGGTTTATTCAACATATCAGACCCTACAAGTAGAGAATCACCTGATTTGAACATACAGTAAATTTATGGGGTTGGGAATTTCCTTCCTGGAAATAGTAGCTCATATTTCTCTGGCTGGCTGGATGACGTCCCTGAAAAGTCAGGGAACTCTCACTACTTTTGTTACATTTAGTTAATATTTACTACACTGAGGAGTATGACTATAAACTTCTAAATGTAAGCTGATTGTCTGCTTAGGCTAGGCTAAATACATGCATAAATTTGTTCTTGATGCTTTCACTTAGGCTTTCAAATAATGTCAAGTTTAAATAAACAAGAGATGAAGATATAAATCTGTGAAATACAATAAACTTAATCCTATAATATTTCATACACTATCTATAGCCAAATTTTCAAAAAAGAAGAGAAAGGATGTTTTGTTTTCTCATATGCTCATTTAGAACCATATCCTTTGAAGATCTGTAAAAATTAACCTTGCAGCAGAATAGGAACATCAGGGTTTTTTATCTAGAGGAATGTATCCACAGCTGAAGAATCAGGGTATAGAATGGCCTATCAGGGGGACATTCTAGCTGTAGCTGGAACATTACTAGGTCAAAGAGAGTCTTTTTCTACAGTATGGGATTTAGTTAGAAGCAGTCTTCTGACTGTTTTAACCTGGTCTATTCACTGATCAAACTGTCAGTTAGAAATCCTTCTCTTCCCCTATTCCATCAAGCAGTGCTTAGTGCAGCCTTAGCAGATAAGGAAACAGTGATCACTTGGGTGAATATCTTGCTACAAAAATTCCCCTAATTTTTTAACTAACTTCATTTTCCAGAGCAGAGATGTGAACTTTCAACAGAAGTGAGAATTAAGTGAAATGAATGATTATGTATGATCTCAACTACAGTGCCAACATTGCTTCTACACTTTCTTCTACAGTGCTATTTCTTCTTCTTTGAAGCTCAGCACTTTTCAGCAACATTAGTAGAAACTGGCTTCTGGAACTCAATTGTTTTTTAGAGCAATGGATCACTCCTTGGTTTCTCAGACTGAAAAAAACTAACTCAAGTCAGGGAAAATGCTGCAGCCTGCTCAAGTTCAGGCTGAGGGAGCTGGGGCTGTTTATCCTGAGAAAGAGGAGGCTCAGAGATGATCATCTATTGCTCTCTACAACTATCTGAAAGGAGGTTGTAGGAAGGTGGGAGTCAGTCTCTTCTTCCAGGCAACCACTGACATGACAAGAGGACAAAGCTGCACCAGGAGGTGTTCAGACTGAGCACAAATTCAGGAGAAATTTCTTCATGGAAAGAGTTGTTAAGTGTTGGAATGGACTGCCTGGAGAAGTGGTGGAGTCATCATCTGGAGGTGTTGAAGAAATGACTGGATGTGGCCACTTAGTTCTGTGGTCTGTTTGGCAAGGTGATGATCAGTCGAAGGTTGGACTTGATGACCTCAGGGGTCTTTCCCAACCAAAATGTTTCTGTGATCTGAAATGCTTCATAATCTGAAAACCACAGACCAAGAATTTTCATTTAGGATATTCTCTTGAGTGTAATATAGTTTATATCTACTAGCACAGAAGTTAATATAGGCAGCTAAGAACTAGGTTGAAAAATTAAAAGAGTTATAGAAGATATTTATATTTATTTCTCCTGATCAAGAATGCACAGATTGCACTCTAGAAGGCACTTCATGCCAGACTAGCTAGATTAAAAGAGGCTTCTGCTGTTATAAAATTAATTACCTATTACTTAAAATAAAAACTGATTCCAGAATGACAGCTTGTTTTTTAACATTATTTTATAACCAATTATTCAGTGAATAATTACATACACTGAACTATGAAATATTGCTTGAAGGAGGGAAGCTCAAGGATTGAGTTACTATGCAGCATAAAGTAATGTTGAGCTTTAATATTTAGTTGAGGTTACCTGACTTTCACCCAAAAATGTTCATTAACCCAAATCAATGTGCCTGATTAAACTCGACCATGGGTATACTGGAGAATTTTCAGGGACAAAAATATTATTTATATCAGTCTTCTGTTTAGTACAAGGTATATTTTTTAGCTGAGGCTTCCATATTTTGGAGAAATATAAATTATTAACCCTAGCAGAAGACCAGGATAAGAAATAAATCAAAGTAACTGTGTTACATCCTCTTTAATTTCCTTCTTAATTATATGGAGAGCTTTTCTTATCTTTTTCACCTCTCCTTTAGCAGAAATTCCGAGATCATCTCTGGTGGAAACTTATGAAAGATGGAATATGCTTTGGTTGCCCTCACCTACTACAGCTATGAGACCAGCCACCCTGTCAGATGTCATAAAGTCAATGAATCTTAAAATACCATTATGGACATTATTGGAACAGTAGGCACCTCAGGCTACTTTAAAGAAAACCTTGTGGTAAGCCACAAATATGCTACACAGTCTCATGAAAACAGAAGCCAAGGAACACAGAAAGGAAAGGAAATATGTTTTTATTTTAAGAGTTGTAGTGCAACCACCGCAGAAATAATTGGTTCTTCACAGTCTGTATGTGTATACATTTTACATACCTTTATATACAAAACACATTTCAATTCTTCATCAAACACAGATGTTTAGTGATGAATATGAACGGAACAGGAAGCAGAGAAGTGATACAATAGGTCTTTTAGAAAACAAAATCCTGTATATATTTTGCTTTTGTAGAAATGCCATAGGCCAGCATCTGTACCTGGGTGTCACATAGGTATTCTTATGATTAACTCCAAAACTGAAAAATCCCTTAATTAGGAGAGCAAGTCTTAAAAGTACATTTAGTACATCATTTTGAATTTAGAAATTCCATGACTGCTTTTCCCAAGTCGCTGAGAAAAGCACCTGCATCCTTTGAGCACATATTTCTATTAATTTTTTGGGTCATATCTGCAATGACTTTTGCCTGTCATTTCATCAGTCAGAACTTCCCCAGATTTTTTTCATGTTCCTCCAGATGTCTGGAGTGCTGCTTAAAAAATGGTGCCACATTTCAGCTTAATTTCAAGCTTCTGATATTGAAGAAAAATGAAAAGATTGCATTAGTAAAATGAGTGGTCCGACTGCTTGATCCTTGATATCCTGTATAATTCTGTAGTGTGCTCCAGCCTGCCAGTTTGTTCCTATTCCTATGGCCCACTTGCTCTGTCATTGTTTGTCCTACCAGTGCTCTAGGTACGAGGGCCATCCACCCGTGGCTCCAGCAAACTCAACATCCTCCACAGGTGGATGGAAGAAAATATCTAATATCATTGTTATAGCCTTATCTTCTCTGAACTTTTCTTTTGGTCCCTAGAGGCTTTCTTGAAAGCACCACGTTCTGCTGCATCTGTAAAAGGGATTTATTGCTAGTTTTTAATGCTTTTCCTGACTCTTCAAACTCTTTCTGTCACGCTTTATATATTTGCATTTAATCTGTAATGGTTCATGATATTTTCTGCTTTTTTCATTTGGGCTTAAATTTAGCTTTATGAGGAGTTCTTTTAATTCTTTAACTCTGTAATCCTGTACTTTCTGTTTAGCCATGGTGCCTCATTTAGTCTGAGGGCTTAGCCCACCTTCTCCCAGAAGCATGTCACTGTTACACAAGCAACATGTGACAACCTGAACATTGCTAATATTGGTCATTCCCAGGAAAGATTCTATGCTAGCACATTTGTTAAAGAAATATGTAAAAGTCTTTCCCTGTTTCTTCTTTCACTTTAACGTGATTTTAATTTGTGTAATTTTATGAAAATGAACAGGGAAAAATTAAGTCTATGGGATGGCTTCATGCTGGCAAATATATTAGTCAAAAGCAGAGTCAAACCTTTCAGAAGCCCAGCTGCTTTAAAAGACTACACAGAGCTACTCAACTGATGTTAGGCAATTATGGGATAATCTTCAAGTTGCTCATAGCTAAAAATTAAATTAAACCCTAGAAGCATAAAAGAAGTAATGAAAATCTGACACAGGTTATTACTGTATTCCATCTCATGGTTTTTTAAGAACTTCATCTAATGACTATTTAATGTGTGAGGATGGCTCAAAGTTATTTCAAAGGGATTGCTGTCATATGGGGGCAGATGCTGGATCTTTGGCACAGATGTAACAAGAAGATATGTATTTCCCCTTGTGCCCTGGAGACACAGTGCCTCAGTCTTGATGTATCTCCATATCTGTGCCTAAGCACTTCAGCTTTTTATGTGCATTGTTCAAGACTGCTTGCTGAAATAAAACTGCATATTTCATGGGCATATTTGTGGGTAAGCAAACCCTTTTACTGATATGGAGCTCCAAAGATTGGGATAGTCAAAATTGTATTCCCCTCTAGCCTTTTTTCCTCCCAAGCACATTAGAGTACCAACATATTGGAAGCTCCTAGAATTTCTTAGGTATAAATGTAGCCATCTTTTCAATTTTAAGATGGACATAAATATAGGCAGGTGGCCTATTTCTTCAGAAATGACTTAATTTTATGGAAATAATCTGCTGAAATCAAAGATTTGTGACTGGATTTTCAAAACTGTCGCACAGTTTGAAAACATAATGTTCACACAGTGTCTTTTGTGACCACTTAAACCAGAGGTATTTATAATCTTGTTGTTTAAAAGTATATCCCATCACTTTGAGTAACTATTCAAATACCTTTAGAAGTTTGGCTGTTAGACATTTCTCATGTTGGGAACTAACTTCTCATTTAGACACTTAAGATGTATCTCTAAAGTAAGCTACCCCAAAATTGATGCATCTTGGATGAAATTAATATTGTTTTAAATCTCAGTCCTTAGCTGTACCTCTGACCAGCAAAAAAATGATCTACAATCCAGCTGTAAGGAAATATAGATCTCAGGTCCTGCTGAGTTTATAAAATCTTTTCCTTTTCCCCTCAATTTTATTACCCAAAAGTCAAACATCACAAAATGTAGAGTCACTCTTATCTTTGACAAAGAATTTTTATGACTCTGTCTACAGTGATACAAATATATTCAGTTTATAAAGTCTGCACTTTGAATAATAATTATTTTAGCTATGGTGCTCATAACATCATCATTGACAAGGTGGTGTTAGGTCATAGGTTGGACTTGATGACCTCAAAGGTCTTTTCCAATCTAGTTATTTCTATGATTCTATTAAAATGCAAGTATATCTGAAGTTCAACAACATTGGAAATCTACTAGATTAATATTAGGCATAATTTATACAGAAAAACTATTTCTGTAAATCGGGGGGATAATAATTGCACAGCATCTCTATACCTTTTAAACACCAAGGAAATGAACAACTGAAAGATCAGAGGTAGACAGCCTGCTCGAAGATTCTCTTTCCTGAGAGCATACAGATAAAGGACAACTGTAGCTACAGGCAATTTTTTCCTTTACTAATGTAATGTAGGTGGGAAATGTTAGGCTACATTTCCATAGACACACTAATTATTTCCAGCTAATGATGTCTTCCTTGGAGATACTCATCAGTGTCTTTTTCTACCTAATGACTCTAAATTATTTAAGGTAAACTTGATTTAGCACTCTCTCCTGATAACTGATTTCTTAATTTATTCACAGCTAAATGATGATTTAAAACATGTTAATAATTACTAATGTTTAATAACTTGACTTTCTTGAAAGACATATTCAAGTCTCAGAATTCACACATTAAAACACTTAATAATTTTTTCAAATGACATTCCCAATATATTCTTGATTATCAAAAGTGGCAAGGGAGAAATGGTCATTAAAGATTTTATTGTGGTATTGATATACACATTCCTTACTACACATTCCTTAACTAAAGCAAACAGTTACATGCTTTTAACAGAAGTTTCAGTATCTTTATTTAAGGCACTAGTTTGTCTTATGTTTTTCAACACATGCAGAAAACTTAATTTAAATGTAAATATATCTCATTTTTCAGTTTCAGCTTGTAGAACAGTGTCACAGATCTTTTTTAGGTCAGGTGCCTAGGAAAGAAATACTTGGGTAAACACAAAAAGTAAGTAGAACTGCGAATTTCTGTAGTGAAGATGTCTAAGCTACTTCTACATACATAGAAAATGCTGGGAAACTGGGAGGACCTAGACTACTTAGTACGTATATCAAAAATTTTTGTCAAGTATGAATGAAACTTTAGGTAAAAGTACCTATTTTTTGTTACTTTTGTGGTTTAGAAATATTAATTCCTATGCCCTTTGGTTTCTCATGAATATACAATATACAAGGAAATGAGTGCATAAGACAACTCTTTTTGATACTTTGGACTTTATCTACTTATTAATGCTGGTGCAGAGTGGGTGGAGAATCAGGATTCCAAAGAAAACTGTTCTATGACCTTGAGATCTGAGTGAGTGTTGCAGACAGGCCCATTATTCTCACAGATATAAGCAACAAAAACCAATACTCAACTAAGATAAACCGTTTGACTTATCTGTCCCATAAGCCTACAAGACAAAACCTTTAAGACTGTGTCTTATAACTTCTTCAAATAATTTTTTAATCGATTCTGTTTGAATATTTGCCTGAATCAAGACCACAGGAAAAAAAGTATCATTATACCTAAGTCTTACTCAGACCTCATTAAGCAAAGATTCTGAGCAGGGACCTGACAGAAAAACTATGGAATCTGTCCAAAGAGCTGTGCTGTGGGTTGAAAGCTGAATAAAAGTTCATAACTTGTGATTTACCATTTCAATGTTTAGACTGGAGCAGAAAGAGCAATTTATTTAGTCAATAAATTACTCTTTATCCCTTTCTGAAATCTGAACATCCTATCATCGGGGGAAATGCCAAATCCTGAGCTTCAAATTAGTGCAAAATAACATATTTTAAGTCTTCCAAGCTATATTTATAGGGGTTTTTTGTCCTATTTGCTCTCCTCAGTCACAATGTATTTGATTTTTCTTTAGGGCGCTATCTGACAAAAGACCAGATCTATGAAGTCTGTGCAATTTTTTGTCCTACTTTGAACTCCTGAAGTCCAAACTTGGAATCATTCTGTGCACAATGAAATGGTAGTATTCATGGAAACTTGTCTTTCAACCACTTCCAGATGAGGAAAATTACTTTCTTGTCTTTTTCCTCCTTAATCTTCAACCCTTACCTTCTTTTAATTTAGTCTTGCTTCTCAGCTTCTAGAAGAGTCCTACATGAAAAAATTATTATTCACCCTCTTCAGAGATTGTACAGTATATATCACAAAAAACAAAACAAAACAAAACAAAACAAAACAAAACAAAACAAAACAAAAAAACACAAACAAACAAACAAAAAAACCTGAAAAAGGATAGGAAAAGCTGTAATATATGCAAGAAATATTCTACAGTAGGTTAGTGTTTATACTTCTGACCAAATCTATAAAGTCAAAGGAAAAGTCAAGATTTTTTTTTGCACCATTTTATTTTACCATGGAAAAAAAAATTGTGCCCCGTAAATTTTTTGTCACCAAGGACTATTTTTGTTTTATGTTATGTATGTTACGTGTGTATTTTAATGGAAATAAATACTTCCTCACATCATAAAAACTTATCATTATGAAAACTAGTTCTTCCAAACAAGCCTCATTTAAACATCTTTTTTTTTTTCTAAATAATATAATGTAAGATAATAGGATTTAGTTCTTTCTCCTGAAAATATATCTTGCTGAAGAAATATAGGAAAAGTTAACTTGTAAGTTTGACAACCAACAGACATATTTGCACAATGAACTAACAGACTACATAAGCAGTTAAAGTCCCAAAGGGTATATTCTTGCACTGTTATCATGACAGCAAAAAAGATAATGTGGAATGTGTATAAAGACAATTTCAAAATATTTGAAAGGAAAATTTATCTGCGGCTTAGAAGAACAAGTGAGCTCTGTCCTTATGCACTTGGTTTCAGATGCAGAAAAAACTTTTTTAAGTTAAAAGTAACACAATATTTTTTGAATGGCAATTGTTTTGACTGATTATAAATTTATCAAGAAACCTTACTGCCCTCTCTGTAAAAGACAATGATTCAACTTTCCAGATTGTCCCCAAGTCAGCTGTCAAGCACTGACTGCAGAAACTCAGGTACAGCCTATCTATATTCATCAAGGCCTGAATAAATGAACTTCCTGCAAACTTCAGCATGTTTTAAAAAGTGGTGACATTGAGGCAACTGTGTGGCACCTCTTCTGGAAGTTTCATTGAGGAGAACCTTTCATACCCAACCCACTGTTCTACAACTCGTGTTTGAAAAAGAAGGAAGCAGTTTGCAGAGAAATGAGCAGAGGCTGCAGTCATTTCACTCTCATCAAGTATAGCTTTTTAAGATGCCAGTGATAATCTTGAAATGCCACAATATGATTAGGATACAATCAGGAACACAAGAAAAAAAGAAATATTTCTTAACATGCCTACACATGCCTGTGCAAAAAAATATGATTGGAAGAAAGATTTATTTTTGTTCAACATTTTTTATTATAGATTATATTGCGCAATGGATTATATATTTATGTAGTTTTCAGTATATGGACATCTATATATCCATATCCAGTAAATGTATCTGTGTATGTCAAAGGTATAGGAATGGCTGATCATATAGAGTGTTGAATTAGTGCAGTTCCACTGTCATTTTCTGGCTAAATAAAACAAACATAAATGAACACATAAATGAATTCACTAAACAAAGTAGCTGTCTCTAATGAATGTCTTCTTCAGCTGTCAACACAGTTTTCATACATAAATAACAGCATCTCTGTACAACTCAGCTAGTCAGGTATGCAGTGATGGGTGGATTGCTTTGAGATCAAAGCTGCAGCTCTGAAAGCAGAGAAAAGTAGTGACTTCACAGTTTTTGCAGTTATTATGACAAATTACTCATAAGCTAATAGATGTAGATTTAGGATGTGTGGTATAAAAAAACCCTACAACATCTAAAATGACACTCAGACTTCTAACACATCTATCTGCCTGAGGTCACCCTCTGGTTAGTATTTGAAAGTTGAAAAAAAGACAAAATACACTATTGATTTGCCCACTGATTAAAAAAATACTGATGAGGAAATGATCAAGTTCAACTTTTGAACACATAATTTTCCTAAAATAGATAAGACCTCTGCATCAAAAGAGTAACATGAAAGTTTTGCCTGAGGCTGGATATGTCTTTCCAGGATGAACATCTTATGCTTAATGAAACAAGTGATGTACAGAGGAAATAAAAGTTGAATATCAGAATTGTTATTAGAGATGATCACTAGGGTTACTAGCAGGAACAAAAAAAATGAAAGAAAGAAAACTAATACATTCTGGAAACTCTCCCATCTCTTTTCGAAAGAAACAATGAAATATTCACAGTTGCATTTCTGTTATACCTACACATAGGAAATTGCACATAAAGAAAACGCCTTCTTTCAGTTACAGAACTGCCAATGAAATGCTGTGTCTGAGCAGTAATACCACCCATAACTTCAGGTGTTGATTTAGGACAACACAAATATCCCTTTAAAGTCACTACATATTTTGAAAAATGTCATTGTGTGTCTGTGCCTCACTGAGCACTTTATCAGTCTCGTCCCTGAAGGTGTACTGTAGGGGCAACATAACTGGAAACATTCAGAATCTGCCACATTTTCTCAGTCTCCAAGGAAAAGAGAGCTCTGATTTTGTTTTACATAGGAGGAGGAAAAAAATCCCAAATTTCAATTGTTTATTTGGAAGGTATAACTGTATTTAGGGAAAAAAGAAATAGAATATTCACTATTGGTAGAAATTTCCTGTCTAAATATTATCTGTCTAATTTAGCACCAGCTGCTACACAATGAAAGTAAAGCCAGACTTCTGCAATTTCTATTAATGCTTTAACTAGCAAAGTGTTACGTAGTTACTTATAGAAACAAATACCAAGTCAAATTACACAAAGCAATATTACAGATAAGTATCACAAAATTAATGAATTTAAACCTCGTACACATTGTAAAAGGTGCTTTAATTGTTCATGTAAAAAACCCTGCATGCCTAATTGCCCTTTCTAGAAGCAGTTACACTGACAGGAAAAAAAAAAAAGTGCTTTATGGGACCTATCACAAGCATGTCCTGCAGATTCAATCAGCCTCTGCAACATGATTATATATCCTGAAGGATATCTGTAAACTATTTAGTCTGATAAGCAATAGGCTGTATCAAAACACCTACAACATAATGAATTGAGTGGCTTGAGATTTCTCTGAAGAAATCTTGAGCTTGAAAAGAAAATAATAGAGATTGCTTTAAAAATCCTAACATTGCTAAGCAAATCCTTACAACTAATTGTTTTCTCCAGTACAGAAGCAGAATAAGGTGTTCTGGTCTTTTTCTTCATATTAGAATGTAGCTGAGTTCATACTCTTGTTCTTCAAGCCCTGCAACATCTCAGCTGACAGTGGCACTAGAAACTACCTTCCACATAGTTAGGATAAGATTTGCAAATACAAGGTTCAAGAGGTTAGCCTACATCTAATTACCAGTTTTAAAAGTTCTCAGTGAACAAAAGGAACATTTTTTTAAGTGTGCTGCATTGGTATTTTCCCTGTAAAATAGTGGAAGGCATTTGAGAATGAATGGAACCATTAAATACACCTCTTTTTCACCTGTAATTTAAACAAAAGTAAAAATAAATTAGAAGGTCATCTGGAGAGGTGGCAGTTGATGTTCAAGCTGACTCTTCAGTGGCACCAGTGGAGGAGTGGTTGTGTATGAGATAGAAAGGTGAGTCAGAAGGGACATTGAATGCAAGTTTAAAACATTTTATTTTAGAACAGGTTCCCACAATAAACTCTAAAAGGAATCTGAGAACATATTTGTTGCTAACTTTATGCCTCTTGCATATCATTCTCTGCTTAGCAACAATTGCTGCAGACATTGTCAGGTTTTGTCCAAAAAAACCCATCATAACTATTTAAAGTATGAAACTTTCATAATAAGGGGATGACATCTTAAATTCAAAGTATTTCCATGTAGGCACAATTTTCATGATGAAAAACATTAATTCTGAAGAATTTATCCTTAGATTTTGCTGGCCACAAAGTTCTCTATTCAACATATCCTGCAGCCCTTTCTCAAAACAAATAGATAATAGCTGGACACAGGGTATTTTTCTCCAGCTAATAGAGAGCTCACATAATAAAGCAGTTTGTAAATTATTCTTGGAAATAGACAGCTTTGTAGCTTTTGTCAAAACAGGGCAGGAAAAATAAAATTGTGTGTATTTTCACAGAGAAACAGTAAAAGAAGGGATGTGGAATATTCTGACACTGTTTAGTTGCAAGAGAGAGTTTTGGAGTCTGGTCATGAGAATGTCATGAATAAATTACTTCCATTAATCAATTGTTCAGAATTGGTATGTAAATTACTATGCAAACTTAATTAAATGCTTCTCTATTTTTAGTATTTAAACCCCTCCACTTTAATAATATATATCCTCTTTTTTTGTACAGCAAATTAAAGGAATTATCTTTGCTAATATTTGATTTGGCATGAAAAATATTAAAGTAACCATGACAACAGTGTCAGTAGCAATAAATCAGCTGAATTACAATAATGACAACATGTAAGCAATGGAATGTGAGCCTTTATGGGTGCAGCATGTTCTGACCCAGTGTAACTACTATGAGCATGCCCTGGCTTATGCTTTCTTTCATTTCTGATAAAGGTCCTTATTCCCAGAGGTGCTGCATGTAATCGAGCTTTTAACGAAGTGGGATGAGTCAGAGATATGTACAACAGCTATCCAAATTCATGCAGATAAGAAAGAACCCACTGCTGTAAGTCAGAGTTTTTTACTTACGTTTTTGATATAAGCCATTATGGACTGAAGAATTCTATGCTGTAATAGTTGTAGTATTTGAATAAATTCAGATTGATCAGCAATTTTATTAAAATATACTGTGGTCCATCAGAAATACACTTAACAGTCAAACTTCCAAGTCTCAGGAAAGCAAACAATTAAACGAGGTTGTAACTCTGGAAATATAACAGGCAGTGAGTCCCTGGATCTTTGGTCTGTGTCCCGCTCTTCCCCAACCCTTGGAATACCCTGATAATTTGTCTTGTTCACCTTGGAGAAGACTGAGGGCAGTCTGCAACATTTTGGAAGGGAGCAGTGTAGGAAAGGTGGTAATCTCTTCTCTCTGGTGACCAGAAATAGAACACAAGGGAGAAGAGTGAAGCTGCATCAGGTGAAGTTCAGACTGGAATCTAGGAAAAGGCTGTTCACTGAATGGGTGGTCACAGCATGAAACCTTCCAGAGTTCAAGCAGCATCTGGATGATGCTGCCAGTTACATGGTTTAGTTCTAGGTAGGTCTGAGAGCAACAGGGAGTTGGACTCAATGATCTTTATGGGTCCCTTCCAGCTTGAGAGATATGCTATGATTCCATGATTATTACTTGCACAGGCTCAAGTGGGAAGGGACACAACAAAGAGCCTTTTGTGGATATTAGTATTTTTATTTTTGACTGCTTTGAATGCAAGGTTTCAGTATCAACAGAGTAATTAAGCAGAATTTATTGAATTCAAAAAAAAATTCTTTTTTTTTTTCAATGAGATATGGAGAAAAGGTGTCCAGCTTAATATTGTCTTCAAATTTACAGCCGTGAGTTGCAACACATTACCTAAGTCTGATTGTTCATTAATGTGGAAATAGCTTGCATAGCACATGCTTCTTCTAAAGTTAGGGAATAATTGAGGAAAAAAGTAAACAACCTTTTTTTTTTGTTATCTAGTTAGTCCAAACTGCACATAGAGGAAGAGTGGCTTTGTCCTGCCAAGGTAATAGAACTGAATAGTCAGGTAGACAAGAAGACATTATTCTGCAGGGGAGCAGAAAGCCCCAAGTTCCCTTCATCCCATGCTCTGACTGTCCTTGTTGTCATAGGCACATACCCATCCCTACTGAGCACAACCTCTTTGACTCTCAGACAAGCAGAGTCTTCTCCCTTTTCTGCACAGACAAAGATGGGCAACACACAGACACCTGCACAGATTGACACTGGATTCTACTTTTCAGCTGCCCTGAAACAACTTGAAATCACTGAAACAACTGCTAATTAGAAGGTCAGTTAAGTATTTAATATATGTCCAGCTTTTGACTTACAACAAAACAAAACAAGAATGAAGGCATACCTATGAACTGTATTATGGTTACTTGTCATCCTGTTCAAGGCACTTGCTCAACAAAATACGTCAGTAGTACCTAAACAGTAATCCTATGTCAAATGCAAGTTTCCTATTTTTCATAAAGGAAACCCAAAGCTTTAGAATGTAAGAATGATATTTCTAGGTTTTTAAAAGTTTAGGGCCTTGCTTTTTATAAATATTTTCTCATCATGCTTTACCAGCTTATGTTTGGGATACATGGACAGAGACTATATGAATTAATTAGTTTTGTATGACGAAAATAACTTGTGTATAAAAATAGAAATTTGATAGGAACAAGCCAGTCACATTCTGAAAGAAAATCATGAAACTTCGGCTGCAGCTTGTATATGGAAGATTATACACAGGGCTGATCTTTCTCTCACATTTTAAGGAAATATCTGAAGTTATTTCCAGATTTTTTTTACTACTTTGTGATTGAATGCAGACCATTCCTTCAGAAGAAGTCTCTAGAATTTAGATTAAAGTTCCTTCATGCAATAAAAGAAAAAAACACCAACGGCAATAAAAAAACCCTATGACTCCAGTCAAAGGGGTTTCTCCAGCTTTTATTTGACCATTTTTCAACACTTTCTTTCATCTTAAATGGCATTAGTGCTAGACTAATTTGAAGACCACCCCCTCTTCTATCTTCTACTTTCACCTCATATAGGCACTTAGGCCAATAAACAAGATGACTCAGAGCAGTTTTCTACTTTCTTGGTGCAGGAGTGATTGTCTGTGGGAGGGTGCATTTATGCATGAGAAAGGGAAAAATTTATCCCAGGAGAGGAGGAGGATAAAAGGGAGTAAGATGCATCAAAATGGAATTACAGAATTTGAGCTCTAAGAGAGTTTGCTGGTGACTGAAATGTGGGTGATGGTATTCAGGTTCATCTATACATAACAAAGCTCATAAATATGAGGTTCAAATCATGTATTTAGTTACAAAACATGGAATTTACAATAAAACAGGATGGCTGAGAGGCCAAATCATCCCAAAGAGGAAGACACACAGGTTTTAATTCTCTAGTGAACTCCAGCAAAGTGTAATACTCACAGCGAGAGTGCCTACCAATATTCCTGGCTCTGCATTTTTAGGCAGTGAAGACAGTCAGCATTCCACAGAGCAGAGCAGTGCAGAGGATAAAATTCCCTCAGCAAACAGAGCTGTGATAACTGGAACTAAAAAATACAGACATGGAGAAACAACACAACACAGGCCAGGGCAAGGCTATATTTGGTTTATCAGCCCTCCAAAGATGGATGCTCTTTGTTGCATGCTTCAGTAAGACACTTTTTTTCTTTTCCCTCACCCTACACAGCTTCTAAGACTGATAATTACTTTCTCACACTTTATTCAAAGCATAGGTCAAAAGACTCACCTTTTTACTTTAGCAAGCATGTCCAAATAGACCAGAAAAGTTAGTACATGGGAAAAAGAGAGCCCTTTTTTCTAAGTTAATTGATTTAGCTTAAGGTAGCAGGGGGGAAAGAAAAAATGGGAATTTAAGAACAAATAACAATTTAAAAAACCCAAAACAGAAACACAAATAACAGAAGATTTTCATTAATTGGATGAACACATCCAGGTGTTTTAAAATGCTTGTGAATAACTCTTAGCCTTTCCCCCAGTTAGAGGTTTTTTAATGTTTAAGAGCACTAAGCATCCTTTTTCTGGTAAGAAATTTTAAGATTCCTTTATATCATGTATCCATACGCTTTGTAAAGTGATATGCTTGCTTTTAATTTTTAGCATTGAATTTATATTTTGCTTATATCAGTAAAAATGTCTCAATTTCTTACAAATTGTTTCCACTCAATTGGATCCGCTGCAAGCTCTCTCTACTTTTGTGCTTTCTATAATTTTTTGTCTTTGCTCTTTTAGCTTCACAGAATTTCAACTTCCTTTTCTACTGTATCTAAAATGTCAGTTCTTATAAGTGCATAGCACTCTTCTTTGTTTTGTTTTGGGTTTTTCTTTCAAAAGAAATGTCCAAAATATGTATTTGCATCAATATAAAAAGATTTAAATAACTATTACCAAGGAAAGGTTTTTGGGGTTCATTTACATGATTCACAGAGAAGAAATTATGTTGAACTATGGAAAAAAGACATGATATTTTGAGAAAGTGTCACTGTGTTCCATTGTCCTCTAGACAGAATGACAAACTTTGTCTGGGATAAAGTGAGGTCAGTTGGAGAGAAAAAGAAAGGGGTCATCTACTTTTTTCCAGATGTATCATCATGTTTCACCTCCTCTTTAATATCTACTTGCCCTTAGGTGCAAAACAAGAATATTTCAGAGAGTTCCCATTTAAGGTTTTTTCATTTATCAGGAGCACTGGATAAACTCTGAGTGAGAACTACTATTGTAAGATGAGCAGAAGTTATCTCATACTGCAGTTCAAATGGGAATTAAGAGAATTCATCAGGAGCTGGATATTCAAAGTATTTGTTTTTTATGACATTTCATAATGTCTACTGTTTCTTGAGGTTCTTAGTATTTCATATTTAGCACTTATTGTACTTTGATATTTAAGAAATAAGGTATTCTAGGGTGGAATGGGTTTATCTAGAATTCTGCCTGAACGTATATTTTTACAGGATAGATATTAGCATTTATCCATCCTTATTCACATATATTGACTGATTGTTTAAGTCCTGATTTGATATGGAGTCAAGATGGTTGCAACAATATTCTTTATGAGTATTTCCTTTCCTTCAAGTTAAAATACTTAGTATTTCCTAACCTGCTATTTATTTGGACAAAACTAGAGGCAGGGAAAAAATTATCAAATCTATGGTACAGATATATAATATATATATATACATATGTATATAAAACTTAGATAAAATATTCCTGATTGGAGATTAATTTTTGCATATAGAAAAGTTTATTAACTGATTGAGCTCTAAAAAACTGTAACTCTAAACTGCAGAGGAATCAAGAGTTATCTTAGCTACAGGAAACATTTGACATTCATTATTTCTGGCATATCCTGCCATTCTTGTCCTTTTCAAAGAGCTCAGAAGAATTTGTATTCATAATGATAGTCTGAATGACCCTACTTGTAAAAATAAAATCATAGAAGAAACAAAAAAGCAAATATCATGTTTTCTAGGCATGAGACTTCTGCAATACAGGAAGGAAAAAAATATTAACATGATGCAAGAAATGTCTCTGTGATAAGATGGGCTATAAAAAAAGCTTTTGTTCTCTCTTTTTTTGTAGTCATTCATCAGTGTATAGGCATAGAGTCAGCTGTTTCGGGTTTATATTTGTTTGGAGGTTTGTTTTTTTTTTTTTTTTAATCCAGTGACCATGAAAATGTACATGTCATTAGGACTATCTTTCAAACTATGGGGCCATTTTATTTTAATAACAAAATAGTCAACATTTTTCTAATGCAACTCCAAAAAAGGTCTCCTAAAGGAGCATATTTCTATAGAATTACGTTTGTACTCATTTATTTCATAAAACTATATTTTTATGTTATTTTCAGAGCACTAGTTGTCCCAATTAATGAATTTTACTTATTAGGAAGTACATGAATTACAGCCATTTATTTTAAAATTCTGTTTTAAACACTATTTCCGGCCCTCTAACTAGGTTAGGAAATGAGTCAATTTATTCCCCTTTAGGGTCTGAATCTTTTTAGCAGAGACTTCAAATGGAAAATATAAAGACATCTCAAAAAACAGGACTTTACTGAAATACAACTACTCATGTAAGAAGCAATGTATATGTTGAAACATTACCTGAACTGAGGTTGGTCCTTCCACGTTATTCATTAAAAAAAAAAAGCCAACAAAAACCAAAACCCACCAATGTGTATATATCTTTCTCTTTCACTTGTAGTTTTGTCTGTTGCAATTACTATATGACTAAACCTGGAACTTTTTACCTCTTTGCATTAGAATGACCTTGGCTCTGTAAGAGACATTATAATGTTCTGATTGACTAATATTATATGCAGTTTCCAGACTACTGTAGCAACATTTACTTCAATGAAAATATTATTACATATAGAAGCTACAAATCAGACTCGAATCATGACTCAGTGGCCTATTTTATGAGCAAAACACCCCACAGTTAATATCTTTTCCATTTTGTCAATGTGTAAATTACTCCTTCCCAAGGAAGTCTAGGTAATGCACTGTACAGAAAAGATGCCATTCAAGAATGTGGTTTTTCTACATCAGCAGGAAAACGTTTGCAACTCTGCATATCACAAACTTTATTTCACAACAAGCTTTGGGTTGTCAAGTGATTCCACTGAATGACAGGAAATTTGCAAGGAACCATCTTGGCCATTGACTGAAGCCCCCCATTGCACTGCTCAGTATCAGCAGAAATTGAGTAAAGGTAGTCCTTTTAAATCACTGCCATTAACCACAAGCCCCCCAGTAGCTCCTGTACATCACTGGAGGAAACCACAGGTATTAGCCACAACTTAGGGAATTTGCTGGATGTGAATGCCATGTTGATAGCTGAGGGGCAGTATTATTTTATTTCTCATTTAATTTCACCACAGAGAAAAAAGCAGTAATCTCTGAGAACTTCTAAAGACAATTCAGAATTTAACACATCAATAGTAAAGCTTAGCTAAAACTTAGGTTTTGAAGAAATATTAAGAAACAGAAACTTTTTTAAAATGCCTTTTTAAAAGCTCAATTATCCATTATTAGTCATTGCTTCCATACTGAAATGGGGAAGGTTTCCTCATTTAATCTGTGAAGTTATCAAAGAGAGTCTGGATAAACAGAATCCCTTTACAGTAAATTAAGGACTGGTTATTTTAGGATCCTTGTTTCCCACTTGCACTATCTGCCTGCCCATCCATCACTATCCCAGAATAAAAATTTGGTTTTCATAGTCACTTTCAAACCCAATTAAAACTAAAGAATTCCTACAGTTTCATTAAAAGCTATCAGAGTGGGGAATAGGGTTCCAAACTAGTGATTCTTCCCCAAGTTAAGCAAAAAGCTACTGTGTTATTTCATGTCTATCAGACATCACAAAAGCAGCTCAGAAAAGAGCAGAAGTATGAAGCAGGGAGATGCACTTTATGACATTCCAGCCCCAGTAAACAAGCCAGTCATGATATGAAAGATCTTGGGAAATGAGGTGTTGTAAATTCCATTACTCATGAAGCTCTTTGGAGATTAATTCTTTTCAGTGACCCTTAGTTTTTCCATGTCTTATCACTTAACCCTACTGATAAATGTGATATATTATAAATACTAAGTTAGCTTAGACTTGAATGCCTAAGTGTTTCAGTGACATTATCCTAGGTAACTTCCTGATTTAAAGACATATAAGAAAACCGCTTCAACAGGCATTATAGTTTCCATTTATGCTGGAGAACCACAGACACATTTATAACTGCACAAAGTAGAGCACATTTTAGTCACAGCTAAAAATATATATATTGTAAGTAGGCCCCTTGGAGCAACCACTGGGAAAATGAACACAGCTATACTTCCATCAGGAAGACCTTCCCGAAAGTGTATTGTTCCAAAGGAAGGGCAAAGTGAATAGCTACTCAGGCTAGACTTAGCATGGGACCTCTGTACTGTCCACTGCAGTCAGTTCAAACAGCTTCATCACACTTTCTTTCTACCCAGCTTCCTACTCTCCACTGTGTATCAAGTTTCAGACTTTCATTCGTTAAAAATGCCACCCTGAATGCTCCCCACAGAAACTTCTGTGCTCTCGCTGCAACTGCCAGGCAAGGAGAAAACAACCTGTGGGCCTCCACAGCATCTCTACTTTCTTTTCTATCAAAATTCACGTGTACCGTGTCACCTGCAAGCATACCCAGTCTATTCCAAAATCATTGCTGTCTTGCTGTTAATTTGCATTAATAATTGTCTTCCACCAGCGACAAAAGTATCCTTGGATTCATTAATCCTTTAGCTCCCCAGGAATACAGCTTCTAGAATAATGAGGTCAAGGAAGATGAGTTGAGGGTAAAAAGAAAGGTTTGGAAAAACCCAGTATTCTACTTGTTTTCACACCCAAACGACTGGCAGATTGTATGTATCCATGGTCACATTACTACACCGTTTTACACATGCAAAGAATTCCACTCAAGGCAAAAAGATTATTTACTGTCTCAGAAATAAATGTCTGCATAGGGGCATGCATTTTTGTTTGGCATATAAGATGCTATATTTTCCCAAAGACCTTTTTCCAAGGTCCATTCTCATTTTTTGCCCTTTCCTGTTCCTCCATTTATGAACCACCATCTACAGCCAAAATAATGGTAGTTTTTATCTGAGAACAGAGAAAGGGAAGGGGAAGGGGAAGGGGAAAGGGAAAGGGGAAGGGGAAAGGGAAAGGGGAAGGGAAGGGAAAGGAAAGGAAGGGAAAGGAAAGGAAAGGAAAGGAAAGGAAAGGAAAGGAAAGGAAAGGAAAGGAAAGGAAAGGAAAGGAAAGGAAAGGAAAGGAAAGGAAAGGGAATAAGAATAAGAATCAGTCTTCTCTCTGGATTGTCTAAGTCTCTCAGCCACTGGGTATTTCACAGCAGCTACTCCAGAACAGGCCTATGGCTATAGCACTGACCTTGCCTTTAGGAGCAAGAGCTCACTTCTGCCAGGTTCTCTGTATTCACTTTTCCCACTGAAATGGGTCACCATTAATAAGCCTCTTAAAATTTGCAAACAAAACTGATTAGACAATTAGACAGTAACACACATCCAGCTATTGCCTATTCTCATGCAGTATCAAATTTTAGTAATCAGTAAACATTTTAAACATAATCTTTACCCAAAATCCAGTATATGACCTTTCAGCCCTACAAAATTACCAAAAGAGGAATTTTTCTGATAGGGTCTCTTAGCTTCAGTTTGTAGAACACATTATTACACTTACTGTTATGAATTATCTAGATATAGCTATATTATTGTAATTATATAAGTATAAATATATAAATACATTAGAAAAACACAGCCTAAATTTTTTTAACACCTAAAACATAAATGGGTTATTCTTCTTTCTTCTCCCAAAGAAGTCATACATCTAGACAATAATAACAACTTCTTTTTTTCTCTCTGATAGAATCTTCAGTGAATATTCAGCTGTTCATTGATATTCACAGATCATACTGATATAGAAAGTTTTCTACCAGATCTAATCTATCATTACTTAGAAGATTTATATTTCTAAGGTTGTGGACTGCCTTAAACAAAATAAATTTATTGAAAGATGTCCTGAAGTTTATGTGGCCTTGAACAGGGAGGCTGGACCAGATGAGTTCCTGTGGTCTCTTCCAACCTCACCCATTCTGTGATTCCCCTTCTCCATTTGTTGTTTATCTATGCACAGTGACCACAAACTACCAGAACAGACATTTTACACAAGAAAATACATTCTGACAGTGTTTCCTGAGAGACACAATTCTTAACAATAGAGATAACAAAACCTTCAATAAATTGTCATTAAAGAAAGAAAACCTGTGATTTACCACCACTGAGACTAATACAGGTAAAGCAGACGGAGAAGGATTGAAAACATTTTTATATATCTCCACTGTTATTCTTCATTAACCAGAGTATAAATAGCCTAGATATGGAAAGAGGAGAGCAGCTAGAAAATACTCAATCATCAACATAGGAAGTTCAAGTCCATGTATTTACAATGAGGTAGACTGGTTGTAATGGCAGCATTTTTTATACATGTTTTTTTTCTGCAATAATACCAAGGTTGTTACAAAAGTTTTCTACTCTTATCAGCTAGACAAAAATGTCTCAATTGGCAACACCTTCTCCTCTAATACTTAGTTTCATCCTTACTTATGAAAACAAGAATTTCAGGATGCAAACATAATTGAAAAAGTAAGAAACTGAAAAGAGACAAATTATTTGTTTACTTGATTTGTTTTCTGAAATCTTTAATGCTGTTAATATCCAGCAATTATTTATGTCATTAAATTCCAAGACACAGCCACAACCTCCATTTCAGAAAGTCCCTAAAATGTGAATTATTAGTCTGGGTACATCTTTTCTGATGGTCTTAAGTATCTGTTGCTGTTCACTTCCAGACACGTGAAATTTGCTGCATGTCCTTGTAGGGTGATTCATTAAAGATTTTATTATGAACTCAGCACCCAGAGGTTTCAACAATGACCTTGCTGTTTTACTTTCCCATTTCCTTCTTGCCCCTATTCCACACCACCAGATACACAACACCTTCAGTTTTGTGCCAGCTTTCAGGAAGTACTAGGGGATGTTTTTCTCTCCCTGGCTCATTTGTGTTTGCCTAAAGCCTGCATGACTAGTCCCATCTCTACAATAAGGCAAATATACATCTAGCAAGACCTGGTAAAGAGTTAAGACAGAGTCTTGCAGGAAAAGTCTTCTCTATAAAGCTTTTCAAAAACTTTGTAAAATTCTCTGTGATATGTGCTCATTCTTTCTTTGACACCAAAATTGACAGTTGTACAAACAAAAACAAGTTGTGGAGAAATTAACTGGAAAATTTGACATTTTAGTGGCTAAATATTATGACTTCCCTTGACATCATATTTTTCATTTATATTTTTATTTCATGAAACCTGAAGGGAGTATTCTTTATTCCTTTGCATTAATTATTTTCATTTCAACTCTAGGAGGCTTGTGTTTTGCATATTTAAATCTTTGCATTCTTTAAGAATGCCTTTAGCTACTGTTATGTTGCCATAACACAATTTAACTTCAATGATATTTTGAAAAAGAATCTCTGAAATTTAGGAAGCAAAAAGGCACACAGTCATTTTAGCATAAGATTGTAATGAAAATAATCTTGTCAATGTACTTTTTGCAAAAATTGCATTGCTTCCTAGTTGTAGTATTAATTCACAGTAATTTTGAGGCAGAGGAAAGACACAAATTCAATTAATCAAAACAAGCCCCCCTGCAAAAAAAAAAATTTAAAAATTGCTGGAGTTTATTATGAGTCAGATCAGGACACTATGGGATCTTTAGATAATTATTTAATCAGACACACACACATAAAAAACTCCAACCAACAAACCAAGCAACCAAGCAAGCAAGCAACCAACCAACCAACCAAAAGGCTTGTTAAATTCACCCTAAAAAATTAACTGGGGTGTTCACCTTTTTTTCATGTGGACATTCATATTTCTTAGATATTTTTCAAACCTCACACTGATTTCTTTGACAAGGAATATAAAACAGAGACAGGCTTGGAATCAACATGAGCAAGCAATATTTTTTCAGTAGATGTGATATATTATAAGGCTTTTGAGTTATGTTATTAATCTTAACAGAATCTCAGAATGGCCAAGGGTAAAAGAGACCTCCAAAGGTCATCTGGTCCAACCCCACTGCTCCTAAAGCTGATTGCTCTGGACCACGACCAGTAACATCCCTCAGGAAAATTTCTATCCAACTTTATCGTGTAGCTGGCAGTCAGAAAGCATGGCCTATTAAGAACTGGATTTAAACCTCAGGGAAAAGAATGGATTCCATGAACCATATACACATGCAATTATGTACAAATATAATTTGATTTCACTTGTTAAAAAATGGTCAAGAAACATGCAGAAAAAATATTATATTCGAAGAATGCTATTTAATATGGTTTTACCTCCCCTTTATTGAAGAAACACCAGATTTATATGTTTCAGCACTCCCAGCTATGCTTGCTCATGGCACAAGCAGTTTATATGATTACCTATTTTGTCAACAGGACCTTGTCATTCACTGCACTCAGTGGACAAAGAGGCAAAATTAAAATTAAAAGCCCAATCAAAAATCACGTGTCTTAGTTGTCAAGGACTTAATTTTACAAGCCAAATAATGTTACTAAGCAGAGCTTTCATAGATAGAATGGATTTGCACAATCTAAGAAGAATCAGAGTTTAAGGTGCCTGGCATTTAAAATTCTACTCTGTCTACTCCCTGTAGCTATTTAGTCTTGAATAGAGCTTGAACTGAATATTTGTAGAGTATGCTCCAGTAGGATGTTGTTCAGCATTTTTTGCTTGCTTTGTTGTACTCCAGTGAGCTCTTTCTCCCAACAGTAGCAAGATTTGCACTCAGAGAGCTATTACATGTCCTAATTATGTTTTCGCACTAGCATGACCTTTTAACACGTTTAGATCAGGTATGCTGAATTTGAGATGTCTTGATTCACAGCAAATATGCAAACTAAGCACTTGAAGAGAAGTTCAAGAAAAAATATATGCATGCAGTCACACAAAGCCAAGAGAAAATGCTATTATATTGTTTTAGAAGCTCATTTGTCTTCAGAAAACTGAAATAATTTCCCAGAAATAACACATGGCATTGAAAATTATGAGAATATAAAAAATTCCTGTGTGATCTATTCAAGAGTTGAAGTCTCAGTTTGCATTTTCACAAACTACTCCATGTTATGGCTTGAATTTAAGATGCCCTTAGGCTGAAGTGCCTGGAGCAGACACAAAGGCCTAATGGTTTTGTGAGAGCCAAGCCAGAACATACTGTAATCTTGTAGATTTGAGAGCTGCTGTTTTATTCTACTGAGGAGGCATCCATGCTCTATTAGAAAAGTCTTCTCTTGACCATTGTTTTAAAAGTTGTCAGAGTGTGCCTGAAAACCTTGTTTTGCAGAGACAAGGTGCATGACAATGTAGAATTATTTGCAGTACAAGTAAAGAGTCAATTGGCTATATTAGATGCTGTGAACTAATTACCCAAGTGGTTTCGAAAAGTTTTGCCAACTAAAACATTAATTCCTGCATTACAATGGAGAATACCAACGACTTGTCTCAAAGCATAAAACCCCCTGGCCAAAACATTTTCCACAAGTCTCACGAATCTACCTAGGGTTATCATTTAATAACATATATTCATGAAAGGTCCTAGACAAACTATTCCTTTAACTTCTATGTCAGACAGCCACAGACCCCCCCCTATGTGAACAGTGCTTTGACATTAACTAGTTCTTAAGTGTAAATCTTCTTGCTACTGATGTGCAAAATACTCCGAGTATTAACTATTTTGTGTGGAAGGATAAACTTCCAATTTTTCATAATCAAGGAATGCTAAAATTTCATCTTTTGAGGTCTGTAACACCAGACACAAGTACAAGTCAGTCTTTGAATTCTTAGTAAAATGCATTATTTATCTGAATTTCATCTCTCAATGTTTTCAGTGTTTATCAGTAGGTAAGAGCCTGAAGTATTTGAAAAGATATGCTGCAGGGTATGAGACATCCTCAAAGTTTGGAAAGCATTTTTCCTCTGGTTGTTTTGACTTGGTATAGTTTTTCTTTCTACAGTTCAGGAGTTTTAAAATATTAAAGTCTTTGAGAATGAATTGGCTGGTTCACTATTCCCCTTTGGTTTGGATGCACATCTGTCTCATCACCCTTCTCTGTAAAATTTTACATACAGATATTATTGTGGGGCAGAAATTCTCATTCCTTTTCTCTTGTAAATCCTGATATTGTTAATGATGTTTTGTATGGGAGGCAACCCCTTGGTTCATTATGAGGGCTGCAATCCAATCAGATTTCAAGCATAAGCTGATGAAATTATATATGTTACCAAAAAATTTTTTCATAATATAAACTGGAAATAAAAAAAATAAAATCTAGTTCTACAGTTTTGCCATTGTAACAACTCAGGTTTAACAGTTGTTGCATTTATTCAGCCAAAATAAACCTACTTCACTAGGGATCTGAAATTTTACAACTACTATTGAATTGGAGAAATCAATTTAGTATTCTTCTGTTATACTTATCCAAGTATGTAACTTTTAAAGTGGGGAAAAAAATCAAGTTCAGTATGAACTGTCTTTTCTAATGGGCTTTGGAAGGTTGCACACCACATAAATAGATTTTAATTGATCTATTGATGAAATAACCTTCCTCTATTTAAATACTTTAATTTATTAAATATACCACGGAACTCAATATTATAGGTGTCCAGGGAAAATTGAAGCGCTTCATTAAAAAATATTTGCTTTTCATAGCTTTAGCTAAAAACTATCTCTATGAAATTTTCTACAATTATTCTTGTACTGCATTATAAATTTCTTTGAGGCTTCTTGAATCTGAGGTTAATTTGAATAATTTCAGTTTTACCACTGTTGCAAGTCGCAAATAATTCCTCCTGGAAATTTTATACAAAGAGCCCATGCTTTTCTGTGCCCTAACTGTTTGTATTTTGAAAGAGTAATTTCCCCCTTAAATTATCTGATGATGGATAAGCAAGTTTTTTTAATAAGACATGAGTCTCCATTACCCTTTATGCTTTATGAGAAGCACAATATTCAGATGCAAACGTGACTTTCAGTGTCAGATAAAATATAGTCATAGAGAGGTATGTTTAAAGTAGTATTTAAACTGGCAATTGATGAACAGTTTAGTTAAGAAATTTAGACAGGAAAATATTTAATAAATATATGTATCACATATCTATTCAACTTCTCTGCACAAGTGCAGAAAAAATTCCCACCCAGACTGATTCACACAAATTTATCAGAAAATACGAAGTCCATGTATGGTCTTTGTCTGCATCATAAGCATCAAAAAAATAGAAGTCAGAAGTCTCACTTGCTAATTCAGATTTGCAGGTCCAGTTTATCCAATGTTCTAGACAACTCTTCAGGTTATCTTTAGCATTAAAAATCAGCAGACACAGTGAGAATATTGCTTCCAAATCTGAATGAAATCTCACCTGTGATCAGCCTGGAGATGCAGCAAAACATGGCCAGTATTTAACAAGTATTTCCAAGAGGAAATATAATGTTCTTAAGAGTCTGAATTATTTCATTTAGATTCTGCAAATGTACAAAAGTCCCCAACCATATATACTTTCTGTACAATCTACTTCTGTAATTAATTCTGAGATCACCAGGCATTTTTAGGGAGGCCCAAGCATTTATTACTGACTAATTCTTTTAATGGTGGGATCCACTATGAAAGAACAAAAACATCAACTCCAGGCCTGCTGGGAAGCAGTCTGTACCTCTCACACAGCTGAGAGCTGCAGGGACCTACTATAGCTAACCACTGAAAGCACAGGAGAGTGATGAGAAATTTCCTACAGAAATGGCAGTAATGGATTGCCTCTATAACTTGGTCAAATCTTGTAAAATTCTGCTTGTAGTTGGATGAGACTAGGCTTTGAGGTGAGGGCTTGGAAAGAGATTAAAACAGTCCAAAGATTTTCATGTTTTTAAGATATTAACATTTAACCAGATGCATACAGAACATTCTTTTAAGACATGGAAAATAATACTACCCGACAGCATCAGAACTGCTTGTGTCTAGTTTTGTTCTTCAGAGTTTTCTCTTTGATCTTCATTTTGTCTTTGTAGTTTCTTTTGCAACTGTAGTCCACGCTCCAGTTAAACCTGTTATGTTCAAGCATGATCTGCTATTTTAGCAAATGTTACTGTCTCTAATGAATTCTTGTCCTCTTCACTACCTCTTCACTGCTTATAAGGCACACAAGACTCCCACTCCTTTAATTAGTTTCTCTTCAAAACAAAAAAGAAAAAGCAAAACTACAACAAATTAAAAACACCACAAAACAGTTTGCAGGTTTTTTTCTAAATTTTTTACTTTGCCATTCTCTTCTGTTTTTTTATTTATTGTGCTGAAGCTTTCCCTTTAGATGTTCACTGCATGCCACTGCTGGAAGGGGCAGAGCCAGCTGTTATTAGGCACTATCAGCTGAAGACATGCATATGTATGTTCACTTACACTAGTGGTGGTCATCCTTCAATATTCAAAAGGGCTGAAGATATGACTACACCACTGTATGTATGGGTTTTTTACAGACTAGGGAATGTGCCTCAGATTTTTCAGTCTAGTTTTGGCTGCTTTTTGCTGATTATCATCATCCTTTACAATGCAATCTGCACTGCAAAAGAAATGTACATAAAAGGTGTTAGAGAAGCCCTCAAAATTCAGAAGGGGAAGATGAAAGATTGCATTAATAATTTTAAAAACTGTACTTGTAAAGAAACTAGTACCAGAGAAAATATTGGTTTTGGTAGTAGTGTTAACCTGTGGTATTCCTACAAAACCCTGTGCAACTCCAGCTCTTCTCCTGGAGCCATCTCTGCATTGTCCCTGCAAGGCCTTCGTGGATAAAGGGATCCCATCTCTGTCCCTGCCAGACCTATGTGAATAAAGGGATCATGCTATCAGATATGTTGCACAAAATCAGGTTTTATAAGGACATAAAGCAATCCAAAATTCTTTGTAATTCTGAGATGTGTCATAGTGTCTTAGCAAGAAGAGAAAGGAACTTCTACTGCTCACTTCTCTTCCTGTAAAACAAGCAATATGGAGAGATTACATGCTCTACTTCTAGGGAAACCTAAAACAGAACCAGAAAATGAACCTCCAGTTTCCAAATCATAGTTTTATGCTTTGTCATCAAATAATAGTATTTTCTTTCAATGCTTCTTCAATGTCTATTTACATGAATACAATTATATTTGCAATGTTAATCAAAGCCATACACCCTCTCCCCAGAAAACACTGCAATGCCCAAGGTAGCTGCAAAGACACTGTCAGAGTGTATACTGCAATTACTCCTAAGGGTGGCAATAACGGCAATAAACACAAAAAGTGATTATTATACTTTTCAATATTTTATCTGTATAGCCAAGAGATAGACATGTCAATTAAACCTCATTACTGTCTCTCTGTCCATGAATATTTCAGCATAATTCACTGTAAACAAATACTTTAGTAGTTATATCACTCAGGTTGAAGTACCTTATGTTATTGTAGACACCACACTAAGCTTCATGAAAAGCGCATTTTATATCAAAATCCACGTATCAGTGTTTGATCTACAAAAAAAAAAATATTTACACTTAAACGATTTCCAACTTTTCACTCAGCTATATATTTCTTGCAATGTGTGATGCTCTGCCCTATAGATATTGTGTGTACAGGCTATAGTCTTATTTTTTCTTTTAATTGGCTAAATCTAAGATGTTTTAATACGGGAAGAAGGATTTTTGAACACATACACACCTATTTTTCAGAGGTACTTGTTTTGAAGATATTATCCATAAACCAGTAAGAAATATACTTTGTTAAATTACTGTTCTTGAATAGCTCACCTACTGAGCACTGAAAAACATAAGCTGTAAATTGATAGAGATCAGGACAATGTAGAGAAAAAAACGAATTTTCAGTTTTCATTGGGATTGAAAAAATATGGAGGAGATAAGGTCCAAAGTTAAAAAAGTAATTTAAAAAATTAGAAGTCTCCTATGGTAGACAGCACATGTGGAGACCACACTAACCATTTTGTTCTGCTCCCAAAGACTCTGCTAAGAGTCCCCAGCACACAAGTCTGGCATTTCAGAGAATCCACTCTGCTCCTTCCAACAGATCTAAAAGAGTTTCATCTTGTAGATTCATCCTTACTTTCACCTCAATAGAAAAGGAAATATTTATATACAAGGATGTTTTGCTTATACAATTACTTTATTCATATATTATTATTAATAATTAATACATGTGCTAGTAAACTTGTATAGCACCATATGATCATTAGGCTGCATCTACATGAACAACTATAGGTCAGTTTGCCAAAAGTAAACTCATTAATACCTATTTTCTGTACACATCTATTACAGTACATGCATAGCAGAAAAAAATAAATCAGCATTCGGTGTCAAGCATCTTTTTAATGTTGGAAATGCTTTTGCTAGTTAGATAGTGGGCATGCAATCTTTCAAAGTGCTAAGGACATGCCTACATATATGTGCACTAAAATCAGTTGTAAGATGTGAGTTTGGTCAGTGGAAAACCTAGTAATATTTCAGTTTCTCCTTCTGATCCTTGGGTTTAGTTATGTGCTAGTTATCCTCAATGCAGTGGTTCCAGAATTGCCTTTGCCACAATAGGGCACATGACACAGACCTTTCCTACTCAGCTGGAGGAGCCCGCTCAGCTGGACAAAATGTCAGTACTGGCTTTGCACATCTTTATTATAAAAACCCATGCTGCCTCTAAAGAAGACCAAACAGCACAGATATAAGGCAGGGATTCAGCAAGAGGCAGTTTATGCTCTGGCAGACTGGGAGTTCCCAAAATATTTGCTTGAGTCCTTGCAGATATTCCTGTTGAAGTGAATGCCAGAGAAGTTCAAACAGTAGATGAGAGAGGTCACATAAATTTGGGGGCATTAAAAAGAGGAAAAGTTATCATTTTAGCATACCACTTTTGCCTTGCAGGACTCCAGGGAATAGGAATGGGATAATTCTACAGGCACAGAGAAACGGGTCTTTGGTTAATTATTTTATCATGAGTGAGGAATAAGGACACTATTCCAGAATGACAGAAGATAGGAGTGTGTGTGTGTGTGTCAAATCTAAACAAGAAATGGTCATTGAGGACCTGAAGTGAGAACCTAAACAAACCTGTATTAGCAGCTAGAATAAGATCATGAAAGTGTAAGACCTGGAGAGGTAGTACCCACACTTAAGAGTCTACTGGTGACTGAGAAGATAGCTTTGAAGTTACCCTAGTAATTTCCTGCTTGAAAAGGTAACTGAGATGAAGGACCATGTCAGGGATGGTGTCAAAGCTTAATAGCAGGACTTTAATGGCACCGAATCTGCTATTAAGCACAGCTGCAGTGAGCAGCTTCACACAGGAGAGTTCAAAGTTTCTAATTTGCAAAAGCTCTTAAAGCCATTTTACTTCTAACCTGATTAGCACCCGTTATCCTATTCATTAAGCCTGCAATTCATGTCCTAAATATAATCTGTTAAGTCTTAGGTGCAATTTAGGTCTACATTCTCAGTGCAATTAGACAGCTGTGGCAAAGCTGCAAACTGAGGACTGCTTGTTATTTATTAATTCAGAGTTAGTGATTCTCTTTATAGCCCAGTGATAGAAAGAAGATCAAGTATTTTGTTTGGTACACTCATTTGTTCACGGAGTGGTGTAAAACAGAGAGATAGATAAGAGTCTGCTTGTCAATAAGTGACATATTTTATAAAAGTAGTTGCAAGAATGGCAAATACAGAATAGAAGTGTAGAAGGACATACCTCAACAATAGCACTCCATTTTGAAACTTCCAAGTGGCTTTAGGTGTAAAAATAAGGTCTGGTGTTGTGGCCACTGTCAAATTGTCAGTATAGCCTAGAGCTCAAAACATGAATTCATTGTGAATTAACAATGTCACTTTCTTTCCAAGAGAGGTGTGGGTGGACTTTCAACGACTTGGAAAGTGAGAACAGTCAGTTGCATGGAGCATAGCATTTGATCTATTTCTAAACTGTTAAAAATACTCCTTTTTTCCATGGACATTGCAAAATTTTTAAGTAGGTCTTTTCCTCAAAGGAACTGCAAGATCAGAACAAGGAGAGCACAAACCATTCTAGAAATTCTACCTTCTTGGCTATGCATTTGGGTACAATGTGAATAAATTAAAAGTGGAACTGTCATTTTGAAATAGGAAATACAAATTTATGCCACCTTTAAAGACAGAATCAATTTTGGAACACTGTTTGTAGGAGCACTGATTCTCTTCTCTACTATTTTCATGCAAGTCTTTCTATTTAGCTGACCTCTGTCTATATTTTATAAGATCACTAATCATTCAAAAATGTAGTAAGTGCTTACTATAAGAATTCTTGCAAGACTTACTTAAACAAACTTGTTCTACTTTTAAACAAAGGATTGGAAACCAATTACAGTATACAGATTCTTAGTTCTAAAAGAAATCTAACACCAGCTCAGGCAGGTATCTTTCTGTCTGTATGGTTTATTCTAAATCTATGACTATCAGATTTAAAATTTAATATTGCTCTTTCTCCCATTTTTCTATTTTATAACAAAAGCAGTAGTCAAAATCAGTCGATTGTCAGTGAAGGCCGTGATGGTAGTATCAGGAATATTTGGTTGCACTTGATAATTCCAATGAGACAGGTTTGCCCAAGGGATGTTGAACTAACAGCAACATTGGATACATTTATGCAATAACTAGTTTTTGTTATAAACAGTAGAAAGAAGAACATCAAATTAACAAGTAACCACTAAAGAAATTAGGAATAGTCAGTGAACTAAAGGCCAAGATTATATTCAGATGAATCCAAAGGAAAATTCAGGCTCAACTCTTTGGAAACTGAATAGAAATTATACATGGGCTAGAAATAGCATTAAAAAAACCCCAAACCTAGTAAATGCTGCCTTAATTATTGGTGTTAGATCTGCCTCTCTGTAAGTCTCGAAGTTCAGATTCAGACTTTGATTTCTCACTGGCTGCAGTGTATAATGCAGTCCAATAGACTGATTACTGGAAGAAGACAAAGAGTAGGACTCCTGCAGCACCAATTATACTGACTTTACACCTGGCCTATTTGCCTGCAAGTAACAGTAATCTAGTAAATGGCCTCATCTGCTATCAGCTTATACAAGTGAAGAGGCAAGTTTGTCCTCCAAGGCTTCATCATGATCATGGAGCAACTTGATTAACCCAAAGCAGTTTTGAGAGTTTATCTTACTGATTTCTCTTTTCTTATTTCTCTTCTGAAATTGATACAGTAATAGCAATAACTATACCAGGTAAGACAGAAAACTTCAGATTTCGATAGTAATACGTTCATGTGAGACCAACCACTTTGATTTTTTTTTTTTTTTAAATCAGTATCTCCCTGTAAATAAAAGCACAATACCCCTTAAAATTTCTGTGGGTTTGGAAGAGACAGTCTGGAATCTCAAGACAGAAGAATATTTTCAGTGTTTTGATTGAGATGGCTGTTCTATTATTGATAATAATCTACCAAATTTCAGAAACAACTCTGGTATTAATCTACAAGTATAAAACCAATTCAGCATGAACTTCTGTAGTCTCAAACTAATCTGAGAGTCAGATTAAATGAAAAGTCAGAAAAATTGAATCTCCTTTGAAATTCTATTCCCCTTCAGTCATTCTGGAGATGGAAGAACATGGGAACAAATTTTGCAGACCTTTTGGGGAACAGTTTTGCTACTTCACTTCCTAAAGATGAAGTAGATATTTGGGGGTACACTGCTTCAGGAAGATAAATAACTTAATGAGCTGTACGTGCAAATAATTTCAATCACAAAACTCACCCTAAAACTTTGGATAAACCTTAAGTAAGCTGTTTAACTGGTAGTCTAGTTTTATTATTAATCACTACTTAAATAAATAGGGATTTAAAAAAAAAAAAATTGGATTTTCTACCATTATGTGTGCTAAATCCCATTTTCTTGGAAAATTTAATATTTCTAAAGGGTTTGTTCAAGGACCCAGCAAGACTGAACTGATTGCTGGGAGTTTTTTTTCCGAATAAGGGTAGACAGAAAGATAGAGGAATTGTGTTAAAATCATACTTATTTCTCAATAAAATCCTGCTCCTTGAGCAATGCAAGATTTAACAGAATCCCTCTTCTAGGCCTGATGTTACAAAATGTTTACTCCTAAGAAAAAAAAGAGTGTGTTTAAAAACGTGTACTTACACATTTTTTATTGTGTGGGTGGAGTTGAAGTTAGTGAGGAACTTCAGGCAAAAAGATTTGCTTTTGAGAACCTCAGTGACCCATCTATGCAGAAAGCATCAGTCTGAGCCCCGAGACTAAAACCTAACTTTGTGTCCTACCTCTGAGAGGCAGGAACAGCAGAAGATCTAAAACAGTATTAGAAACAGGAGATGCACTGAGATTCTTCCATATTTTCCATCTTCCCTCCATTATGGCATTCACACTTCAGGTACTTTTTGAACCATATTCCCTGCTGACACTTTTATTTATTCTCTTTTTTATAATTTTGACCCATATGAACTGGGAAACTACTTAACAGAAGGCTTTCATTTCTGCATTGTATGAAAAAGTGCTGCTTTACCTTTTAAACCTTCTACTTTTTGCTAACTCCAAGATCATGTGCTACAAGCAGATAAGTTCCCCACAGATTCTCTTCACATGGTATGAAATTATGTAAACCTCTATTGTGCTCCTTCTGCATGCATCCCCTTTGAAAGCTGTGTCTTAGTCAGTCCAGCTTTCCTGATAGAGTAATTTTTCTCTGTTTCTGGCCATCCTTCTTAAAAACCTCTGTACCTCACAGTCCTTCTGCATCTTTTTTGAGAAACAATGTCCTACAGTTCATTCAGCATTAAAGCTTTAAAAGCATTATGAATTCACAGCATCATACAGATACTCTGTTTTGTATTCTGCTCTTTCCAGGTAATTCCCATGTGCTCTTTGGATGGCTGCTACGTGCCAAGTTGATATTCTCAGACAGCTACCCACAGTGACATCAAGGTCTTGTTCAACCCATCCTCCTGGGCATATGCCATTTTTAAATTTCAGCTGGAATTTCTCATTCTTTCTATTGAGCTTTTAAGACTGTTTTGCAACTACTTGTACCCTGAATAATTTTCTGTTATCTAGATATGATGTAATCTTACCTGAAATTATGCAATATATTGATCTCAAGATTACTGCACGATGCAGACCTCACCTTAGATCTGTGTGCCACTCCACTGGTAATACCCCTCCAGTGTGAAAACTGGACATTCAATTCTTGTCTTTACTTCAGCCAGAGAGAAATCAAACTCTGTTATTTCTTGACAGCTTTAATTTCTTTGCAAGTTGGTTTTATAGTCTTTGTCAATGCTCTTTGGAAGGACTTATCAAATGGATCACCCTCAATCCCATGTTTATATGCCTGGTGGCTCCATCGCATTTTTTCTTTCAATAGCTCAAGTTAGGATTGTTAATTGCCCTTTACACATGAAAAAATGAGTTCCTGGCAGCCTGTACAAGCAGATTTTGCAGTCAGTCGTATCTACACACTCTGAAAGTATACTTGCACTTTCTTTTGATCCAAAGGACACACTGGACAACTGGTATTTTAATCTACATGTAGATGTCTCTGGTATTGTACCCAGGTGTCATCTTTAAAGCTGAATTAATAGCCAAATGAGTTTCACTTCATTATCGACCTTTTGAACTCAGCATTTATATATGAATGCTAGCATATTTACATTTGTCTTTTTTTTTTATTTAGGAAAGGAAGCAGTGGCTGCCCACCAGTATTCTGCCTTTTAGAGCAAAAAAACATGACTGATAAAAAATGTCTGCAAATAAAAAAAGAATTATAGAGAATTTTAAAATTAAACATTTTGGTATTTTCGATGTACGAACAATAATTTCTCAATACATATATTTGAATTAAATTGTGTTAAACAACAACAACAAAAAAAATATATTATCCAGACTGAAAATAGCACAGCTGATGATATGGTGAAGCATTTCAAAGTATCATTATTACAGAAGGAACAGTGATATAGTGGCAGAAAATGCATAATAAAGAGCAAGAGAGGATAGTAAGCACTGGATGCTTTCAAGTTAACATTGCATTTAATAGGTATGGGATACGGGCATTTTGTTCAAAAAGAGTGCACATGAGATACACCCATAGCTCCTGACAATGCATACTGACACATAGGCTTGTCAAGATTAGATTATATGGCACTCTACACTAGAGAATAAAGTTTATGATACAATATAAAAAATGTTGATTGAATATGCAGAGCTATGAGAACCATCTGTTTGCCTTGTTTGTCTAACCTCATGGGTTTGTCACTACAGCTGCTAATTGCATTATGGTATTTTCATTACAGGCCACTTCTAAGTCAAAATTCATAAGGGCATATTCCATTTTACATCTACTTAAGCTTCAGAATTACAAATAACTTAAATTTTTCTCTTTCTACATTGTTTTTTGTAGTGTTCCCAGAACTGTCCTTTCCTTTATTTTCTTTTTTTTTGGACAGTTATTACCTGCTGAAAACTGCTTTTTAATTGAAAATCTGTGGATAGCTTAATTAAAATAAGTTCTGTCATGCATGCCAAAAGCACTACAGACTTAAAGTAAAAACAGTTGTAAGTAGAGACTTGGTTCTCATTTACATGAATAAAAGTTAATCAAGTGAGTTGAAAGTCTCATTCACACACTATAGCAACACAAAGAAGTGACTCGTCACTTTCATTGGTGAGTTGTTTTCTTATTCCTCCCCATTTTTGGCATGCCATTGTTGGTATTTGTAGGATGTAAACTGAAATATGCAATTTTTTTTCAACATGCAAATGCCTAGATGCAGATGTTTAACTCTGCTCCCCAAACAGCAGGCTGTCATGCCAAAGAGGAAATGACAGCTTGAACTGACCATTATTTTTCCGATTGAACCATATAAATTGTGTTTTAAAAAGACAGAAAGAGTCCAACACTCTCATGGAGGAATCTCAGAAACCAGGTTAAAAGAACTACCAAAAAAAAAAAAAAAAGACACTAGTAAAAAGCCCCTGACAGTCCTCCCATGAATAGACTCACACAACATGTAGTCGCTTTACGAAAAGTACACAGCCAATGATCTAAGCTGCAAGGAGCAAATAGGAGAATAAGGTTCTTTGTCATTCATAAGGAATAAATTCAACCTCTGTTCACATGGATAACAGAAAGCAGAGCCTCAGCCCTGAGTTCTTTTCCCTTACAAGTGTAATTGAATATTCTATCTATTTCCACTGTGTCAAAGTGTGGAGCTAAAAACCAGCACTGTGTCTGCATAAAGAAAAGCTCCTGGGTGTATTAGTAGTTCCTCTAGATCAAGTGCTGCATATCACTGCACTTGAACTCTTCATTATGCTGAAAAAATACATTGTCTGCATCAGGCAGGAATGATTTTGTTTTTAATTTGTTTCAAATTAATATTCATTTACTCCACCAGAGATCTAAAACCAGGAGAAAATGGCATTCGCTTTCCTTCTAAAACCTAGTTATTTACAAATGAGTAATACATTGACCATTCTGAAGATGTTCTCCATCTTTACAAATACGTAACTCTGTTTGGTCACCTTTGGAGTCATCCAGGAAAAGATGACATTTAATTAGATCAGATAACTGATTTGTCCAATAAGCAATTGCTTTTATTTACTACACATCATCTTTTGCTTTGAATGAGAGTTCTCTGATTTGCAGAAGCCCAGAACACAAAGGGTCTGCAACACCTGCACATGTTCAGACTGTTTTGCTCTCTTGTGCAATGAATGCCACTGCTAAAGCAAATGCTAAAAGTGATATACTGGCAGGTGAAACAATCAGTAAATTTACACCATCCTGAGTCAGACCTACTGGGCTTCCATAACTGACTGACATTTGCATCCAAAAACTCCTATTGGTGTAGGGATGTGTGTTTCAAATAGAATATTTTTTTTTCACTATAAGGAATTAAGAATTGTCCTACATGTTCCACCATTAACACAGTTGTCTTTAGTTTCCAGGTTTGGATTTCTAATAAGCACGCACGTGGAATAAATTTTTAAGAGAAGTAGTTCAATGGACAGCAGGGAACTTAGCCATTTGGGACTTGTACACTTTTGAATCTACCACATCCATCTGAATGGATGTTTGCAGGAGCTTTGTATCACGCTGACTTCAGTGGCTCCAGCCCACAGGCTCTTAGAGTTAGTTCTCTTCAAAGCTCCCTACATGTTTCTGGATGGAAAAGAAAAACAAAGACTGACCAAAGATATCAAATTGCACATTGTAATAAATCAAAATTAAATTTGCTCATCTTTTCTAAACATAAAAGAGGTTGCCATTATTGCTCATTAATTCAAGACCAGAGGAATTGAAGCTAAAAATAAAATAAGTTACTTTAAACTTTATCAGCATGAGCAGGAATATTTTCCATTTAATTACCACTTCTGGAGAGCTTTCATCAGAGACCAGAGTTTTCACAGGAAGGTTATCAAGCTGTATACTAGAAGTGAAGCATCAGCACAAGCTCAGGAGCATATGATGTCCCTGAAATTTGTGACAGAAGAATTCTGCAAGCAACAAATATTCTTGTTTTGAGTTAAATATACTCATATAAACAGATCTGATTTTCTGAATGTGAGGTGTGTAGGGAGTATGGGAGAGAATTCCAGAAGGATTGACTTTTGCCTCACAATGAAGAGCACTAAGTCCAGAGTTTTTTATGTAGATATTTATTTCAGGCTGCGCTATTGTTTCTACAGAAATAAATTCTAAATTCAGCTATTTTTAAAGAGTGTAAGAAAAAATAGTTATTCTGAGGAAAAAAAAAAATTTAGATAATATTGTGTTCTTGACAATTCACCTATTCATTTGGGTTGGAAGGGACCTCTGGAGATCAACTGCTTCAACCCCCACCCCCACCCCTGCTACAGCAGGGTCCTTTAAGCAGGTGACATATGAATGCATCTGGGTGGGTTTTGAGTTTCTCCAGAGAGGGAGACCCCACAGCCTCCATGTTCCAGTGCTCTGCCATCCTCAACATGAGGAAGTTTACAGCTATTGCTCCTCATCCTGAAAACAGTGAAAAAAACTTTGGACAGACCTGAAAGAATCATATTTTAAAAATGGATTGCAATTAAGGATGAGGAATTTTTATTTCTTCCTTTTTTTCTCTGAGTTTTGGAAAAAAATACAATCTTGCTTCTTGCTCCTCCACCATCTAAAAAGCAGAACAAATGCCAGTAGCCTCAAAAACGTCTGACACTCTATGCCGTCAATGCAGACCAGAAACATTCACTGTTAAAATTAAATGTAATAAGAAGGTATCAAAATTTCAGATGCATTAAAAAGCAAACTATCATGGTCAAGCTAGAAAAGAAACATGGGAAGTATCAATGCAGAGCATTTACTGAGACATTTCAATATCATGACCTTCTCTTAGAAAACTGCCCATTTCCCAGGACCGAAAAATAGGAAAATTCTAACATTCATTAACCTTTCATTAAGTCCCCTGGTTTCAGTAAGGAATTTCTGCTTGACTATCAAAACCAGGAGCAACTTTTCTCTAAAAGAAAGGTTAGTTACTTCTTGGTAAGAGCACTGGTCAGGGTAGCTCACAGGTACACTCCTTACTATTCTCACCTGATACAGAATCAAAACATTTCACCTCATGAGACAACACATCCTCTAATAGGAAGAGATACAGTTGCAAGCCTAAAGACAGAAAACAACCTGTCAGGAGGTACAATCCAAACCACATTCACCCTATTCCCCTATAAAAAAATTGCATTTAAAAGGGATTTTCATGTAAAAATCTACTTTAAAAAATCTTTTTACAGGGATCCTCAAAATGAATGGTGAACACAGTTAATTACAGTTTGGAAAACAAGTAATATGACTTATTTATGAAATTAATTATTTTTCAGAATCAAAAAAGAAAAATAATAACAATATTTTAAGCTAAAGGTTCTAGAACATAAAGACGATCATATCTAAGGATGTCAGCTAAATTTTTCTCAGAGATTTCATCTCTATGACACAGCCCAGAACACCAGAGTCAAAAGAAGTTCAGTCTGGTACAAGACTCCCTCTTGTTATCCAGCCCTTCAAATTCTATTCCTCAGGCATTCTTTCATCATTGAAGGGAAGGGCAGAGAAAAGGCCAAAAGATTTCCAAGTATTTCCTTTACAGTTTCACAGAAAAGCAGTCATTGTTTACGTCAAAACAGTCTCTGATCGCTGCACAATGGTGAATACTGTGAATGGGTCAAGGAATGTCCTATGCAAGTTCTTGACTCACATATCAATGAAATCCCATTGACTTTAGCCAAGGTGCTGCATTTGAAACAGAGGGATTTTTCAAGTCATTTGATAGGCACACAGCATGCCTTGGTATTTCTGCTCACCTCCAGTAGGAATATTTTCCCTTTTTAGTGTAGCTGCACAGCATGAAATAAGCTTTCTCTGGACTGCTCTGCAGAGGTGCACCACTTCCAGCTTACATAAACTGGGACTTCTTGTACTCTTGACTGTGTGTCCCCTAACAGCCTTTCATGTCTAAGGTTGAAATACTGAAAGAGCAAGGTAGGTATGGTTGTTTGAAATTGAAAGGACGTTCAGTTATATAAAAATTACAGAACTTGTACTTCTGTTAAAAAAAAAAATAATAAAAAAAATAAATAAGTTTTATGGCACTTCTGCTTGCAGTACAGGTAAAAATCCTTACCTTTTTTCTCTAAACACCCTATATTTTTCCTCATTCTTCTATTCTTAAATGCACGTGAAAGAACCTCGTCTCTTTTTCTCCTCCCATTGAAAAACAAAAAATGTGAGAGGATGAAAGACAAAGAACACTGACCAACTATTTTGCTTCTACATTCATAAAAGTGATCCTTTTTTAAGAAATCAGCTTTGAAGTTTTCACCCTAAGAATTGATATCCATCCTAGTTGCTGCCCAGAAGTTATGTCACACAATTTTTAAAGTGACATTGGGGTGTCCTCAGAAATGAAAACTTTACCTTGCCATTCCACTATTTAGAAAAGATTACAGTCCATCATACTATACAATTATTTCACAAATAACCAAACTGTCTGGACTTTTTCAGACACTTGAAGATAAGGTTGATTTATCCACATTCAATTTATGACGTTTGTGCATAAGAGCCACCACCATTTCACAGAATTCCATAAGTTACAAATATTTCCAGACCATCCAGTTCACTACAGAAAATCTGTTGGGCCAATAAGTATTTCTTCCTGTTCTCACAAGTTTTTTTGTTGTTAAAATTAAAAATAAAAGTTAAAAGCTTTAATTAACCCAAAACTTAAGCTTTAATACCAAAAGTAGTCAATAATCTAAGAACCTATGGTAATTATGGCAGTGGTATTATGACACCAGATAAAGTACAACTACTAATTTAATCCCCATCATATTCACAAAATTATACAGTCCTCAACATGAGGGATTTTGAAAAAGATTTTTATAAATCTGTCCACATTCATAAACATCCCTACCATTATGTAACGTACTGGTCTATATTTGTTTATTTGAAGTTTAACAAGTCTATCAGAGAGTACAGATATTTCTCATTTTTGTGTTTTCCACTATCTTTTTCTATCTGGAATAAAATAGAAAAGAAGAAAAAAAACACACTAAAAAACAATTAAACAAAGGACTTGTAACATTTCTAGAATAAGCAAAACCATTGGATAACACTGTCTTTTATACAACAGGATTCCTTGAGGCTTTTCCACATTAATAAAGAATCAGTACTCTTCAAGTCAAATGACTGAATATTCATCTTGGTAACAACTGCATTCTATTACACAGAGAGAAGCATATGGTAAGTATTTATACAAGATATTCAGACAGATGCACACCAACATTCACTAATAAAAGATAAATTAACACAGCATCTGCTGAGAATTTTGCCCAGCATGCCAGGATTGTGCCAAGGATCAGAGAGCAGCCTGAAAGCTGCTGAGGTCTGATATCACAGACAAAAACATACTTTAAATGCAAATTTGCATTAGCAATGCTGCTAGAACACGGCTAGCTCTCACTGCAGAAGTTACTTTCCTCCTAAGGAGAAGATGTTGGTAATTAGTGCTTGACTAGGTATTTGAAAATTTCTACCAAAAACCATAACAAAAATGTAGAAACATTAAAAGAAGTTTGATGAGAATTTTTTTTTAATGAAAGACAGGACAAATGAGCTTTAGATACCATCAGCCTCAGAAAAAAATCATTTCATTAAAGATAGTAAACATAGTGCTTTGGCCTATAATGACTTTTTACCAATAATTTTGTGTAAAAATTTAAACCTTAACTGATTTTTTACTTGATAAATATGTCCTACAACATCAACTCTGCTACAGAGATAAGGGCATCCATCTCTCTGTTTTAATATTCATTTTGTATTTACATAAGAATAATGACTAAACCATTTCTTGCCCTTCACTGTTGCTCTGCTCTTCATTTGTTCTGTTCTGACTTAAAGGGAAACCTTTAAGTCATGGGATATCACAGGCTTGAAGGAACCACAAGAGATCTGTAGCTCAACAACTAGCTCAAGGCAGGGTTATTTATGGGATTGACTTCGGATGCCCAGGGCCTTATCTAGTCTGGTCTTGAAAATCTGCAAGAATGGAGACTACACAAACTCACTGGGCACCTGATTCGCTAAGGGAAGATCCTAACTCCGTGTCCTTTGCAGCCTCTCTCCATGGGTACTCTGTTACTTTGGGCTGCTGTTAGGTACCCCACCCTCATCTCCTCTCTGAGCACGGCTTGCTCGTCTCTCGGCATTTCTTCATTGGGCAAATGCTCTTATCTGTTATCTTATCCTCTTATATGTTCCAGGGGCCCCTTGCTGAACTTACTCCCATTTTTCTTGTCTTACACGGCAGAGCCCCAAACTGGATGCAGTATGTTGCAGGAGCACCATGCAAAAGAGGATAATGCCTTCCCTTCAGATGCTGGCCATGCCCCTTCTGACGCAGCCCTGGAGGCTGCTGCCTTTCTCTGCACACCACAGTGCCCTCTGCACACTGCAGCTCCCCAGCATGGCAGTTCTCAAGCTGTACCACTGCAAGGTGCTTTTCCTTACCAGACATTGGACTTTTGCGTCTGCCCCTGTAGAATTTCATGAGATTACTCTTGGGCTCTTCTTACATCCTGTCTAGGTCCTTCTGCATGATAGCATTGCCCACAGTTGTATCCACTACTGGCCCCGGTTCACTGCTATCGGGACAAGGGCTTTGATGTTTGCAAGAGCATTCTTAGTAGATGTCACCATTGACATCCCAGAAGCCCTGGTTTGGATTTTCTGCACGTAGATTAGCTTGACACTGTAAAACTGATCCATGTAAATGAAATCTAAAAGAAAAGAAGCGTCTGAACCTTTCTATTTCTTGTGTTTGAACACTGCAGATCACTTTTTGAGAAGGGGTCAAGAGAAATCCAGTAAATGTCCAGCAGCTATCCAGTTATCTGTCCAAGCTTATAACAATGGGTAGAGCTTGCAGCTCTTTGCCGAATTCAGTTGTGTAACAAAAATAAGTAATTTAAGGCTGCTGCCATGTTCTTGAATATCTTGTATTCTGAGCATCTCTTGCTGTCCCACTGCTGGCTCTTGAAAGCTACTTCCTCAGGAAGCTACCTTCATGGGCTGTGCTTTTCAGGAGATATGCAAGTTTTGTTTCCATTAACTAGCTACCTACATTTCCCAAAACACACACATTCCTCTTCCAAACACTTCTCTATTTTTCTGACTATTAATCCTCTATGGCGTCTCTCAAAGACAGTAGTCACAGACTCACCATCACATCTCACTAAAATCCCAGTCTGCATGCTGATTTTGCAGATAGACACCACAGAGCTCTGTTCTGCACACATTTACTTTTTATTGTTTTTTTTGGTGGCTTCCAGCTATCTGCATTCCTGTTCACAAAATAAATAAACAGATATATGATGTTCAGGAACTTAAAGGATCACAAAAAAATGACAGGATTTTTGCTCAGGGAAGGAGTCAAAAGTCAGTGTTAAAAGAGGAATAATGTGAAAAATATATTAGATGTTTTATGTTAAGAAATTACGTAGGGGTAAGAGAAAGTGATTGAAGAATGACTTAAAATTTGAATTTCAATTGCTAACTTCTACTGTATGCATTATAATTTTAGTTCAACTAAGAAGGCATATGAAGCCATGAGAATACACAGGAACAATTTGAGCAGACATGCCAGTTAAATTATTGCAATCTCATTTCATACTACAGAAGTTAAACTTTATACAACTTATCGGAATTTCAGCTATTTTTACAACAGTGGATCAAATTCATGCTGATAAACTCAATGCTTTCGGATATGATCTAATTTACACAAAAATGGTTTCTTTGACAGAAATTCCAATAGATATTCAGCTAAAAAAAAACAATAATTAGGAAGTATCACAGCAATTTTTCTTATAAAGTTTGGATTCTGCTGCTGATAAAAATACACAAAACTATAGTTTTATCAGGAATGGAAATGCAGAATAGTCTCATTTAAATCATTTACATCAAGAACAGAAATAATAAATTGAGAAAAACTCCCAAAATTTGCAAGGAACTCTCAATTGAGTTATCCCCAAGGCAGCAAAATAATCCATTATTGACACTGCTTGCTGGGAATAATGTCTCTTGGCCCTACAAAATGCCTGAGAAATTCTTTGCTGGAAGCACACAGGCTTCCATAATCTCTCTGGGATTCCACTGCCGGAGAAACAGTACCTTCAAGGGACCATCCTGTCTGAAAAAGAACAGTTTTTATTAGATTCTGAAGGAAAAGATTTGGGTCATTCCTGAGAGACTTGTTGTCTGGGGAAAGCAAGTGAACTATTTAAGGCTTCTCTGATAAGAAAAAGCAAAACTTATTTCCTGAAGACTCCATCTCTCTCAATAAATACCTTTTACTACTAAGCATTATACTAGTCTTTTGTGCAATTCAGAAATGAAAGAAAACACAATCATAGGCTGAACAACTTATGTTGGGTTTTTTCTATATTAAACTTCCAGTTATTTTAATCTCATGAACAGCTTTTAGAAATTGTCTGGTTAGCATTGTTTACTCTATGCTCTGAAGTCAATGCAAACCACTTATGTGACTTTTAATGCTGTACTGATTTACACAGTACATTTTTTTGGAAAAATAATAATTAAAGAAAATATCTGTATGTTCTTAAAGCAATTACTGATTTTTTTACTTTGTATTACCAAACAGAAACTAAATCAGTTTGATGGAATTAATGTAGTAACTACAGACACAGATAAATTATAATTTCCATCTTCATGCACTTCATATCTACCATCGAGATTACTATAGTAAAAATATCTTTACAAGGATTATTATCCCATTAGAAGAGCCACAACCTTTACAAAAATGTATATGAAATAATAGTAGATGTAGAAGAATATACAATTTCTAACTCAAATATCTTTGACAATTATTTCTATGTAACAATCTCATTGGAATTTTCTGAGTTGACAAGAAACAGTGGAACACATCAGACACAAGGCTGACTTTCTTCAGGGTGAGGATAGTCAGACAACAGAAAGATAATCTGATTGATTCTGCATGGAAACAGGTGAGAACCTGCACATACACTATACAGTTTAGTCAAGCAGGACTCTTCTCCCAGGATTTTCAGCACTTTCTCTAATAGTAATCTGTCCAAAGTTTCACTCTTCTTCTGGCAAAGAATTGAGAACTGAAGTCCAATATCCTACTTTCACACATAAAGAGGTAATTTAATTTCTTTTGGCCATTCATATGAGACTGACACAAAGTAAGAAAAAAACACAATCTGAATGTTGAAGAAGCTCAGTTCCAAAAACCACACCTTCTTTTCTTTCATAGTGTTCAAGATCAAAAATAAACCCAGGCTCTCCCCTCACAGTAAAAATTAATACAAAAATATACTGTACTGGGTCTGGCTCAGATGGAAATGATTTTCTTAATAGTATCTTTTGTGGTTCTGCAGTTTGGGTTTGTAAGTGAAAGACTGTTGAGAACACACAGGCATTTGGACTGCTGCTGAGCAGTGCTTGGGCCCACGACACATACACAAAATCCTCAGGCTCTGACAGAAGCCTTTAGGCTCATGGCCCAAAACATCTTGGGATCTCTCACAACAACTAGCATGCTTTTGTAAAATACAGTGATATCTGTTACAAATATTCTGCTTCAGACACATTCTGTAATCATTCAGATAGAATGCTGGTTCTACTACCAGTTCATTCCTCAGGTGAAAAAATGATATTGTCTTCAGATTATTAAAGCAGAAGCAAGGGAAAAGAAAACCTGAACAGATTGCATATTGATTTAGGATATCTCTTTTTACAAAGTAGTAAAGATTAATCAGCTTATTATTTCTTCATTTGTATTCTCATGAATAATTATTAAATATTCGATACTGTGAATCACACATAAAAAGAGGATGTAAAAATTACTGGAATATTTTTAAACTTTGAAAGTTTATCAAGTGATTTTATGTCTTTCACGAAATTGTGCTATATCAGAAAGTTTTTTCAAGTTGTTTGAAACATCATAGCTTTATAGAAACAAGAGATTTACTTCTCTCCTTTTAAAATAACCTCATTAGGGAAATTATTTGTGAGCAGGTCAGTATAATCTGACCTAACGAATTCACAAACTTGACTAACATAATAAATTGCACAGAAGTAAGGACTTCAGAAGTTTTAAATAAAATTTCAATTCTCACAAGAATATGTTCTCTTTGAATTTACCTAAGAACTCTCACCCATCTTTCTCCTATCCAGTTCAAATAATTTTATACTTTGTAGTGCATTATCTAACAGAGATTTTCAGAATTTTTAGTGTTTTTACTGTGTAACACATAAAATTTATCATATTGTGCATTTGGAGTATTGATTTTCTGGGCTGTTTGAGACATGAAACAGAATAGAAGATGCAACTTATACCAACAATACAAGTACCAAAGTAGTTCTCTTGTCAGCTGCATTAAGGAAATTATCAAGAAAAAAATAGAGGGTTTAGAAAATTTATCTCTGTCACATTCATTGACTTAACTATTACAAATAAGTCTTGATTAAACTAAATGTTCCTTTCTGTGCCCAAGCACTCAAGAAATATCTGAGGGAATAAAAACTAAAGAGCAAGAATTGTTAACAAAATACATCACCATTTACATCTGTATTTCTCATGTACACTGTTTAACAAGTACTTAACCTACAAATCCATGGCTTTTTCAGAATTGCTATCGGGTAACTCATGTTCCAATTTCAGGATTTGTATGGAAAATAATATTTGGAGTCTTTCTTTTTCTGCAGTATATTCTTGTGTTCATATTGCAGCAATCAGAGAGGAGAAAGCATGACATGAGAAGGTGGCAAACCAAAGCTTGTGTGATCCTGAAAACAATTAAATTAACCAAAATATATTTTTCACACTTGGATATATCACACATCAAAATCAAATTACTCAAATAAAATGAAACATTCCTCTATCAGCTGCACCTAAACCAATGATTTTGGCAGTTTTGCTACAATTATATTGGCAAAAAAAATCTGATGTTTAGGTCTTTTGGTGAGGTTTAGCTTAGTTTTAGAGAAAAATTTTGCAGCATTGCTGAAGTTAAAATATTCATAATCCAGTGATCTGCCTTATCTGTTCACTTTAGTTTCTTGTAATTACGACACAATCTTCAGGGATTTTTTTTTCCCAAAAGAACAGCACCTTTTTATTTTTTGAACCAGCTAGAATTCTGCCTAATATGTCAGTTCTAAAAATTTTGTAAATATATCTCAACTGTATACTGTACAGGAACTGTTGAAATGGTGCACTATTTCTTATATACCTAGATGAAAAGAAAATGATGCAATTTTTATGACAGCCAAGGGTGCTTTGTTACTTGCCTGAACATCTAGACATCTGCCAACCATTGCTATCAAGACTCTAGATGGCTCTAAGGAAGGTGTTACTGGATGAAATTTTATGACTCTTGCTCTAAAGAAGGTTAGAATCAGAGAATCAGGAAGGTCAGTTCCCAACTTAAACATTTATGAAGACAGGAACAATTCCTTTTTCATTTCATGCACTTTTATGTGCATCTGCTGAAGAAAGCAGATTGGATGCAAAAGGATAAAGACATCTCCACTCTGTCAGTAAAGCAGAGAAGTCATTCTTATGCACCAATAATATCCTTTACATTTTCATAATGATAAGTAGATGAGACCCTATTGCAAGACCAAAAAAATTCTCACATACAAAAAAAAAATAAAAACAAAAAAACCTGCCTCAGTCATGTTTTTTCCTCCCAGATCATAATAGGAAGCCCATGACACAGACCAGAATATGTATAATACAGCAGGTTCATGAACTGTGTAGAACTTTAAACAAGCATGAGGCAGAGTGGTGTCTATGAAATATTAAAGTCATTTTCTTAGGAGAATGGTCCTACAGAGGATGATTCTATAGAACAGTCTTCTAAGTTTGTCTAAAATTAAGTTGAAAAGTACAGAAATACTTCAAACTTTTCTTGTTAGGGAACAGCTATGTCTCTGACAAATTTTAAAATGCAACTCAGCTTATCAAACATGAGATCCATTATTTTTACATTTCAATTAATCCCATTCAACACAATTTTCTGTCATCAAAGCAGAATGTGTAGTGTTCACTTAACTAATTTGCCTGCAAGTCAGCTTTTATTCAAAGGAAATGAAGGAGTAGAGAATGAAGATGATAGTAAAGATACGAGTATTTTTAAGTACAAAGTTCAAAAAACATGTACTTAGATGATGTCTTCATCCTTCTAGAAAAATTTCTCTTCCGTTAAAAATATTGGTAATGCAATAAATGATCTAATGAATGATCTTATCAAATATAAGGATCGGTACTAAAATTTCTTAGGAAGCCTTCTCTGTTCATGACATTTCCACATTTTCAGAGTCATCAGAGTAATTCAGTGTTTTTCACTCAAATACACATCTAGGAGTAATTAAGTAAAATCCAGCTGTAATAACTAAGTACTTTATCAGTTAATCCAATATGATTTTTTGTATCCAAGTATTGCCTTTTTTCAGAGGAAATACTGAACTGCCTTAATTTATTTTTATGACGTAGAGGAATTCTGATCATCACATTTTAATTTCTTTCCACAAAAGATTCCTAAGTCTTCACTCCTGTTTTGTTCTAAAGATAGCATTACCAAAGTCACCAAAGATAAACACGAATAACAGCAAAAAGAGCAATGAAGCCATTTAATTTAATTAAAGATTAAAACAATATGAAACCAGTAAGGATAATGAAAAATCCTTTTAATAATTTTAAGTGGTTATTGGAATCCTAAATAAATACCAAACTCAGTGTGAGATGGCACTGTTAACCTGCAAGAAGGCTGCTGTTCTAAAGCAACAAATTTTAATGTTTTTATTTTAGAATCCTTTCAAGGTAAAAATTTCTGAGACACAATATTTTGCCATGCAGATCTGGGTGCATCTTGATTTCTGCCTCAGTTAAAATTCAGAATTTGCAAGCAGAAAATGCATATCATACAGTACGACATTAATTACCAAAGTCTTTAATTCTAAAATGATATTCTGTTTCATATAAATTTACTTCCAATTATCATCACGCAATGAAAGCTTAATATAATACTACTAAATTACATCACAACACAGAAATATATATATTGCCTCAACAGCTGCAAACTCATCAAATTACTATATATACACCCTAGAAGTGTCTCTTAGCAATGAAGTTGAATGAAAATATAATGTCACTAAAAAAGTTCAGTTAATAAATGAATCCACCCACAAAATCATATAAAAATGTATTGAAATATAATACAAAAAGAAGTAAAAAGAGACAATGTAGGACTTACAATGTGTTTAACTGCCAACTAAGTTGTAGAGCTACAAAGTGCAGAAATACCAAACTGGTTTTGTGAGTGTGATCTTCCAATAAGCAATGTTAAAATCTTTCCATTTGGATATAGTTTCACATATAATTAGTATTAGCTACTGTTTTATCAAAAGAGATACTCAAATTTATTTTGCAAAGAGAAAAACTAAACAAAATAAAAGGAAAGAAAGTAGAAGACACAATATAAGCCATGACTGGCCCAAAATTCAGAACTTAAGGGACGTTTGCATTAACCCAACAGGGCTCAGATTAACTGGATTGGCTCAGGATAAAAGTCTAGTTTTGTTAAAATTACAAAAGCAGTAAGGGAATGAAGTGTAAGGGAAGAAACATGGGTTTGTTCTCCAAATTTCAGCTTCCAAAAAGTTTTGGTTTACATAAAGCTCATCTAGTTGCGAGGATTCCCTCTGCTTCCATAAGGGAAGGCAGGCATGTCCAAAGTAACATTCACCTCATCTGTCCAGTTGCTGCAAAGTCTGTTAAGGAGTAAACACAGCTGCTCAATTTTAAAGTGACTTAAGATGAATTTCGTTTTATGAGGTAGCAGTAGAAAATTTTGAAATATTGAATAAAAAGTAATACATTCTTCCTTGCATAATTCAATTTCATGCTATATGCACCTAGACAGAGAACCAATACAAAATAAATGCTACAAAGACAGAACACTAAGTGGTCATTCAGGGACATATTTCAAGAACGGCCAGTATGTCTTGAACTCTGCTTCACAAAATCCTATGCTGCACTTCAAAGCAGGGATCTAAAGCACCTAAAGCACTGGGAATATTCCAGTCTGAATTGTGATAGGGTATGAGGCTGAGTAAAAAAAAAATCTATGTCTATGACATATTTATAGAGAAAAAGAAGTAAGTTTCCATCTCTTTGTTGTGGTAACATGGGATTTGTTAGGAATTTCAGCAAGAAAAAAGTTTATCTCTGGAGTTCAGAAAGAGAAATTAGAACTAGAATAATTTACCTTTTTATTTTGTCTTCCTTAACTAGAGGCAAGTTGTTGACTCAAGTCCCAGAGGCTAGGAGCAACTTCAAACATTAGTTACTAAATATAAAGGCATACAAAAGTGCACTTTATAAAGTATTTTGACTACTGACTGGTAATAAATTACAAAGATAATGAGTTGATATACTGGGCATTTGTTGGTGTGCCATTACTATATCAAAACTATGACGAGACATAGACATGTTGCAATTGGAAATTGAAATACATGTCCAGGGCACTTTATTTACAGCAGTGATGTTACTTCTTCCTTTGAAATTTGTCTGGTCATATCATTCACCCCATTAATCACTTGGAGTACTTTCAACAATGGTTGTTTATATTTTTTAAATTTCCTCACTGTGATATTGTTTAAACTGATCAAATGACAAGACTATTTGCCCAAAACATTTACTTTAAAGGAAATTGTAGGGCGTTGTGAAAACAACAGCAAAATGTTCATATTCAAAGTAGTCAGATTTGAGAATAGTTCACTGTCAGTAGTCATTTTAACTAACATGGTATTTCATCTTTGAAATGTCATGAAGAGACTGGAAGAAGTCTAATATCACTCCTATCCACAAGGAAATCAAGGAAATTATAATCCTATCAGTCAAATAAAGCCCATGTTTCGGAAAAGCCTGGACAGGCCGACCAAGGACAAATTGTGCTTGACAAAGGAACATGGTTGGCTGATGTGGTGCAAGCAGTGAACATTGTCTACCTGGATATCTCCAAGGTTTTTGATATGGTTTCCCAAGGCCTCCTCCCACAGAACTGTGTATGTGATGGTGTGGATGTGTGATCCCTGCGGTGGGTGGGGAATCGGCTGACCAGCCACACCCAGAGGGTGGTGGTAAATTGCTCCCTTTCCCACTGAAAATTGTCACAAGTGGAGCCTCCCAGGCAACCATACTGGGCCCAACACTGGTTAGTATCTTCATCAGTGGTTTGGATTATGGGATCAAGTGCATCTGGATGGAGTTTGTCAGTGATATCAACACTGAGTGGGGCAGAGGACACTTTGGAAGGGAGAGACACCCTGCAGGAACACCTCGACAGGCTGAAAAATTAGGCTGACAAGAACCTCATGAAGTTCAATAAGGACAAGTGTAAGGTCCTGCACATGGAAAAACATAATCCAGGAGAGCAGCACAGGCTGGGGATCTACCTGCCTAGGGAACAGCTCTATGGAAAGGGACCTGGGGGTCCTGGGGGACAAACAGCTCAGTACGAATGAACAGTTTGTTGCTGCAGCAAAGAAAGCCAACACAAATGCTGCGTTACATCAACAAGGCTGTCACCAACAGAAATAAAGCAGTCACTCTTGCACTCTACACAGAGCTGTTCAAACCATACCTTCAATGCTGTGTTCAGTTTTGGTCCCTGCTATACAAGAAAGACGTGGACAGGGTAGAGAAGCTTTGGGCAGCAAAGATGTCCAAAGGATTGGGAAGCCTGTCATATGAGGAATGAATCGGAGAAGTGAGTTTGTCCAGCTTGGAGAAAAGAAGCTTAAAAGACAATTTACATGTTCTAGCATGTAAAGAGTGTCTGCAAAGAAGATGGAGACTTGCTTTTTTTAATAAGTCATGTGGAAAAGGCAATGGTAGATGGGCACAAGCTCCTCCTGAGGAGATTCTGATTGAACATATGGAAAATTTTCACAGTGAGAACAATCAGTCATTGGAATAATCTTTCCATTGTGTGGGAAGTAGATTCCCCAAAGCTGGCCACTTTTAAGATTCAGCTGGACATGGTGCTGGACCATCTTGTCTATAATGTGTTTTTACCAACAAAGGTTGGACCAGATGGTAAATGAGGTCTCTTCAACCTGGGGATTCTATGATGGTATAATTCCATGATTCATTGAAACCTATTAAAAATACAGTTTGGGTCTTTTGTGCGTAGGGGCAAAAATAATCACGATTTCATACTGTGGGCTGCAACTGATAATTATATAGCTAAAGCAACAAGAATACATCTATTGCCACATCAGAATATATTCATGTGGAGTCTTACACATTGTTGCCCAAATTTCATGCTATAGTTTAAGAATTTAATTTTAAATTTTAATGGCTCGTTGAGTTTTACAAAATGTTATCAGTGAATGAAATACAGGTAAGCTTAAAAATCTGTAATGTGGAATGTTCTTCACAACAGAAAGGCAAATAGAGGTTCTCTTTTCCCATGTAGGTTTAACAAGCCTACACATTGTAAAAAAATAAGCTGAACGAGAAAGATTTGCCATCCGTGATCCCCAGCAATGCTGCCCAGCCTATGTCTCTCTACTCTTTGAAAATTCCTTGTTTGTCAGTTTTGTCATAAGCATGACAGTTTTCTGCTAGATATAATCCATTTCTTCCTCTCCATAGTCTTTTCCATTATCAGTTTGTAGAACTGAAGATGACAAAGACTGTTTTGATAAGACCTTTTCCTGAGCTGGCAAAATTCAAATAATTAGGCTTAAGATGAGGAAGAAGTCACTCATGAGTGAACAGGTACCTGATATAAATATGAAAAGAAACTATATTTCACTCTAACAAGGTATTTGATTTGAAAGCATCATATTTTGTAAAATATTGGCATAATCCTGGCATCACGGGAATCAGACTTTCCATCTGTGACAGTACTGGGCTTAAAAAAATTTGTAAAACCCTGTTCAAGCAGGAAATAACAACTCCTTACAGGCATCACCTAATCTAGAAAACCCAAAAGGAGACCGACCCACGACTTTTCTGGGAAAAGAGGAGAGAGAAAAGAAGGTAGAAGTAAACCCTTGGCTGCTTCTAGCCCTGGCAGGAGAGTGAAAATCTTGCCTGACTTGTCTCACCCCTTCCTGAAGGGCATGGGTGGAAACACAAGATGTAATTTCCCAGGTCCAAATCTTTCATGTATTTCTGGCATTTCTTTCTCATTCCCTGTCCATTTGGATGGCTGCCTGCTCTTTCAAGCACTTTCTTGAATGAAGCCAGATTTCCTTTCTTCCCAGGGTTCATCTCATCTCCTTTCATCTAGTTTCAGCTGTCCAACCATGAGTTGGTTTTCTGCTTTAAACTAAAGTAAAATCTTTTGCAGTTCCCACCTGTGACACAGTTTTTTTCCAGCCTGTCCCAGCCTTCCCTTTATTGCTATTCCTAATTCTAGTCAGGGATTTTTTGGGTTAGTACCTCCCTACACCCCCATGTACACAGCTGTTGCACATCCTTCTTTCCTACACTGGCAACCCTAGACCATGGGACTGATTTCTCCTTTTTTTTTCCATGTTTTTTACTGACAAATTTCCTACCCATTTCTGTTCCAAAGAAATTCACACCAGTGTAGCTTTCGTATTCTCTGACCTACAGTCAGGCAGTTTCTCTCTGCCTTCTCTGTGCCTGTTTTCTGTCCTGTTGTGAAGTTCCACTGCAGCATGGCCCTTGGATTGAAGCATGTTCTGTCTCTCTTCAAAGCTGGCCCATGTCTGATGTTCAAGAGGCATTCAGGATAGTGATGAACCAGCACAGACACTGAGGACTGGCTCTTCAGAGATACCAGCTACTAAGCCCACTGCAGATTGTACACAAACCATGGTAATTTGAAAGCCAGTTTTTTAAATGCTCACACAGGAAGAGGTAAATGCCTTTCCCCGACACAAAAGGCTGACTGTGAAGAAATTCAATCCATGTACTTGAGATCTAACAGAATTAAAAGCTTGTTAAATAGGGCCATAAAATGGGAAAATTCATGTGTTCCTATTTACAAGGTAGGATAGGGAAGAAAGGGGGAAAGGAAAGGAGCAGCGTCAGCCCTGTCTGTGGTATCCAGAGCTTTATGTTCAGTGTCTAATAACTGTGAACTTACAAGGAAATATCATTGTATAAAATACAATAAGCCTGTGAAGCAGTCATGAGGTTTCAGGTTTCCCTACTGCTTTCAACTAGGCTTACTCTGACTCTCCTCTGAGCCCAGAGAAGTCTTTGTAGTGTGTGTCTGCTTCAGCAGGGAAGGCAGTAAGTTATTCCAGTTGCTCCAGTTTCAAATATCATCCGATGTTCTGCAGAGAAGGACAGTGGTTTAAGTCTCCTCAGGTGGAGAAAGAAGAGCAGAGACCTCACACATTTAGGAGGAGTGTGCCTTTAAAGAAAAGCATGCCTGCATGCTGCTCCTTTGCACAGGGTCTGAAAAACATTAATTTTCTCTGAAGGAAAAGGTCTGGTTACACTGTGACAGACACCAAACCCTGCACGCATGAGCCAACTATGTGAATTTTCTGAACAACTCTTTTACCCCCAAATTCCTCACCAGCTTAGTCCAGGTGGCTCCTTTATTGTGCCAATCATTCTGGTAGATAACAGTAAGTTTTGGGGTTGTTCTTCTAAGAGGACGATAAAATATCAGATATTGCAAATGTTCTTCAGTCTCACTGAGTAACATGCAACAGTGAAGATGGGACTGAAATAGATTTGTTTAGTTACTGCCTGAAGATTGCATTCATCTAAACTACATTACACATGCATGCCTGTTCCAAGAGACAGGCTCCAAGCATCAGACTTATTTATCCATTAAGTAAAACTGGGATAAAAGATTTAGCAGGAATGACATAAATATGGCTTTCAGCAGTTTTTGTTAAAAAAGAGTTGGTATAACCATCATAGTTTTCAAATAAAGCAACAAAAAAGTAAGTATTTTAAAGACCTGCTGTAAGTAATTTCTGTGAAATCTAACTCCTATTTATACAACAGATATTTTCTGTTGCTTATTCTACCTTTGCCCTGGTTATATTCCCTTTGAAAATTAAAAAGTATCTTTTATCTGGCCCAGTAGATCAGCTAAACTTTCTATGTATTTTTTGACCTTGTTTTCTTAGACCAGCCTTGAATTTACACTTTCCTTTTTTGCAATAGTAATACATAGAGAATATGAAGTCATCTAACATGCCATTAATATATTTCAATACCATACCAATACACTCCCTTTGGATTAATTAAGAAAGAAATATGAATTTTCCACTGTGTAGAAATTACCCATAACCTTGGCTTTATAAAAAAAAGACAGACAAAACTGTTGATGCAATAATTTTGCAATTCTTTGATAAAGTTAAACATAACTGCAGCAAGATGGCATTGTTTGCCTACAAAATCTATATTAAGATATGAGCCTGCAAGGAACTAATAAAATAAACACCAGGGACTTTGCCAGACTGAATCCCACTAGTCAACTGTAGTTAAGAAAGAAAAAGATAAAGACTTCCTCTAAAATCAAATGTGATTTGATTAGAAGCATATAAATCACAGCATAGCCACATCTTAATACTGAAGGATTTAATGAATACTAATGCAGATCATTTGTTCTTCTCTTCTATGACACAGTGTTCATCTTCTTGAATAGTCCACATTGACTCATTGAAATACTGAAACACAAGATCACAGAATATTCTGAGCTGGAAGGGATCCACAGGGATCATCTAGTCCAACACCTGGCCCTGCACAGCAATATTCCCTGTGCCCAAGAATGTTGTTCAAACACTTTTTGAGTTCTGTCAGGCTTGGTGTCACGACCACCTCACCAAGGAGTCTGTTCCAGTGCCCAACCACCCTCTAGTAAAAAACATTTTTCTAAGATCCAACCTAAACCTCCCCTGACACAGCTTCAGGCCATTCCCCCAGGTCCTGTCACTGGTCACCACAGAAGAGATCAGCCTGCCCTTCCTCTTGCCCTCACGAGGAAGTTGAGACCACAAGGAGGTCTCCCCTCAGTTTCCTCCAGGCTGAACAGACCAAGTAACCTCAGTTGCTCCTCATAAAGCTTCCCCTCAAGGCCCATCACCACCCTCACAGCCTTCCTTTGGACACTCTCTAATAGATAAATGTCTTTTTTATATTGCAGTGACCAAAACTGTCCCCAGCACTCAAGGTGAGGCTGCCTCAGTGCAGAGCAGAGTAGGACAATCCCCTCCCTTGCCCAGCTAGTGATGCTGTGCCTGATGCACCTCAGCACAGGGTTGGCCTTCCAGGCTGCCAGGGCACTGCTCACTCACATTTAACTTGCCACTGAGCAGGGGCCCCAAGGTCCCTTTTCACAGTGCCACTCTCCCTCATCTCATTCCCCTGTCTGTCCATATATCCAGGATTGCTCCATCCCAGGTGCAGAATCTGGCACTTTCCCTTGTTAAACTTCACTTAGTTGGTGACTACCCAATCTTCTAATTTATCAAGGTCCCTCTACAGAGGCTCTCTGCCTTCAAGGGAGTCAATAGCTCCTCCCAGTTTTGTACTGTCTGTGAACTTGGTTAGTATCCCTTCCAGTCCTGTGTCCAAGTCATTAATGAAGATGATTAAGAGAACTGGGCCTAAGATAGATCCCTGAGGAACCCCACTAGGGACAAGTCCCCCATCTGATGTCACCCCATTCACAGTACCCCTCTGTGCTTGACCTGTAGGCCAGTTGCTCACCCATCCCATGATGTGTTTATTCAGCTGTGTGCTGGGCATTTTCTCCAGAAGAATCCTGTGAGAAACAGTGTGGAAAGCTTTACTGAAATCAAGGAGGATGACATCAACTGGCTTCCCTTGATTAGCTGGTGGGTTACCCTCTAATAGAAGGAAACCAGTTTTGATAAGCAGAACTTTCCTCTCATGAAGCTGTGCTGGCTGTCACCAATGACTGCATTGTCTTTCAGGTGTTTTTCAATACCTCCCAGAACGATCCTCTCCATAACTTTACCAGGCACTGAAGTGAGACTGACAAGTCTATAGTTTCCAGGGTTCTCCTTCTTGTCCTTCTTGAAAACTGTGACAAGATTCATCAGCTCCCAATCAGGTGGGATCTTGTTGGATTCCCAAGACCACTCAAAAATCAAGAGAAGCTTTGCAATGACATCAGCCAGCTCCTTGAGGATTCTTGGATGAATCCCATGAGGCCCCATAAATTTTTAGGGATCCAGTTGGAGCAGCAGATCCCACAAAATTTCAGGGTCTTCTGGGAGCTGAACATTCTCACAGTCATGGCCCTCCAGCTCAGGGCACTGAAACCCCCTTGGTCCATCATCCATGCTGAAGGCAGAGACAAAGAATGCATTAAACACCTGTGCCTTGTGCCTGTCCCTGTTTGTGAGGAGACCATCCTCAACCTGTAACAGGCCAATGTTATTTTTGCACTGCCTAATGCCATTAATATATTTGAAAAAACTCTTTTTATTGTCTCCCATAATTCTGGCCAACTTCATCTGCAATTGAGCTTTGGCTGTACAAATTTTCTCCCTACAGTGGCAAGAAGCATCTCTGTATTCTTCTCCTGTCACCTGACCTTGCTTCCACTGGACATACACCTTCCCTTTTTCCACCTTATTTCCAAGATCCCTGTTTGGCCTCGACAGCCTTCTCCCTCATCTGCGTGACTTCCAATGTTTGGGAATTTTTGCTCCTGTGCCCTTAGGATGTGATGTTTAAAATGTGACCAGCACTGGTGGACATCACCACCTGTAAAAACACTACTTACTAATTCCCCAAGCAGGCTGATGTTGTATGTTCTCCTCATGTCCAGAGGTGAAGTTTTGCTGGCACTTTTTCTCCGGTCAACAGAGATTTTAAACTAGATCACTTCATGGTTGCTGTGGCCAAGACAGCTGCCAGTCTCCACTCATGAGATCCTCTCTGCTGACAAGCAGTAGATCAATGAGGGCATCTTTCCCTGTTGGCTTCTATAGAACGTGTTTCAGAAAGTTGCCATTCAGGGGTTTTAGGAATTTGCTGGCCCAGGCTGTAGCAGGGATGCTCCCAGTTAATTTTTGGCAAGTTGAAGATCCCCATAAAGACAAGAGTAGTTGTCCCTTAATTCCTCAAAGAATAATTTGTCGGCATCACCGTCCTGGCTGGGAGGGCTATAGTGGTCTCCCACAGTGACACCCTCACTATTTGTTTGCCCCTTGATTCTTATCCAGAGGCCCTCAGCTGTGTTATTGCCAACTGTGAGCTCCATATATTCTAGAAAATATCAGTGGACACAAGGATCCCAAAAGTTTTTTTAAAATGAAGCATTTTCCAAGCAAAACAGATAATTTATTGGAAGAATGGCATAAGTATCATTAAAAGCACCAATCAACTAAACTCCACACATACTCTTCCATCACAGACGTTCAGAACATATTCAAGGAGGTGATAGATGTGGTCTTTTTACAAATAGACTATCACTAAAAGAACAGAAACTTAAGTTCCATCTTCAATGACCAGTTTTGATACATCTCTAGTCTTAATATCTTACCCCTATTTATTGTTCCATTACAAAAAATCAAAAAACAAAATACAAAGCATCTAAATACAGTTGTTTTTTTTATTAAATGGTCAAAGCATAACATATTTTGCTTTTTCAATTTGAAACATATGCTTCATAGAGGATTTGAAATAGAGCAGTGTCAACATTTTTGTCAACAAACGGGACTGGGAGCTTGGACAAGCGTTTCAGGAGAATTTTTATTATTTTATTCCATTATCACAACAAAGTTGAGACAGAGATGGTACAGAGCTCACACTGTCCCAGGCATCCCATCCCATTTGTCAATGAAAATGCTGACAAAATGGTGCCCCGTGAAGCAAAAGATACATTTTAGCACCTTTTGTAAACTGCTCTGCCCAGTCACCCTGTCAAAAGCCCCATATCAAGAAAAACTACCATTAAAAAAAAATAAAATCCTCTCTTATAACAAAAAAGCCTCTCCCATCCTTGCCTTCCTAGACCACAGTATGAAATAAAAAAAAAAAAAACTATTAAAACTTAAAGATGATACAATATTTGTCCAAAAATAAATAAAACATTTATCACCAGATTATAACACTTTAAAAAAAAAAAAAATCTTATACCAATGTCCAGAAGAAAAAATTAACAAACCTTGATTGCTTCACAATCTGAGGAAGATCAATGAAGTGATCGATGATATGGGACCCCTCCAATCTAGACTTCCTTCTCTATCAATGATTCCCAGAGACTGGCCTCTCATCACCATTGATTTAAAGGATTGTGTTTTCAACATACCACTTCATCCCAAAGACGCCCTGAGATTGGGCTTTTCAGTTCCAGCTACCAGTCAAGGAGAACCACTGCAGAGCTCACTTGTACAGCAGCAAGAGTTTTTCCCATGATTTTTGTTTGTGCCTCAACAATCTTTTTGAATTTATTTCTCAGGTATTCTCCCAAGGCATCTTGGGATTTTGCAATCTGTTCCCCAAGAGCATTAGCTTGTACTCTGGCAAGATGCTGTGTGGTGTCAAGCCTGCTGCAAGCTGAAAGCATTTGCAGGACAGTCGGGGACTTAGGCAAAGCTAAAATTACTTTCATCATTACTTGTCATTTATGTTAGCAAGAGCAAGGCTTTCAATAAGGTACGGGTGAGCCTGCTTGTCAGGGCACTGCCTCTCCATGGCCTGTGTTAATCGATCTAAAAAAGCTCCATAAGCCTCATTTTCACCTTGCCTGATTGTAGAATATGCAATCATATGATGGCCTGCTGGTTCAACAGTGAGCAAGGCTTTTCTCACAGCATTTTTTATATCTCCTAGCACATTCCTAGGCAGTGTTCCTGCCTGGTCATAAGCTCTGTCATATGGATCATCTCCAGCCAATTGTGCAACGGTAAAGTGAGCATAAGGAGTGCCCCCATAATTATCTATTAATTTGGCAAGGAGTCATTTCCATTCCAAACCCCATAAAATGTATTGCAAATTGGTCAAAATCATAGAAGACATGTTTTTACAATCTGCAGGAGCAAGATCATAAGAGTTAAAAATGCTTTTTACCACATTATTAAAATAGGGAGAGGAAAAACTACTATCCTTGGCTGTCTAAGTTCCTTGATATCATGGTGTGATAAAGATTCGTATCGTGGATTGCGATTATTTCTGCCATATCTCAGGGGCATGGCAAGAAGTTGGCCATTTAAAGAGCCAAACCCTTCATCCTGCTTGGTATTCCATTGAATTTCAGACCAATCTGGCAGGCATAATGGTTTAATTTCCGAATTTGTTTCTGTAATTTTCTCATTTTGTACAACAGTCGAAGGGAATCCTGATTTAACCATGAATAAATCAGGATTCTGTGTTAAGTCAGGTATCTGTGTTTGTGTTGGTAGCAGCGTCTGTGTCTGTATCCTAGCAACAGCAGCTCCTCTTTCTTCTTTTTCAGGCTGGGCAGAGGTACAGTAGCATTCAGCAATTACAGTAGGAAAGGTGGGGAGGGGCAGAGCTGTGCTAGCCCCCCTCCCACAGCCCCCGAAGCAGCTCCAGCAGGTCCCAACCCGGGATCACAGAAAGTTCTCAGTCTTACACAGGCACTTATGGATGAAGGCTTTGAATTAAGGCCTTCGAACAGATGACACTTAGTCAAACTATACGAAACAACTACTGCTAGATTTAACCTATGTACCTATGTACCTATGTTTTTGAAATAGACCTGACCCTTCACAGCATTAAAATCACAGTGGTGTAAAATAGCACCACGTAAAGCAAGCAGAAGAAGTGCTTTTACGTAGAGGAGCTAGGAAATGCAAGACAGTCAATAAGCAACAAAGTTAAGAGGGTTTCTTTATGGTTGTACCGAGGGGAGGAATTGTGGGAAACACAAAAAGGTAAAAAAGCTCCTAAGTGTGAGAAATAAAAGCAGGTTTTAGAAAATAAAGCAAAATAGACGTTAGGATTTAGTTCTGGCTGTGAAAAGATAGAAGAAGATACAATTATATAGCATGCAAGGACATTAAAACAATGGTTAGAGTTTCTAGGTTTGGCTAAGATAAGTTTTGAAGTTGCAAAAAATATGCTTAGCAAGATAGGTAAGTTTAAGCTTAATAATGGAATATTTTGAATTATTATATAAGGCATAATGAGTGAGTATTGTGTACAACAGATGTATGTGCACTGTTTAAGATTGGGTCAAACAGTTGTCTGTAACTTTTCGAAGCACACCATTGGCTGAAAAGCTTTTAAAAATGCTCTGTAACCAGGAAGCCCTTGGATGTCTGGGACAGCATGAGCTCTGTACCATCTCTGTCTCAACTCTGTGTATGAGATTGATAAAGGAATAAAATAATAAAAGGCTCCTGGAACACTTGTCCAAGCTCCTCGTCCCATTTGTCGACCAAAAACGCTGACAAGCAGAACTAATTCATGCTTGCAGTTGGTAACACAACTTCTATCATAAATATGCATGGGGTCAATACAAGAAAATCAGCAGCACACAGATAATTTCAAAATCCAATATAAGATCCTGGATTTTATCTTATAGTTTAGTTCATTTCTTATTTGTACCTAGACTTTTACTTAAAGCACAAATGAAAAGTTTGTTTTCAACAAAAAAAAATTATTCTTGACCTGCTGCACTCATATCACAAATAATTTGTTATTAAATTGAACAGTGTTTCAAAGATACTTGGCTGCATTGCTCATATTTTGCCCCCTTAAAAATATTACTCTGTGCAGTAGATTTTATCTTAAAGCATATGTGTAATCAGATTGAAATGCAGTTCATATGCCTAGTAAGGTCATGGTTTTCTTGATCTTATTGCTTATGAGTACAACCTTAGCATCATGTTAATGCAATCACCACATAAAAACTTTAGTTGCATTACACATAAATATTAAAAATTCTAGGGTTCCAAAGTCAAAGATTAAAATCCTGGGAGAAGACAGAGAAAGAGCTACCTGTATAAGAAAATACATTATGGAATTGTGCCACACTATTTTTAAAAAATTCAATATGATGCATTTAAATTAAAATGAAAGGGAAAAAGGAAGTTAAAAAAAAGTCCATACAAGAAAGTTAAGAGTTACACCAAAATTTCAAATTTGTCACCTGGACATGCTGATGAATATGACCGAGTGAATTTACGGTAAAATATAAAAGCCATAGCTCAAATCAAAGGCATGAATTCTGATTAACTACACCACATCAGGGAGAAGAAATTAAGAGTTACATTGTGCCCAGCTGTTACGAGGAATGCATGAAGTTCAAAATCAGCTTCCGCCATTCATACAATTATCGAGAACTACCACTGACTCCTGTGCCCAGGGGAATGCAGAAAGTGCTTGGTTCAATTATTCACTTTTCCGAAGAGCAGAGGCACAGAAAGTATTACAGCCTCTGATGCTGATACAAGAGCTCAGTAACCTGGGAAACTCTGAGGTACAAGGATGTAACACAGGAACATACCAAAAAGAATAATGTCTGCTAAGCTTTAAATTAGTTCCAGGGAGAACCTAGCTGTTCCTGCAAAAAAAATGATATTTAAATGTATGGATCTGTGTCAGGAATTTATTAGCTAATAAGACAAAGTCTGTTACGGGAAAAGAGGATGAAGTCAAGGAAAAAAAGGAAAGCAAGAATAAGATTATTTGGTGGCAGAGAAATATGTGAAAACCTAAAAGAAACTTGGAGGAAGTCTTCAGTGGAGAAAATTCTTTTCAGAGGGAAGACTCTAAAATCTAGTTTACTATAACCCCTTGAGTCCAAAAGATCTCTCTCTGAATTGCCACAGGTCCTGAGTGGTTTAGCTATTGTGAGAAACAAGACAACTCTTGTTTTCTTAAAAGTAAAAATTTATTAAAAGCAAGAAAATTAACAAAAATAGTTAAAAATTAAAATTGGGATCCGATGGATCAGTCTAGAGGCCCCAGGAACGCAGGCGATCAAGAGATCTTTTGGCCCTTTTGGGCTCTGGACCACCAGAAAGGAACACTGGCAGTGCTGAGGTGACTTTAGTTAATCTAAAGTCACTTATTTATTATTGACTTCTTGTGCACTCAACACTGACCTCTACCAATGGCTAATTCCAATCAGCTAAACCCCCTCCTAGCTCTGTGCACGCGATTTTAGAGTGCCTGAGCTCCGCCCCGTTCCTCCCACAGCCCGCCCACATGGTCTAAGGTGACAGGTGGGATGTAAAGGTGAGATAATCTCAGCCCACCGATGGCTCACTGTTGTCCAGAGGGTGATGTTACTCTTTTCCAAAGGCGGGAAAGTCCCCTCATTGAAATTCAGGTTGCCATGGAGCCAAGCTGCAGGGTAACAGTCAAGGGCTAAAAATAGTCTGGGGCAGTTATGAACCTGGGTTTCTGAGTCTCTTCCAAGGTTGGGTTGGATGTTTAAAATCATTTGTAAAAGCATAAAACTTGTAAATAAACTTGTAAAAGCATAATACTTGTAAAAATATAAAACAATCATTTAAACATTCTTGGAACAGTCAACAATGGTGTAAAAATATGAAACTTGCTATAAAACCTTCAGAATATTATTTGTATTTAAACTGGGAACTAACAACCTGGAAAATCCATTGGAAAGTGGGATTTTGAACTGGGAACAGCATAATCCTTTAATAAAACTTGGGTAATCGGTATCTGGGCTGATGGGTCATTAAAAAAAGAGTGCAAAACTTCATTAACCAGGGTAATTGATTAAAAACACTTAACAACACTTGATATGCAAAGACCAGCCTTCAAATTTCATATATGACAGCTATAAATAAAGAAGTGTCCTTCTATCTGCAGAACTCTCACCTCTCTTATCTATTTGGAAATCCACCACTTTTGGAGTGTGCCCATGACCTTCTGTAGCCCTACACAAGGTAGAAAATTCCCAGAAATTTTAAGGTTATGATATCAGCACAGAGAGATTCCATAACCATTTTTTCAATGCAAGCATATTAGTGCCACTCAGAAAAGTTTAGAGCATGACACTTGCATAAGTTTTTTCCCCTAGAAGGAAATCATACAGTGCAGATAATCTTAAGTTAGAAGACCAAAAAACCAAAATTCAGATATTGGATTCATCTTCTTGTCATATGTGACAAGACATGTTTATCACATGTCTTATCAAATTCATGAATACAGTCGCCAGGATGTGGTACAAGGATTAAAGACAAAACTACATACAAGTCCAGTTAAAACCACTTTTTAAAAAAACAGAATTTTCTAAAGTATGTTTTGTCCAGTATTTTAGTAGTTTTTAGCTAAAAAGTTTGTGAAGAGAAAGAAGGGGTGGGGGGAGGAGGGGGGAAGTGGGGGAGAGAGAGAGATGGAATTTGCACTTTCACAAGGAAAGACCTCAGCTTCAACATCAGGCTGTCCAGGAAACTTGTCTATCACTGCTGACTAGAGCATGAAGACACATTTAGACAGAACAGCTAAATTTGATGCTGCATTCGATTTCAGGTTCTAGCCTTTTTCTGAAGGTTCCCATTCCCAAAGCAGACACAGAAGAAAGAGCAAGGTGTCTGCTCTAGAACTTCAACAGCCAACATCCAAACATATGAATATAATCTGAAATCAGTCATCCAACCAATTTAAGCTTGGTTGTAGAAACTAAGTAGAAGATTAAGCAGAATTCAATCCTCACTGATAATAGACCATCAGCCTTCAGATTCCAGTTACATCCTCACATGTCTGCCTGTATCACTTCCCATAAATCAGTCCAAGACAAAGTCTTTCCATGGTTTGAACACAAACATGAACACAGAGCACCCCAGCTTTCTAAAAAGGTTTCTGTCTGAAAGTTCTTACTGTTGACTGAATCTCACTCTCTAACTTTTCATCTAGCCCAGGTCAGAGGCATCTACACATGAAATTCTTGTAGTCACAGCTGCATGGCTGGACATTGCCTCAGAGCCTGCCAACAGAGAGTGATGAAATCCTCACTGGAGCCTTTCTCAGAGTACGCTTTGACCCAGTTCTCCTTCCCCCACAGAACTGGGCACAGAAGATCAAAGTGGGTCAAAGTGATCTTCGTCACAGCACAGGATTAGGATATAACCAAGGCATGCACTCAGGTCCTGGGTCCTCCCATATTTCTGGCATATCCCTAAGCATCCTCTTTGCTCTTTCAGTGAAACATAGAAATGTAAAGCTACTTTAAAAGTTACAGAAGAATGCAAAACTTGGCTCAAGGTCCAGTGTGGGAGAACATTATATTTTTATTCTTGATACATCACCAGAGCTTCCATTGGATGTCAATTAATAGTATAAAATAAGTAATCTTTAATTTGGGTTTGTTGAATCGTTAGTAAATATGGAGAAATACATGCTGGAAATAGTATATATTTTTCACTGTTAGAAAATAAAATTTATTTTTTAAATAATGAAGTTTATTTTAATTGAAATAAATGATGATTTTGCTTATCTTAATACAGTATTGCCAAGATAATAAAATTCAATCTTTTTACTTTAATGAGTTTTATTTGTCATGCTAGCAAACATTAGTTAACCAAGACATTGATTTTCTACAGTGGAATTAGGTCACAGTCAAACACTCCCAGTGTATTTAATTTTCTACCCCTATTGAAATCCAGCTGTGAAGTTTTTAAAAATATGTTCACTGTGTTTGTACCGTCTGTAAGCAAGACAGATGAATAATTATTGCCCTTTCCCAATTTGATCTGAATACTTTTTTGCTCTGTTTTTATAAGGTGAACTTGCTATGTTGTCTATGGTCTTAGAAATCAGCTTTTTCCCCACATTGTTCTAAATAAATGCCACGTACGTGGGTGACCAGAACTATATAAATTAGTTTAATGTTTTTCTACTGCTTGTTGTGGTTTAACTCCAGCTGGCAACTAAGTCTCACACATTTGCTCACTGATTCCACCCTCATTCTGGTAGGATGGGGAGAAGAATTGAAAAAAACAGCAAAAAACCTTATCTCTGGATTAAGATAAGAATGGTTTGCTAATTGAAATGAAAGATAAATTATAATTAAAATAATAATTTATAATAATGATAACAATAACATCATCAATAAGAAAAATAAATGAGAGATAACAAAAAGAGAGAGGAATAAAACCCAAGAAAGACAAGTAATGCACAATATGATTGCTCTCCACCCACTGACCAATACCCAACTAATTCTGAGCCACCGTTGGCATCTCTCAGCCAATTCCCCTCAGTTTATGTCCTGAGCATGACATTCCAAGGTATGGAATATCTCTTTGGACAGCTCAGGTCAGCTGACTTGGCCCTGCTCCCTCACAGCTTCTTGTGCACTTCCTCACTGGCATAACACTAAATAACAGATTTATTGTGTGTCTAACCCATAAGAGGACTGATAAAAGTCTGGCTGACAAAAATGGCTCAAAATGCATTTTGAATTCATGCTTACAAACTTATGTACTATGGAAAAAGTCTTAAAATACTCTACCTACTAAGCACACGTAGTTTCTCCATGTATAAACCAATAACGGATATCAATTTCTGTATCTGAAAATAAAGTTAAAAAACATTATGCCAAGCCAGATTTTAATAATTTATTTGAAGGGAAATTTATATTTGTATTCCACTAAGTCCCTGTGTGAATCATTTGTGGTAAGGAAGAAGCTTCAAAAATTTATGTTTGATGCCAAATCTCAATGACCAGCTCTGCAAAGTGCAAGAATTGCAGAAGACAACAGACACTCTGTCTGAAATTCCCTCTGTTGTGTCTTTTCTCCCCTCTCAAACACTGACAACTGCAAGACTCTGGAGAGAAGCTTATCTGGAGCAAAACAAGCACTTCTCATCACTTCCATGACTGCACAGGCTTGTGTAAATGCACACAGACTCAAATGGAAAATATGAAGCATCATTCTCAAAACTAAAACCTGAAATTAAACTGAATACTTTTTTCCATTGAAAAATTATGAATAACATGACAGACAATGACATTATTCACTCTGAGGTTTTATCACTCCTTTAGAAACTATTTTTTTAAAGATCAAATAAAGAAATGAGCTAATATCGGTTATAATATTGATTATGGTGTTGAGACAGAAGTTCTCCAACTGCCATTTGTTTTATTGAACCAGTAAAGTAATGTTTTATCTTTTGACTTTTTATGCAGGGGTTTTGTATTATATGAATAGCTGAGAGGTCATAAGTATAAAATGACTCATAAGGAGAATTATTAATGCTGGTAAATTAGATAGCACTCCATAAGATATGACAAAGTAATTACTTTCTCAAGAACTCCCTACTCTTCTCAATATTCACTGATAATATGCTCCGTCCATTTATTTATGAAGTCTATGGTATAATGTATAGATGCCTCAGATTTTTCAAACAAAGTTAACATCCTGTATAAGCATCCCATTTTCCTTCTTGTGTAGAAATGTATTTTTCCTACTGCATGCACTTCAAAGATCTATAAATAAATAAGAAGATGAAACAACATTTTCAAATGAGTCTGGATATCTCTCCTCTGCATGCAAATAAACATGAGACCAGGCATTTCTCAGAGGAAGCAGTGGATTGTTTGGCAACTGGCTGCCAAGGATGAAAATGGTGCAGATCTGAGGTAGGTCACAGGCTGCAAACACTGCTGGCTTATCTATTGCATACTCTTTGTTTATCTCTCCTCCTTTATTGCTTATTATTATCTTAAATTGCATTGTCTTTCTAATTTTATCTATTTTTTCCCTGAAAAGTGGTTCTCCCCTTACCTGTGAAGTTAAAGGTTCAACAAGTTGTATGTTCTATGGTTCATGTTTTACTGACAAAAAAATACATCTAATAACGTCAGAATTTCCTAGGTCCTATTGGAATATAAAACCCATGATGTATTATAATTCTGAATTAAACTGCAGATAGAAAAGAACTTCAATTTGGTGAACAAAAATTTAATTTTTTCAGCACTTTTTTTTCCTAACTTCTCCTTCTTCCATGTTGGACATAGCTTACATTACAAGGAAGAATAATGCAAACTTAAAAAAATTATGCAACAGTAATTTTGATTGTTAGCTTTTTTGAAGGTAGATTAGATGCACAGAAGCAATAAAATGGAATTAAAGTGAGAAAAATTTCCTGGGTTTGAAGTCTGTTTGTGCTCAAGGTCCTAACATATACAAAGTGTTTCAAACCCCAAACAGCAATGAAAAGAAATAAAAATCAGGGCAAGGGTCACTAGAGTCCATGCATTCCAGAGAGTAAATATTTATTGTGGGAGACAAGAGCCTACAAAACACATGAAAAAAATTTGGTTTTCTATGGCTAAAAAAATAGTACTAGTTTAGAAAATTTAGTTTAGGACATTTTGTGAAAGATGTTGGATTTTGTCTACCAATGGAAACAGTAGCTCCTTTGCCCAAATTTTGCACATAGAGGAACTGAGGCAGAGATTAAAAAAAGTATCCACCTTAGCTGATCTATTTTTTCAGCAGAAAATAATCTGGAGTTCAAGAGGTCTGAGCTCTAATGCAGGCACGAGAGAGACCCTGCTTGAGGTATATACAGTGCGCCATCATTAAAGTTCATTTTGAATTTAGAGTATAAGACTTCTGTTTTAGGGACCAAGCAGGTCTCAAATGCTTTCAGATATGCTAAAAGAAAAAAAAAGGGAAAGTGAAATGGTATAAAACAAAAACCAGATTTGGCAATATTCATAGGCTAACCTATAGTTCAACAAAAAATGTTAATTGGGCCCTAAAGGAAGCATATGTGCCCTCAAAGGAGAAGAAATACCCACACATAAATATCAAAAGATAAACAGTAAGTCAAGTTTTACAGAAAATGCAAAAAGCAAACTTAAAATATATCCAAACAGACATAAATAAGATCACAGCTGCTTGTATGAGGACTGATTCTGCCTCTTCTGTAAAAACAACAGACAATTAGGAAAAAAAACCAAAAAAATTTCAGGTGCTGGCATTTTATACACCACCTCAAAAATGTTTTAACCTCCCTATCTAAGAAAATGTCTATAACATTTCAGAAAAAGCAAACTCCATAACAAAATATTCTTAAATATTCTAAGCCTGACATAAAAAATACACACGGTGCTATACACAGAAGTTGCAAAGTGGTCTGAACAGGGCAAAGAGCCCTTTAATACTGCAAGCACAGGTGCAACTGAAATCCTAATATGTAGGCAAACAGCCAGCCAGGGATGACTATGAATAACTACTGAGACACAAAGAAAAGCAGCAGGAGAAGAGGTTGGAACTGAAGTAATTTGGATGGAGAGTGCTGGGTCTTAGCAAGAAAGAAATGTTCCAGTAAAGCAGCAATGGCTCAGTAAGGCAAAAAGACTATTTAGAATTTAATTTAAGTAGAATTTAATTTTAAATATTTGCAAGTGGAAGCTTTTCACTGATTTTTTTTTTCCTCTTCACATACTATTTCAATACAAAGCACGGGGGCTTTTTTCCACTTTTAAAATTTTCTCTCTCCTCAACGTTTTCCATGGTCTCCCTTTGTCCAAGACACAGAGTACTCTTTAGGTAACAAACTAGGGGACAGGAAAAGAAAAAAGGAAAGAAGAAAAAAATCACAAATACTTACAACAGAAATGGAAAATTGTTAAAAAGTGGCATATCCTAACTTTTTAAAGATATGCTTAATTTATAATTAAACAGAGAAAAATCAACACTTATTAAAACAAATTACAATGTGCGAAAATTGTTCATTAAACAATGTGTTAATTTTTCAGTATTTAACCTAAAACTTAGGTTAAAAAACTGACTCTTTAGGCAAACAGAGTAACCTGTTGGGTAAGTAGGAAGGAGTGTACAGGATATATGCTGGTATTAGCTTCGTTTTTACATAATTCCAGATTATAGTTTCTTAATTTATTTTAAAAATACAAACAAAAAAATCATAGGGTTAATTCACAGCTGAACAAAAAAAAATTTGGAGGACCAGTTAAACATAATTTACTGTCAGAGTGGATCAAGTTTTTCAAAAGGAATCCTAAATTCTATCCTGGTTTGACTCTGCTCAATATTTTTTTAGAGGTTTGAATGACAGAACAGCAGAAGGCTTGCAAATATTTTGTCACAGATTTCAAGACAATAAGGAAGGATATATGACAGCAGCAAATCAAACCCCAGCAACAGTTGTAGAAGGTGCTAAAGATTGCAGTATTTTAGCCAGACCAAGCCAATTCTGTTTCAAAACATTTTTACAGCATATTTAAAAGAGAAGTTTTCTGACTGTTCCAACATTGAAGAAGTCCCGAACAACAAAACAACCAAGGCATCCTAAGTGACAAGTGACTGTAGAAGCTGCTGGTAATAGGTTTCAGAAGATGATGAGAACTGCAAGTTCAGCACAGGAGGGTAACTGCTGTCACCTGCCCCTTGCAGGGACTAGCTCAAACCTGAAGCCCTGGCTGCCACACACACTGGCCTCAGTATGACACTGCTGAAAAACGGGATATTACCCACAGAGCAGGAGTAAAGGCTATCCTTTCAAGAAGAGCAGGTCAGATGGGTCTTTGACCCAGTCAGGTTGTTACTTTATTTAATAATACCCAATGAAAGCGTGGTATTTAAGAGGACGAGTTAAAGTTGGGAACTACACATAGTCACAGCCTTTGTTTCACTCTGTGTCATACCAGACACAGACACATCCTGACCCGTGCACATACACACAGACTCACTGGAGCAAACAGCAGACTCAGGGACTCACAGCTGAGGGAAGAACCACCAACACTGCACAACTTCTGTCTTACTTAAGAAAAATACCATTTCAATACTGACACTGAAAAGGGCAAGAGGGCCTGCACCATACAAATGGACCACACAAGGATTACAAGGGCAGAATTTAAAAGAGGTCGTAACAGCACACTGATATGTTATTTACACTGCTACTCTAATCACATGCTGTTTTGGAACAAGAAAGGACAGCCTTGCTACAAAGTCTGCACAAGGTCACTCAAATCATTGAGGACACACAGAGCTGACTTCTGCTGACGTTTAAGCCCCCTCAGGTAAAGCCTCCAAAGACTTTCCTCTTTGAAGTCCTTTCTTGCATTAGTCTAGAAGCCATAGGTAGCAGCAAAATCACTTTCTGGCAGAGAGTCTTCAAGCATACATAATTCACTAGATACACTTTACAGGTTCTAACAGCTTTTTGCAGGACTTTTCCCTGAGCCAGTCAGGCTGTCAGCTAGCTCTGCAGAGGGGAACTGGGTTAATTAAAGCAATTATGGAATGCATTCTACTTATACTCTCATAAAGGCTACTTTTGTCATTAAAACTTAAATCCAAAGCTCAAAGAGATTAATGAAGAGCTCATTTCCATTTCAATAGAGTTATCACGATTGTAGCTGTTGACAATTTGTAGTGTTACTCTCTTCACAGAAAACAAAGTCCTATTAAAAATTCCCTATCCTTCCACTTACTTGCAAGAAAAACTTTCTTTTTTCTCTCAATCTTAAAAAAGTCTATGTTTTCAAGTTATACCTGGTCAGATTCCAGTTCCCAAAAACTAGACAAATATTCCAATACTAGAATATTAGTACTAATACCAGTGCTAATACTATTCCAATACTGGTATACTAGACAAGAATTCCGTGTTCCAGTAATATTTGTATTGTTTCAGTGCTGTGAATGAAGTCTAGTACATACATTGTAATTAGTAAAACACCTGAAAACCAAATTCCCTGGAACTGTCTTTTGCACCAAGCATCCTCACTCCCTCCCCTCACAGCTCCTACAGTGCAATGGCCCTCCTAGCAGAATTAACACAATTTTTTGTGTCCCAGTGTTGCTCTTACCAACAAACAGGAGCTTCTGCAACACTAGGCTGAAGTGATATGATCCCTGTGTACACATGCTCAGCTGTTCGGATGGAAAGCCGCCCCACTTACATGAGGGAAGGAAAGGCAGGGGTGCATACAGAACAAAAATGGAAAAACAGGAGTCAGAGAGAAGTCAAATAAAAGCTGGAGAAAAAAAAGAAAGAAGCAAGCTCCTTATTATAACAACCTCTTGAGTAACAGCTATTTAAGACACTCACTTTGAACCAGGACACCTGTGACTCCACATTTCTCTATATCCAAATAAAAATCTGTAGCTTGAGTAAAAGCATGCACTTGTGTGTGTCAGAATGAACACACAGGTCTAGACTGAAGAAAAACAAAAACAAAAAAAACAGCAATAGCAACAGAAGTTAAAGAAGAAACCCAAAGGAAGAAAAATTTACAGCCTCCAGAGCACCTCAAAAGACCTTAAGCAAATAGTGCTGGCTGCTGAGATAAATTCTTCAGATGTCCTGGCAACAAGGAAGCAGAAGGAGGCGGTAAGTCTCATTCCCTGCCACGTGAGTTCATGTTGCTGGCATTGCAGGTGGAAAATTTGGTAAGAAACATCTGTAGCTTTCTGAAACCATGTTAGGCTTTGAACAGAGCAGCATGTGTAGGAGGAGGAGCAGGCAAGCCTTCTTTATAATAGTTCAGAAAAATTCTGTGCAGACAGTTCTACTCTGCAGCAGCACCCCACAGGCCACTAAATATAGGACTTTATCTTGGAAAAGAAAAACATTTCTCAACAATTTGAGCAGCATTATATCACTAATATCTACAGAAGCTGCCTAAATGTAGAGTATTCTATACCCATGAGAAGTCAGAAAGCAACTTACTGTCCTTGAGAATACAGTGTGCAAACTTCTACAACAGCCAACATATCTCAAGTGGCCAAGCAGAGTAATTTCAATTAAATCCCTTTTCCAAAATTTATAAGGGAACTCCACTGATGATGCTTTCTTCATCTCTCTGCATTGCCTATATTCCAGTCATCTCTAGTTCTCAGTCTTCGTAACCTTGTACATGCCATAAGAGAAATATGATTGAGGCACATGAAAAAATGAACAGGATGAAGGAGGTGAATGGAGATAAAATTTAATATTTCTTACAACATGAGAATGGGAGAATAATCAGATAAAAGCAGTATTTCTCCATACAACAACAAATAAACCATGGACCTCATTGCCAAAGGATGCTGTGAAGGCTGAAAGAATTTTTAAAAAGGCTCAAAAATTCCACGCCAAACCCAATGCTTAAATTAAAGGAAGAGTAATGCACTAAGACCAAAACACACTTGTGGATACAGCCTCACAATCATGACCCTGAGAGATGGTCAGAGGATGGATCGCGTTCAAGAGATGAACTGCTGCAATCTTGTCCAAAGGACCTGTTACACACACATCCCCATGCAGAGCAGAGAAAAGCTACCTGGCTGAGTTGATCAGAGTTTTCATGTAGAACAAAAATCCTTTGTATGCCATTGTCTTCTCCCCTTTCCCATATACCAACACATTTCCCTTCAGCTGTAGCTGTAGCAGTCAGGTTTAACTCTTTGTGGAGGGAATCTTCCCCAGGTGGGAGCAGTGATTGGAACAGTACAACATGAAGATGCCAGTGTTGTATTTGAAAGCACTGATGATCAGTTCATCAAACCCCATTCTAAATAATCTTGCAGCAAATGCACAGCCCTTCTTAACTCTGTAGAAAACAAATGGTGTTTATATATATATATATATATACACACCATATATATAATGTATACCTTCACTACCTGAGTTAAGGCACCACTACATCTGCAAGGTCAGGATTTTTATTAACTCACCATTTCAGCATTAAATGGAGGAGAGACACGTATAAACTAGTTTCATCTACAAAACTAGAAAATTAAAATCTAATAATTCCCAAGAAGCTCAGTGTGCAGCAGTGTAGCTTTCCTATGACAGGTAACATTAGATCAGCTCTGACATCAAGATTTACTTCATTGTCCCAGCTTTACACATCTGCACAGAGCACCGTGAGGCTGAAAACCAAGTTTGTGGCTGTCTTCAGTAACTAAAGGAATAGAATTGTTTCTTCTCTCACTGTTTAAAAACTGTGCCTATAAATTGATAGTTTTCTAGAAATGAAGCAACAAGAAGCAGCAACTTAAGCTGTAAAGATGAAGTGGGTTCTTACTGAAAAGATCCCAAAACTTTAGGTGACTGTAAGGGAGAAACATCTGAAAGTTGTTACTGAAACATCTGAAAGTTGTTCTTGTATGCTGGGAATACACAAACACATTGTAAAACTTACAGCTTTGCATTTCATTATTGCTAATACAAGGACATACATAATATATTATCTATTTGGTCCCAGGGTATAGTAGATGTTAAATTAATATTATTAAGTTCCTCTTTTTGTCTTAGGTCATGCAGGAATTTCTATACACGAACACATCTATGCATGATCTAAATAATTTTCATGCTTATCTAAATTCAGAAGTGGATTACTGATAATAAAATATACATCAGATTAAATTATACCCAGACAAGTTTTCATTTCAAACAGATTCCAGTGAAAAAGTTTGCTTTGATGGAAAGCTACAGATTGGCAAGTGCAAATGTCATCCTATCCTCAAGCAACCTCATACAAGAATAGTATTTCTAATGATAAAATACACTCCCTGCTGTCCAAATCAGCACAGAATATATCGCTTTCCTTTCGTAATACAAAACTTAGGGAAAGCTTCCCTCATTGTGGTGGCCTACCTCCATCTAGTGACCAGAAGAGGTATATAAATTAACTTTACAACAATAATTAATTATTTGCCACTGATGAATAAAACTTATAAATCCCAAAACTCTCTTCCTATTATTTTTCAATTAGTGGTGAAGGAAGTTTATGTACTTCATAAGAAAAAAAAAAAAAAGAACAGTTTGTCTCCAGCATGCTGATAAATATGTTAGTGCATCTCATACAGACACCCGGACAGGTGGGAAAGGTAGGATGTCAAGTAGAGCATGAAGTTTAACAACAAAAAGTGCAAGGTTCTGCCCCTGGGGTGAAATAATCAAAGAGTCTGCTATAGGCTAAGATCTGTGGGCTGAGGGGCAGCCTTGCTGAAAGGGACCCAGGGATACTGGTGGAACGTGAGTCAACAGAGCGCCACTGCAGCAATGAAGGCAAATTAGATCCTGGACTGCAGCCACAGGGGAATTACTAGCAGTGGTAGAAGCATGATCATTCCACTCTCCTCAGAGCATCTCAGGCTGCACCTGGAGCACTGTGTCCTTTTCTGGTCCCTACAATCCAAAAAAGACACAGAGAGAATAGAGAAGGTCTACAGAAGGGCCATGAAAATAACCAAAAGTCTGGAGAACTTACCCAGTGAGGAAAGACTGAAGGAGTTGGGTCTTGTCTTCCTGGAGAAGAGAAAACTCAAGGAGGATCTCATCACAATATTTCAGTATTTAAGAGGTGGCTACAAAAATCCACATGGAGCCACACAAACAGATCAAGAGGCAAAGGGTGCAAGTTACATCAGAAGCAGATTTATCTTGATATGAAGAAAAATATTTTCATGATAAGAACTACCCATCAGTGGAACAACCTCCCCAGGGACACAGTGGAATCCCTATCACTGGAGGTTTTCAAGACATAACTGGACAGGATGCTAGGTAATATCATCTAGGCTCCCTTTTCCAGTAATGGTTGTACCAGATCCCTTTCTGTGGAAACTAATGACATTGTGCCAAGAAGGCACTGGCAGAACTCAGGATTCTGCAGTTCTTCAGTCAGCAAAAAGAAGATGTAGGAGAGTGAGAAAAAAAAATGGAGTAAATGGATTGAATTAATAACATGAGTTCTATTTAAAAGAAGAAAAAGAACTGTTCCTTTGAAGTCAAGTATAGTATTCTAAAAACAAGGAATCATTTCAGAACCTTAAATGTTACAGGGAACTTCTTGGTTTAGACAGACTGTAAATGATTGTCACAAATGTCATCAGTGGTTAGCAACAAGCCCTGCTGAAAGGGAATATCTCTCTCTTGTTGGGGACATGGACAAGGAATATTCAATATTCAGAGCAGCATCTACAATACCTTTACTCACAGCAAAACATAAGCACAAGTACTATTCAAGACACAAAGCCTTTAAAATAGTTGGCTTTTGTGCATATTTCTCATAAAGTGGGATTTTTTTTCTATCTATAAGCAATAACATGAGACATTCTTAATCCACATCTCAAATATGATATGCTCAGAAATCTATCTAATAATTCTTGTACAGCACTATTTTATTTCAATGGAAGTTTTAATTTAATTCTCTGTACATAATATTCAGAGATTTCTCCATAAGTTATAATTTACTCACACCTTTTTTATTCCCTTACAGAAAGACAATAGGGCACTGGGAAGTGTTTGAGAGAAGTGTTTCCTTGGGGAAAAATGACCAAGAAAAGGAAAAGGAAGAAAGAAAAAGAAAAGAAAAAGGAAAAAAGGAAAAGGAAAAGAAAAAGAAAAAGAAAAAGGAAAAAGAAAAAGAAAAAGAAAAAGGAAAAGAAAAAGAAAAAGAAAAAGAAAAAGAAAAAGAAAAAGAAAAAGAAAAAGAAAAAGGAAAAGGAAAAGGAAAAGGGAAAAAGAAAAAGAGGAAAAAAAAGGAAAAATATGAGAAAAAAAGAGGAAGAAAAAGAGGAAGAGGAAGAGGGAGAGGAAGAGGAAGAGGAAGAAAGGAAAAGGCAAAAGATGTGGAGAACAAAATATACAATCAGCTCTTACTTTGTGTGTATCCATAAGCCCAAATCACCCTTTAAACATTCTGCCTGAGTGGGAAGGCAGGCAGGCAGGCATTGAGAGAGAAAATTTGCTTCATTTGCACAGCATGGATTGGTAACAGACCCATTTCACTACTGCTACAGCATCCGAGGGGTTAGAGTAGCTCCCAGTGCTGGAGATATCAAAGGGAAAAGATCCCCCTACAGAAAATGCCCCAAAGCTTGCGTAGCACACATCATGGAAGAAAAGGCCCAAGGCTAATAACTGTGTTCTATATTTATCCCTGTGGTCTTATTCTTTGCTCTGTCACGCTAAGAAAACCTTGTGAAGCCCTGTGACTCAGATATAACTGACTGATAAAGCTTCTTGTTGTTGTTATCCCTCACTTTTAGAAAAATGCTGTTTATTTGGTGTATAGAAGCCCTGACTACACCAGGCAGACGTACATGAACAGAGCAAAATATACAGGCTTCTACCCTTCTCCTTCATTTGCTATTCACAATCACATTCACAATCTGCATTCAAAGCAGCATCTCTGCAATAAGGAGAAGTGAATAATTAAATCCAGCTAAAAAGTTCATTTGGAAATTGTCGCCTCTGGTGTCCATGTACAGTCACATAAATCTACTTTCAGACCTGGCTCTTAGGTAAAACATGTGCCTAAAGATCTTGACTGATTTCCTCACAGAAAGATATGGTTTGTTACTGGATCAAGGATTTTTAACTCACAAGGAATTTAAGAACATATCTAATTCTCTACTTTCCCTCAGGAACTCACATAAATGCCCTTCTCCACAAATTTCATTCATTTAAGAAAGCAAAAGTTGTGACAAACATGTGACAGTCACTCTGTCTTGCATGTAACACAAAGTTATTTATAGAAAGCTACTGCAATGAGATGGCTCTGCAAGTTGTAGTACCAAGGTGAATTCCTGGCCTGCTCCAGATACAGTGTAAATCCTTACCACCCTCACTTAACCAATGTAATACCATCTCAAGGAAAGAGAGTGGATGTTTTTCTTTACCTATTCAATGTTCTCTGTAACACCTCAAAACGTGATTGAACGGGCACACAGACAACAGATACCAGAACCACCCATCTTAACAGCAAGAACCTCTTTGAGAATGTCCCTTCAGAGGGATTCTGCTGATGGATCAAACCTGCCCACAATACAGAAAAAAGGACATCAACAAGCATCTAACCTCTGTTAACTACAGCAATTGCTTTTAACTTTCCTTTAGAAAAACCAGATATTTTTCTGATGGTACATCATTTTTTTTCATTATATAAAAGTTCTTTTGAAATCTACTGCTCATTTATGCAACAAAAAGAACTTAACCATTTAATTCCACATTAAGCTGGTCCTTTTGCATGATTGGCTGGACTATTCTTGTGAGACCAGTTTCTGCCTACACAGACTTCTCCAAGTAGTTCTTCCAAAGTCCAGGCCACTGCTTACCTCCTCCGAGGTGATGGGATGATTGCCTAGTCCCTAAATTCTCACAGCTACGCTCCAGATTTGGGCACCTTACACTGGCTTTCTCCTTATCCCATACCTCATTGCCATCTTCACAGGTAATTTTGTAGTACTAACGGTGCTTATGACACTTTAGCCCACTGAACTCATGAGCTCCCAGAATTCTGGCATCTTTTTCTTTGGAAGTATGGCATTTCAGATCCAGATATTGATCTCTGGAATTTCATGCTACCAATTTCATGTTAAGATATATGGAGATAAGAATGAAGTTGTGTATTGGCGCTGCAAATCAAGGTTCTACATACTAGCAGAGGTGAGACAGAACTAGATTTCTCCAGTGTCTGAAGTTCAGCTTTGAAGTACCTGTGCTACCTTAGATATATTGTACCCCAGTGGTAATGCTCATAAGAGGGGGAGCAGAACACCTTCAGTAGAAAGAGTGCTGTGAATAAAAACTCTGATTTTAAAACAAAATTTTCTAGGCATTTGTTTATACATTTAAAGAGTACTACACCAGTTGAAGTACTACAATCTTGGGTTAAATGTTACAATTTGATACAAAAAAATGACAATTTGTTGAACCTTTTGCTTTTGCAATCAATTTCAAATGAACATATATTTAATGCCAATGAATTGTAGCACTTAAAAATTTACTACTTATAGGGTCTTAAGGGAATTAATTACAGTAATATTGATCTACCCAGTCACCGAATGATGCCAGTAAGAATAATCCTTACTTGATTTGTCTTAGTTACTGGAACAGGTTTATCTTTAAATCACATATGACTCTCATGGAGGGAGTCTTTAAAAATAGATTTAAAATTTTTCACCTTATTTAAATTATTTTTTCTTTAAGATTTGTTGTTTCTAATACATTTTCCTCCTATTTTTGCCAGTTTATCTTTTGTGCTCTTAAAAATAGAGAATTTTAAAAAGAACAAGAATGACATATGTTCATCCTCTTCTAACCAAGTGATTTTTTTATATTAGATTTCCCTCTCATATTAAAAAATCACAGGCAACCTAGACAAAAATGCCTTGGAGAAAAATGCAAGATTTAAACCATTTTATTAGTTTAAAAATATCAGAAATCAAAACCAGCTTGTTCTACTCTTACCTATTGTGCACTGTATTTCTCAGATTCTTCTTAAAATATCTGACATAAGTATTCTTATTGAATTCAGTGTTAAACAACAGGGTCATAGAAGTTAATCCACTTGCATGGAAATCTTAATTAATCAAGATTTATGTTCCAAAATGGAAAAGGTATTCATATGATTAATAGTCTTAACTGATGAAAAACACATCCTTTAGTATTCTGGATTACCTGTAAGTTTCCTATGATGGAGAAAAAAATCATAAAAGTAATTCAGAATACATTTGCAACCAAATTTCTGTTAGAACCATCCACTTTTAACGAGTTGGTCATGTTCATGAAGACTTGCAGACATCTCGAAAAGGACAAGCTGCAGGGTTGTAGGATTCTTAAGACCCTACCTTTTTAGCCACAAACCAAAAACTAGGCTAGAGATCTGCTGGAAAGGTCAGACTTTGCAAAACCCACAGAGATCAATATCTGGAGGCCCATCATTAACACAGCTACAGTCTCAATCCTCCAAACCAACAAGTCCCATTGAACTCTTTCCATCGACGTGCTAAGGTATTCCATCAAGCAGTCACAAACATCACTCATTAAACTTGCATGTCAAATTACTTCAAAATAATCAATCCCACTTAGATTTCTCTCCCAGTTGCATTTACAATGGCCACATGCTGCCACAGACAGGTAGCCACACTTCCGTTTCTTCTCCACAGCTTGCCAGGGCCTTGCATTTTGGCTGCTATTTATAGCTACAACTTTTTTTTTTTCTCCTTAAGGAAGCTGCAAGTTCCTCAATAGTTAATGAAAATCAATCAGACAATCAGACTGTTACTCTTTCATGTACATAGAAGGCAGTTCTTCAGCTAAAAAAATAAAAAGAAATGGGGAAAACAATCTGCCAGCTCTTAAAACACATTTCCTAGAAAAATCAAATTCTAATTATAATTATAATTTAACCTCCTTCCAAAGTATAAAAGTAGCTGCTTCAAAGCACCAACCCCTTAATAAAGAGTTTCTACAAAAAATACAGTGCACACTGAAAATTATTCTTGCTCTTAATGTCAAATTTAAAGCAGGATCAGGCCTGTGGTATACTGCTGAGGCTGATTAGGGCATGTTTTGACATCACTTCTCATTCTGAGTAATTCCATAAAATTAACATAGGAAATTTATATATCTTCTGTTGCAGTGTACTCCCTGGGTTCCCCCCAGGGTCCTTGTCATGTGACTCTGAGATGTTCCTTTGTTTAAAGTTCCAGCAGCCCGGGCTCTGATCTGGTTGGTTGTTTATCCCAGCTCTGCCCCTGGTATCCCCTTTCCCTCTCCCTGTGACAAAAGCAACTTCACACAGAGGCTCTGCCTCTTTTCCCAGCTCCCCTCTTGATCGGATGCGCCCCGTCTCTCAGGATGGGGAAATAAATGACTCTAAGAATATAGCCAGGGTCTGAGCTATATTTTATCTCTTTGCTTCTGCTTCTGGTGAGTAGCTGACAGCTGGCACTGGCTTACGTGGAGCTGCACAGCCAAGGGACATCTGCGCTTTCTGTAGATGGTTGAGGTATTCCAAGGCATAAGAGGCAAGCTTACCACAGAAATTAAGCAGTGTACGAAGCTACATTAATTACCAGAATTTTCCTGTTTCTCCTTTGAGCTTTTGGACTTTAGGCATTCCTCTTCCTAAGGTTTCTTTGCCCTCCAAGGAATAACTGATTCAGGATCCCACAGCTCAATCCAAAACAGTAAACAGCTAGAGAAAGGACTTAGAAGAAGAATCCCAAAGTGAGTTAGCCACAAACACAAACCCAATGTATTAGTGGCTGAAGACTGCCTCATTCCATGTGTCTGTCTCACCCTCACCTAGACGCTGAAATGACTGAGCATGGTAATGCCTTAAAAGCAAAAGATACAACTGAGTTAGCCAAATAAAGTTTTCTGTGCTTCTCCACACCACTGTTTTCTCTGGAATTTTCTATATGGCAGCATTACCTATAAGGACAGAGCCTCCCTGTTTTTCTGACCTTTTTTTGCCTAGTGCTGCATTTTAAGAAAGGGGAAAGAGGAAAGGGGATGTGTGATTAAACGCAAAATACTTTTCTTCACCTCAGAAATATTGCCATTTCTTTCTTTTGATGCCTCAGTTTAAAGGAAGGAAAAAGACAAGTGGGTGCCTGCTGCTGCACTGCTTTTGTTATCACCACAGTCGCTGCCATAATTGCACTTTCAACGTCTGTGTCTGCCTCCACCACTGAGACTGTTACTAAAATAATTACAGCAGCATTGACTTTTCTACCCTTTTTCTAAGCCTTGTCTGTGACATGCATTTAAAGTGTTTTATTCCACCTGCTGCCAGGCAAGAGCAGACACTTTCCTTGCAGCGGAATAACAGGCCCAAGAGAGCTCTTGATTCCTACACAACATTTCCAGCTTGAGTGAGGAAGCAAGGCAGGGCACAGGCATTACCTGTGCACTTGTCCTCTTCACTGCTTATGATCTGGGCAGGGCACAGCTGAGTCAACACATTCAATCACCCATTACTGCTGGTGGCATCGGAGAAACTCCTCTGCTGAGCCAGAGAGAACTGAAGGATTAGTCTCGGGTACACCACTATGCATGTGATGAATTCCTGGGTGGAACTCAATGCTGTCACTTGTCACTTAGGTTTTCTAATGCCAAAAGTCTGTTTGGGCACCTAATGTGCAGAAATATGAATTTCAGTAGTTAAGGACAAAGTGGGAAATTAAAACACTGCAAACATATCCAGCTTTCTCTGGCTCCTCAGTACATGTATGACTTTATCTGTGTACCAGATTGCAGTAGCCTTGGGTATATGTCCTAACAAAAGTTTGAAGTTACACTTAACTCTTCAATAAGAGATCCCGAGTCCTCTATTAGGAACCTTCAATAAATAGACATAACTCACACTTAGAATATGTAAATATAAGTCATATCTGCTCTTCCAAATTCACATGCCTTAGACTTCTACTTTTTCCAGCACATGTGGAATTTTAAGTACTTGGTTTAGTGGTAGACTTCCCTTGAATCAATATTAATGGCCTTTTCCAATCTAAATTATGCTATGATTCTATGGTCTTGTGAATTAATTCATAGACAAGAGAGAGTAAACTGTCAAACAAGATGATATTTTTCTGCTTTGCCTTAATTGAGCTAATAGTTGGAGATCCATGAAAGAGACCAGCTTTTTTAATATTATCCCATAAACAGATAACTATATTTTTGTGCCATTTTACTGTCCAGAGGTACCAGTCAATGAATTGTGTAAATTAAAGAAATTGACAATTTGATCTGAAAATACATGAAAAAGCCCACTGATTTGATAATGTTCTGATGCTTGCTTAGAATGAAAATAAAATTATCCAAATAATTGGAAATGTTTTGAAAACTAAAGCTTTTTTACTTGGTATTTGAAAGAATAACCTATGAAAAACATGAATACACCTCAATATTTGTGTGGGTCAGTTTGTACCTCAGCCCACATAACTAATCATATAATTCTGAATATGAGACACTAGTTTGACTCTGGTAGTATAGAGACTACAGTGTTTTTGTTTGCCTGGTTGGCTGATTTTTTGCCAAATCAGGTTAAGCAGAGCAAAGACGAGGCTTTTTTTGTCTAGAAAATGGAAATGCAGAGTATGCCATGAAATGGATTCTATATCAATGGCACACAAAAATTCTACCTACTGAGAGAGCAATACATGTGTAGAGGTCATCATACACAGCTGACATGTAGTAAGAAGCCATGATCTTTATAAATGATGTTACTTTGGAGACCTTTTTTTCTATTTTACATAAGAACAGCTAGTAGTAGACACGTAACCAGTTTCCTGCTCCAACTCTTCAGGCACCTGCTCTAACTTGCTCCCATAGGGACTGCATAATTGTTCAGGATGAGGGATTCATGAATTACGGTACATTTGGGCTTAGGAGTTCCTAGCATAGTATTTGAACACATGAACATTTATAGCAAAGAACATAAAGTACAGTGGGAAATGACAACTTTTTCCAAACTTTTCTGTGCATTTTACTTCATTTTCTTTCTTGCCCAGACATTAAAAGTACCTATTAATAACTTGATATACATCATTTCTCTTAGTGCTACCCAGGATTTTTCAAAGATACCTCATTACTCATTGATTTCTGGGACATAAACACTCACTTGATCAATGTCAAATAATAAAGGTTGCCATAGTTCTGTCTTAGCTGACATGAAAATAACTAATGATTTCATTAAAAAAATAGATTAAAAGCAGTGATAATCAGTGACAGCTCATTCTGTAGTGGCATCTGTATTGATGCATCTCTGGCATCTGAAACACTAGACAATTTTCTTTTATTAAATGGAGTTAAAAGAGATTGGCACTATCCTGTTTCCTTTAGGCACCTTCCAGAGAGCTCCTTCTAACACTGTTAAGTAGCATGTCAAGCTCAATACTGTTCTCACAATGAAATGTTATTAACACTGTGTATTTCAGTGGTAGATTACCACGAGGTGTCTGAAGGGCTGTTTATTTTTGGTTCAATTTCATTTTCCATTTATACTAATAATATAAAACATTTCTGGAAGCTTTCCTTTATCTTGAAGCTGATTACATTATTTGTACCTTCTAAGTATGAAATCATACACTTTCAGTTCTGAGTGAAGCACAGCTGTGTGTCAGGTGTAGGGCTTTGGGGTGTGACTGAGTGCCACACATATACTGGGACCAAGGTGAAAATTAAATTCATCTGTAGAAATAAGTTCAAATGGTGCCTAGATATTTGGACTGTCTAAGGTCAAGAGCAGTCAATGCATAGGTTAAGATCCCAGCATTCAATGAGATACTCACACAGATCAGTGTCCCTAAATTCTGATTCTAATATATTGCAGCCTTGGCTCTGACCTGCTTCAGCCATCATGAGCATGAGTCAGAGGATTGCCTGGGCACAAGCTAGGAGCTCTGCCATACAACACTGCAATATTAAACAGATTTCTCTTGGCTGCTCTTCAGAAAAAAGTGAAAATTTGAGATGTAATATAGCTCAAAAAGGAGTCAATTTAATAATGATAAGGACTGTCCCTTTATGTTAACTGAGTGCTAGACTAAAAAAAGAAAGCAAGTCATCTTGCAATCAAATTTTTGATAAATTTTGCTATTTTAAAGACCTTGACATCCACAAGAACCCTTACAAAGGCACACAAATTTATAGAAATCATACACTACATAATACAATGATAGAATCCAATCCTTAGCAATTTTATTAATTCAGGGTCATCTACTGGATGTTGACACACATCATTATAGTGATATCCACTGGACCCCAAGCATCTTAAATTGTCATGTGTTCCTTGGTAGAACACTATTTGGCACGAAAAGTTTGAGTACTTGATGTTTACTATTCAGTATATCAGAGATGATCCAATCTAACAGATAATTCTGGCGAGTTGCAGCAGACTTTGGTATTTATGCTCTTGTGAATTGTTAGCAATGATCAGCTAAATGCAATTTAAAAATTGTAAGTATTTGAACATTTGCCTTTTAACTTACTGAAAGTAACTCAAGACATGTTCACTTAGTTTTTATATGTGCCTGCTGTTATCACTGTAAGAGAGCCGTGCAGCAGGGGAAAGGCTAGCAGAGGGCTAAGGGCAACCTACAATGGCCGAGAACATTTTCCAGTTTCTGATCAGAGCTGAAACTCAGGAGCAGTCCCAGGTCTGCATCAGAACCATATAGACTGCAAACTTGATCTTTGACATTAACAGGAGAAAGCACCCAGCACACTGTGACTCAGCCTGAGCTGGCTGAGGCTTGTTTTAACAGCTCTACAGGGGTCAGTGGCCGCTCCCCGACCTGTTTGAGTTTGAGCGATGGGAAACCATATGTGTTTTAGACTTGAGAGCCCCAGGGAACCAGTGTGCAATGAACAACACTCACCTGGGGCAACACAACTGGGAGCAGCTGGGGGCAACTTTCAATCAGCTGGGAAGCAACAAGAAAGAAGCAAACTGTGTTAAGAAGATATACAAAAATAACCCCAGGCAGACCACATAGCCAGGAGAAAGACGCTCCATGCCCATGACCTTCATAGGCTTGGAGAAGGCCCTGGAATGCTCTTGTTTTACTGAAGGAAAATCTAAGTATAATTCAGATGCAACTGTTTTCTCTCCAAAGATACCAGGTGAAATGAGGGTGAGCCATTCTGAGCATTGGGATTACAGGATGCAACACTGCAAGGTATGTGCATCAGAGATAAGCCTAAAAATAGCCAGACTGGCTGAAAGAAAGAATTCACTCCACATAAAACTCTACTTGCCTTATTAAATAACTTTTTTGGAAAACAGCTCCCTGTAATTAAATTGAAAGAGGTGTGCAGGCGAGTCTCACATGCTCAACTATGCAGCAACAGAAACAGCTTGTCCAAGGTCACATAGAAAGGATGAACTGAACCCACCTCTTTCAAGCCCCATATAAACATATAACATGTAATGAACTTACTAATCATGACACAACTGTTCATCTTTCAACTGCTGCTCAGAGGTGCTAGTTACCACCTTTTGAAAATTTCCAACTTTGTTTCCTTCCTTTAGTTGAATACCTCTCCAGCAGTAAAAATTCATCAAGGCATGTAGTAACAGGACAAGTGGGAATATCTTCAAACTGAGAGCAAGTTTAGAGTAGATATCAGGAAGAAATTATTTACTGTGAGAGTGGTGGGGCACTGAAACTGGTTGCCCAGGAAGGCTGTGGATGCCCCATGTCGAGAAGAGTTCAAGGCCAGGCTGAATGGGGCTCTCAGGAACCTGGTCTAGTAGAAAGTGTCCCTGACCATGGAAGTGGGGTTGGAATGATGAGCTTCAAGGTCCCTTCCAACCCAAGCCATTCTATGATGCTTTGACAGGTTGGATTGACGTGATTTAATGAGGACTATTTTCTCTTCATGTAACTCAAACAAATCTAGTTTTACTTAAGGGTTATATTGGAAATCTCGGATGTGTATGGAGGAATCATGCTCATTTCAAAAAGTGACAGAAGACACAGCTTGAAGGATATTGAAAACAGGAAACCACTCAAAATTTGCATTGCTCTAGCTTGTTATCTCTGTTCTTTATCAACCACTTTACAATACAGGAGGAAATGAGAGTAACCCTGTAATGGATGCTGCCCCTGGTGTTATGCAGCTATATTGTATCACTTGCTTTTCTAAAAATGAGGTATTCAGTACCAGCATCCTGAGTGATGCTCTTTGGTGTGAGAGAAAGGTTTCTCAGTAGTTTAAATTTTAACACAACTCTAAGAGACAGATGACTTCACCTCATCTTGTGAAGTCTGCCCAGGTAATGGGTCCTGTTCCACAGGGTAAGTCATCAACAGATTTTATAAGCCAGGATGAGCTTCCAAACAATTTGGGCTGGCATTCCTTATTATCAAAACACCCTTTGCTCACATTTCTGGCTATAGCAATGGCGATTCCTGAAACAAGAGGTCTTTTAAGCAAAAGTCACTGAGCAATGGGAGTTTTGAAGTGTTCTGCAAAGCTCCAAAACTATTTTCCCCCTCTTATCAGAAGTGGATGCTTTGGAACTCACTGTAGCTTTGGCATGTTCCTGACTCCTGGGTCTGCCCTCACTAAGGTGAAAATTCCCCCACCCAGCAAAGCTGTAGTGAACTGTACACTTCAACAGCACATGGCACATCAGCTAAGGTCAGGGGAGAGAGATTAGCAAAGACTCTAAAATTTGCATTAATGTGTAAATATAGTGCATACAGTGATAAAGTGCCTGTGCATCACAAACTCTTTGTGTTTTATTTCTCTGGATACTACAGCCACAGTCACAAGAAATCAAAGCAATCGCAAATCTAATATAGGCAGAGAAGCTGACAACTTTCTCTGATTTCTCATTTATATGTATGAACCAAAGATTCATCAGAAATGCAAATAATTGAGAATACTGACATTGAATTAACATCTGTATGAAATTTTTTTTCAGATGGGTGCACATCATCACATGGAGATTCTGGATATGGTCAGGGCTTTAAAGTCATATACAGACTTTTTCTATTAAAAGTAGAAATTGGATGTAGCTACACAGATACTTTTCACATCTATCCAGATAACAAGTTTCACATATTGTCTCTACCACACATATAACCCCACTCTGCATCAAGAATTAAAATAGAGTGGAGAGAATTAAACGAGAACATTGTGTCAAAAGGGGATTGCAGTAAAAGTAAGTAATTTCCTTTGGAATTCACACCTACTTGAATGTGTAATTTTACACAGATGGAAATTTGCTGAAGTTTAATAAAGAACAGTTCCATGGCAGTGATCTCATGAGAAACAAAAGAAACACAGGGTGATTTACATATACAGAAATTAAATCACTAAAATACTGAGCAATAAAAATTTGCCTAAGAAATGGCATAGTATAGATAATTTACCATTCCTTAGTCTTTTGCATGCTATTTGCAAAAGAATAGTCTTCTAATCTTTTCATTTAATCAGCCTCAGATGGACAGGAGATGCACCAATGAGGACAAGTGCACTGCAGAGCAGAGGACTTGTTTGTCTTTACCCTTGGTTAATGTAGTGACATCCCTGTATTCTTAAGTTCATAACTGATTCATTCTGATCAGCATTTAAGCATGCATTTAGCTTTAAGCCTATACTTGTGTGATAATGAATTTGCAAAGTTTAGTTTGCGTGGTCCTAAACAGAGATGATTTCCCAGCTCTAGTCCCAAGTCTCTAAAATAACAAACACCTCACAGAGGTCTGTCCATGACTAAGTCACACACTGCTCACACCACAAAGCTCAAGTGCACAAGTTTTGTAGAAACACAAGTTCATATTCTATAGGGAGCAATTTATTTTTTCTTGCAACTTTATTACCAGTACCTAAAACTGACTGAAGTTACCTAAGGCTTTGTAAAGTCAGGCTTTGACAGACTATCCCCCTCTCACATGGTTCTCATTCAACATCCTGATCCTGAAGTTTGACTAGTAGAAACAAGAAACTATAGATAAAACTACCCAAAACATAGCCTGCTATCATGTTTCAATTATTTTTCCACACTGTTCCTTTAGAAAGCATTCAGGAAATTTTACCTTTTCATGATGCACTTCCATCCTAGAAGGAAGAGGGGAAAGCAATGAATGACAGAAATAATTGCATTTTAAATTTGCAATTCCAACCAGGAAGTCAATATAGAGGACATTAACGTAGAGAAAAAAAAAAAAATCTATTCTCCCTGAAATTGTTCCGGAAAGTACAATATTCAGTTCTTGTTGATGCACAAAAAACATCTTTCCTTCAGACCTGACTCCCTCTACTTATATATTTGTTTTAGATTCTTCAGAGCCATGCATGTTCACTTATGTTGCTATGCTACCAGTGTAATACATATGGTTACCAAGGCAACAGGTAACAGCACTGGGTGTATGTCTAACATGTTAATAATGTCAACATTCTGAGCACAGTATTAATATAAAAACTTGCAGCTTTCCTGGAAAAATTCTAGTTTTAGACCATTTTTCAGTTTTTTAAGTTTCAAATATTTTATGTTCGAGTGTTTTGGCAATCCTTTGACAATGAATTATTTACCATTACCAACTTTACCATTGCAAATTGTCGGTGCCATTTTTGGGCTATCAGTAGATATGTTTCAGTAAGTGCTGCTCTCAGTACTAGAAAACCAAGACATCAGTGAAAATTATTCATGGAAGTGGTGAGCTAGGAGCAGTTTATGTATCAACCATTCATTGATGGTGTCCCTTGAAAGATTCTTATTCCCTGTAATCCAGATTTTGGAGAGGAGAAAGCAAGGGGTGAGAGTTATTAGTTACACTATTATGTCTTTTAACCATTACAGGATTCTGAACAAAGCTCTGCTAAAAGAAATTTCAAACAGGGATGTGAGGTACCCACCAAAGCCACTCTATCGCTCCCCTCCTCATCTGGACAGGGGAGAGAAAATGTAACAAAAGGTTCATAGGTCAGTATAAGCGCAGGGAGGGATCACCCACTGATTATGGTCATGGGCAAAATAGACTTTATTACCAATCAAATCAGAGCAGAATAATGATAAGCAAACCCAAATCTTAACAACCCTTCTGCCTACCTCTTCCTCCTTCCCTGGCCAAACATCACTCCCAAATTCACTACCTCTCTCTGTCAGTGACACAGAGGGTAGAAAAATTACTGCAGTTCCCTTTTGACATAGTCTTGTCATCTCGATCACCCAGTCCTACCTCACTAAACACACTTTTCCAGGTATATAAAAACATGTCATGTACAGGAACAACCAGGTCTTGTACAATTTTGGCTTGCATTCCTGGAAATAAACAGCTCAAAATTACAGCCAGCTTCTGAGCCTTGTACAAGTAGAAATATGGGAGTGACATAACACTGTGAACATGTGGATCTGTACACACATTCTGATCTCCTGTGGAATAACGAATATCATTTCCATGGTTAAGAAAGAAAGGTCAGCTGTCAGCCTTGTACAACTACAAAGTGACTGAGACTCCAGGGAGATTCAGCAAATATGGGACAATCAGGGCTGAGAGAACAGTGTGAAAACACCTTCATTCTCAAGGCAAACACACAATGAGAGGCTTGTGAAGGCCCATCAATCTGGCAGGCTCTCACTACAAGAAGTTTTAAGGCAATGACTAGGGAATTATTGGCAGATCTTTCAGAATCGCAGAATGAAATGGGAATGGAGAAAGAATTTGATGACAGTATGGAAAAATCAAATCTATAAATGTTGCAAACCACATGTTCATTCATTTGCAGAAGGGTCACACTTCCCACTCCCTTAATGAAAGCTTATTTATTACAACAAGTCTCTTTGGTCGTATTTTTGAAAAGAGGCAAGGTATCTGACTTGATCACAATTATCTCCAAGAAGTGACTTATATTTTTCACTGCAGATTTGAGTTATTTACACATTTCATTACATACTGACAATAAAGAATACACTAGCAGGACAGAACTGTAGCAGAAATGGCTGTTTGGAAAAACAGCGATTCCAGGGAGAACTATAAATGACCCTGAATGATGAACTATGTGTTCAATTCTTAATTATATTGGAAGAAGCTTAGTATACTGAAACTCATCTCACTTGTATCTATAAATTTCAGGATTGCCTGAAAATTTGCCCAAACTCCAGAATATTCATTTTGACAAAGGTAATAAATAAATCACCATCTACAATTTGGATCTTGATCCTTCTGGACCCAGGAACCCATGGTTTGATGCAGCTGCAAATTCTGCTCATGGATGATCTATGCCCTCTTATTTTTGGGACTGGTTTTCACATATCTGAGAAATACACAGATGTCTAAAGGATGGCAAAAGCAGCAGATTAACAGAAAAAGGCTGTTGTCAGCTCTATCTGACAGAAATTACTCCAAATTTTGAGGATCTGAGACTTTATCTGACAGAAGCATAAGTGAATAATGTTTCACTCATTAGCACTACATCCATTAGGTAATTTAAATGCCACAGGTGGGCTCAGTGCTTTCCAATGCGTATGTGAAAAATCAGTAAGTCTCCACAGAAACAAGCAAGCATCAGACTACACAATTTTACCCTCTAGATCAATTTTTGGATGTTATAAATAAATAGAAGGAAAGGAAGCTCTTTACAATGGTGAAGTATTAAAGTGATTATTATAATCAACATATCCAGTGGATGTGACATTAAAAAGATGAATATCTTAGAGAATTTGTTTATAATTTAAATAAATTCTGTGTTGGTTTAAATTATTCAGGTGGCAATCTTGAAGCTGTTCTGCAGACACCATAGACCTCACAACAAAAACAAGGATGTGTTTCAGATACAATTTCTTGGCTTTGGATTCCATTTCAGCTCAGGAAGAAGAGAATGATTTCAGAATGAATTAGCAGTGCCTGCACGCATTCTTTAGTTAAAATAGGAAATTACCAAGAGGAGAGAGTTTGAACAGCTTTATTCAGGTTGACAGTCACCACTGAATTTCTGGAGCAAATTGCTACAATTTCCATTTTGTTTTCTTGATGCGCTATTCCACTGCCTTCTGACTTTGACAGACTTTCTCTGCTAAAATGATACAGGTGTTTATCCACAGGTAGTGAGCCCCAAAATGCTTTACCTTATGAAAGAGATTATTAGCTTTAGATTAGTGAGTGAACACACATATGACTGTAATTAAGTTAAAAATTCAACTAACTTATGGGATGAACCAGGTGCAAATATCTTAAACCTTCCACAATTTAATTAATTTTAAATGAAAAGACATAGAACCAATAAGTCCATTTTTGCATTAACAAAAGTGCACCAAGTTTCAGACTTCCCTTGCAATTTCAGAAACTCCTCTTGAAACAATAGGTATGCTTCCAGCTCTTCTAAGGTAATTTTTGTCTATTCACTAGACCAAAGCATAAAATTTGAAAATATTTTAATTTCAATTTACCTAGAAGCTCTCCTGTTGTTCTTGTTTTGTTTGGTTTTTGTTTTGGTTTTTTTTTCCAAAAACAATTGTTTTTTACAATACAGAGAACTCAAACAGGAGCAATTAAATACCACTTAAGTATCTCAGTCACAAAGTCACACTGATACCACTAAATTTGTACTAGTATATTAAACAGCATCAAGACATTTGGCCACAATGACCCACATTGTTTAATTGTTAGCATATTCTTTGGTGTTGTTTTGGCCTGTGACTATACTTGAGCATGGTTCAAGGAAAAGTAGACCTGGTGGTTCTTACCAACACCCAGTTTGGACATGGCTATCTTGTTTTGAAGAAAACACTAAAAATAGTTCTAATTACCTGTAGGGCTAAGGAATGGTCTCTCCACAAAATTAGTTACAAAAACATACATGCCTAGATGTACAAATCCAGTGTTCCCTACAGCAAAAGTCCCAGGGGACTGAGATTGTTTCTCAGGAGACAATCAAGACAAGCAAAAGAACTGCAAAACTCACAACATCCTATAGCAGCCTCCAATTCACTCAAATCCCTATCACCTAGTGACTAGAAAGTCAACTTGAGGTGCTCTTTGCATCCTGAAACAGCAGCCAGGAGATCCTGCAACCCTGTGAGGCAAAAAAAAAATAGTGAGTACCTGGCCTTGGGTAGGATCTTTGATCTCCCTCAAACCTCCTCTTAGGAAAATAAGCAAATCCTTACAGATTATTCAAGTAAAGGAGGTTTCCTTCAAGGCCATTATACCACACCAAAAAGAATCCCAAAAGGCCACTTGGAAAAGAAATGTGAATCTCACACAGAATTCTAGTTTTTAGGGCATTTGGCTGGGAGAAAGTAATCCCAAACTTGAGGCTTTGCTGCCTGGACAGTTGATCAGTTACATTCAAGCTCTTCACTGATGCACAACGCTGAGGCAGTCCCTGTCCCAGGCAAGCTTCTGTCACCCACCTCCCGAGTGACACTTGGGAAGTCCCCTGACTTCCTCCATCTGGATGTCTCAGGCACACAGGCTCCTTTCTTCCTTCTGGTTCTTTGCTCTCAAACATTCAAAACACCACTTTAGGAAAGTGAGACAGTAGACATCAGTTCTGTCAAGCAAAGGAGGAATTAGGCATGAGGCTTCTGTCTCCAAGAGCACCCACACACCTTGGTGCCTGTTTCTAAGAGCAGAAATCTGACCCTCACAAGAGTACTCCAGCTGCACACACAGCCTTTCCTTCCCTGCCCTGACAGCCTAAGAGGGCAGGGAAGAGAGGCACAGGGAAGCAAAGTGCTGTAGCTGTTTATCTGCCCCATGGGGCTGCCTGTCTCCAGGAGACGGCTCCCAAGTGGCTCCATGAGCAAAATCCAGACTCGTTTCAAAGTCATCCCTTTCCTGCCTTCCTTCCCTCTTCTGCTCTTCAAGGATCTGCAAGATGTTCACTTGATCAATCCATTGCATGGCTTTCGTTTTCCTTTGGGAACAGTATAAGTGGCTTTTCTTGCAACACTCTCAGTACATCTTTGTTTTTCATCCCTCACTTGGGCAGTCTCCCAAAGTTGTAGGAAATCAAAGTGTTCCCATGAGGGAATGGGGTGGGATGGGATGGTAGCTGCCCCGGAGCACAGACATGTTGAATTAGACTACCTAGTGTGGTAAAACAGGGACAAAGCCCTTTGGTGCAAATGAGGACCCATGTTGTGCCTTCAAATTCTGAAAACTCTCATGACTGGGCATCCCTCCACCATTTCATGGTCTTGCATAGGAGCAGCATCAGCAATAAGTAGCACCTGACCTTGCTGGCAGTGCAAACAAGGGAGGGAGCAGCTGAAACACCTCCACATTTTTACCTCCTGAATGGTCTATTGAGGTAGTGACAAAAGCTCCCTGGAGGAGAAAAAAAAAAAAACACATCAGTGCAGAACCATATTTTCAAGGTCATTGATGAAGTTTCAGAATATTATATTATGAAAACAAAGTGAAAAAGAAAGATGTAGCAATATGCACAATTGACTCTGTGTCAACAAGGACAAAACTTTTTACTGAAATCTGTGACAAGGGAGTTAATAAGCTCTACAAAATACTAAGTACTTTTCAATTGAATGTACCATTTGAGAGTTTCAGGGTGAAATAGCACCCTGGAAGATGTGCCTGAAAAATTCCCCAAAGCAAGGAGAAAAAAAATACTCTCTGCTTAGTTATTTGTTGTATGGCTTGAACTGCTGCAACCACCAGATTTCCTTAAGAGTTACTCAAGAAGCAGCCAAGCACTGTGTGCTAGTCACTGCAGTTCTACATGGCACCTGGGCTCAATCTTGTTTTGGATCCAGAGTAAAAATTGCAGTAAGTCACTTCCACTGTGCTATAGATAAGCTTAGACTAGTTTATCTCCAGGTAGGCAGCACAAATAGCATAATACAAGCATGACAGTGATGAACAAGATAAATTATGCATGTTTACATCATGAAGCACAAATTGTTGGTTTGTTTATATCTTTTTGTAGAGCAGTTTTAAATATCCTATGACGCTTAAGAGTATAGCATTTTTTTCTCAGTGACTTTTTACTGTTGTTCAAAATTGAAGAAAAATCAGAGATAAAACAAGCATTCAGAGATGTTAGAGAACTGCTCCCACCTTCTGAGCCAGAACTGTCATTTGCTTTTCAAGGGAGTCTGAATTCAGTTCATATGTAACTGTAACCATTTTCTTTGCTGAAAGGGGTTTAAGGTTGCATTGGAGGATGTCAGAAACAACAAAGAAGAGAAAGAAAATAATTTAAATTTTAAAATAAACCAAGAATAGTCATGGAGCAATAAATGGCACAAAAAGCAATAAGTCAAAAAGGGGACTGAAAAAGAAATGCCAACATAACCACATTTACACTAAATGTCCCCTTAGCACAAAGATAAAAAGTATAAGCTGAACTTGACAAGGCTGAAAATAAGTTTGACAGCCTTATACAAGAAACACAAGATGACCTTGGCTGCACTGATTTGAGTAAGCAGTTGTAGACAGATGGCCAAAAGAAAAATATCTGAGTACTTTCAAGTATAAAATATTCCTGGGACTATAGAGACAATCTTCCTTTTTATAAATGAGGTCTGAAGAGTCAAACTAGATATCACAATGTAAAAAATGCCAAACATTATCTTCAGAAAAAATCCAAAATATCACAGTGTAAACACAAAAATATCTGGCACGGGGTAGAAGATGCCCAATCATAATAACTGCAATTCAGATAAAACAAAAAGTAATAGAGCTCTTGTTCCTTGCCCATCCTTGGTAGAATAGTAAAGAGGATATATTTGGATGACAGTGGGAATTTTATCATATCTCTTTCTGCAGTTAAATTAATGCAGAAAAATCACTTAATAGTGCTGAATAATTATATATTAAATTTTAGGACAAAATTGATTCCAAATAAAGTAGATTAATTGCTAGCAATTTAGAGTGAAGAGGAAGGGTGTGACTCTTGGAGCTCTGTTCTAGGTACCCTCAGCTACAAGATACATGAACTGTTTTGTTGAAACTCCCCATCTTCTTGGGCCTCACCTTTCAATGATTTCACTCGACAGTTTCCATAAGCAACACTATAAGCTGTGTTCTCTTTTGAAATTGCAGGTGCACTCAATTGTTTCTTCTGTGCATATTTCCTTGCTACACCAGTAACACACTCATCACCAAGTCTGTTGGGATTTCAAAGACCTTCAGTGACAGAGCCTTTCACATACCCCAGGTTTTCTGCAGGTAGTTAGATCAGCTTCAAGATAGATGGGGGTACAAACATTATTGTCACACTACCCAGAGGTGTGCAGACTTCAAGTAAATTTGAAATCATGACCTCTGTTTCTCTCCTATCTACTAAGAACTGCAAAGGGCTTTTTGTGCTGGAGAAATATTTTAATTATGACTTTCATTTATTAATTAGAAATATGCAAAAATGAGAGGATAGTTTTTAATATTTTGGTTTGTGGAACTTCCCTTCATGGCAGTGAGCCCTCACAATCAATTAATTATTCATTATACTCTGCTGATTCAGAGTCTGTGGATGATGTGCCTTCATAGTTAAGGGATTTTTCCTCAAGAGTGACTTGCATTGTTAAAAATATGCAGCAGGGAAACAAAACTAATTGATATTTCATTCTGCATGTTGTGCTTTTTCTTTTGGAAAAAAAAAATAAGGACCCCAGAAGTAGCATAGTGTGCAAGTATTTTAAACTTAATGAAAGTTCAACAGCATCTCAGCAATAATTTGCTTTTTCTTTCTTAAAAACACCTAAGAATTTGTTTCAGGTCCCCCCAAAAAATACCAAAGTGCTTTTCAGCACAAGACCATAAGTGATATTTTAGGTCAAGCTTCCTTAGATTTACTTGCTAGCCAACCTTGCATCATTCATATGTATCAAGTATATCATCAGTCCACTGTTTTATTTCTGCAGTTCTGAAATAAAACTACTTTCAATGTGTTTTCCATTAAAAAAACTATTTGTCATGGTCTAAATAAGCTTTCAAATGTATTTTGCATTATAATTCTAGAACTATACATTAATCATAGCTGACATTATTATGGCCAACTATAGTTTTCTAATTGTAAATGCTGTGAAAATTAATAACCTTTATATGGCTAAAAGAAAATAATGTCTTTAAATGACAAACTGCTGAAGGGTTCTTGCCAACATTCTTCACAGCCCTACCAGATGGTATGTTTTAATTTCTGTCACAGAAAGGTGCCACCAAGAACATTAAAGCACCTGCGAAAAGTTTACTAGAATGAAGCAATGGTAACATGGTAAATGACCTTACTTTTCACAGCTTTTCAGACTGTGGAAAATTAACTGGGGTACAAATGCATGCCTGCACCAGCAAACTGTGAGGGTGAAGACTAGTGGTAGTCAGAACATGAACAGAGATGGACAAACACCAACCACAGAGCCTATTCCAAAAAAAAAGTAAATTAAAGGACAAAAATCTGTAGTTTGCTGCAGGTTTGAAGTCTAATTCTGGTGACAAGATATATGATGGTATGATGTAAGAATTCTAACTGAAATATCCCAAACCCGGGATTCTGCATTATTTTTCTTTTCAGGGGAATGAGTAGAAGAAGAAGCAATGGAGAATGGGATGGGAAGAGGAGAAAATTGCTACAATTTCAACTCCACATCTGGAGCACCAAAGCATAAAAGATATTCTATATTGACCTGAACATAACATTTGAGAGGAACACTAGCAGCCATAGAAGTCAAAATGAATGCCACACATATGTAAGTCATATTGAATATTACTGCTGTTAATTATGGATACATATAGTGTATGTATGTAGAAAACTAAAAATAAAAATCATATTTTTCTGTTCTGGTAAACTCTCAGCTTCTTAGAGCACAGGCTGTGGGGATTGGAAGGGGTCTGTTTCTTGATTCTTAACAAAAAATAAATAGCCCTGCTCCTTAGGTCCAAAAGCTCTCTCCAAAATTCTGTTTTCTATACATTTTACATTTACATATTGATGAAAATATGTGTATTGTAAGCTAAAAATGCTTGTAATTATTTTGGTATTTCTTTTTATTTGTTTCATCCAGGACCAGAACTTGCAAATAAATATACTTGTGCTTTGAATTCACAGGTTAGAATTTTGGCATAGCTCATTTTGAATTTCTGTTGCTAATACATTTGAAATTGCTTCTGCTCTAGAGAGGAGCCCTTTCTACAGATCAAAAGCCTGAGGAAATTTGCAAGTTATTTCAGATGTACCATCTCCTACCCAGCTGCGATTCTCATTCTTCTGCATTTCTCTTAGCAATCCAAGTTGTAAATACATCCAACAGTATCAATATCTCAAAATATATTGCTGTTTCGTGAAGGTATTTGAACGTAAAAGTTGAATGCTGTAAGCAATGGCAAGGGGTAAATGATACTACAGTGAAACTCCCATCCTGTCTGTGACATATTTAAAGGGGTTGGGCCAATTTCTCTATGATGAGAGGTATGAGCAATTACTGTCTGTTATACATTTTCATCTTAAAAAAAAAAAATTCCTTGCAGCCACTAAAATAGATTTTCAAAGCATAAAAGTTATTTTGGTCACCCTTGGGTTTAAAGTCTGCTGTCAGACTTTGACACAGCGAATAGTTTTGTCTGGCAAGAAAATTTAAAAAAAAAGAATGACCTGTTAAAACCAATTATTGTTATCTAATACAAATCTTCAGGGCATGAGCCATGAATAAATGTTCACCATCAGATTTCTGTTTCCTTCAGCTAAAATCTAGATCCTACTCTGCTCAAAAGAGTGCATCAAACGGAGATATCACATATAAATACCAGTCTCCTAGGCAAATGTGGGATATGGTAGGCAAAATTCATATGTTTACTTTAGATTAATTTCTTTCTAGCATAATTGAGGCAATGAAACCTTAAGTGGAGATAACTTTTGTATTTATATGTTTTAAATTGTCACTCCTTTACTGAATCGATGTTGCACTTTTTACTAGAATGAGACTAAGGTCACCTCACATAGCTCCTTTATACAATTCACACTTTTGTAACAATCCATATCTAAATTAGAAAACCACAGCAATGTTAATTTTCACCTGTTACATCAATGAAACGAGTGAAAAGTTATGTTTGTCCGACCACATTAATTCCATTCTCTGTGATATTGCCTGGAAGTGTTAATGCCCCACATGTCCTTGTAGGTCCTGCTGGGCCACTTGTACCTAAATGCATCCTCTTTTGATCTGCTTGAGATGAGAAACTGAATACTCTGTGTAGATAATTATATATAGATCTCCTGGATAAAATAGCAAAAAGGTTACAGAAATGCATACATTAAAAAAAAAATGAATACATGTATTTATTTACATATATCCAGATGTAGGCATGCTTCCAAATATATTGTATGAATACATAGGTACTTGGAAAGCAGTAAAAATTTGCTTATTGAAAGTCAATTCATTTTTTTAATAATTATTTAAAATCACAGTATGTATATTGTGCATACCTTAAACTACCTTTATTAGGACTCGTCAGAATTTTGAGTTACAACTTTAGTGATACCCACAATGTACACTGTCTCTTCCTACAGCATCTGAAAGGCAAAACACTGTAAAAATATGTAAAATAACACAGAAAATAGAACTCTAATGAAAAAAATGGCCACCCAACAACATTTTTCAGATGGATACACGATGAACTAAACCACCTCATCTGCCGGATTTGGGATACCTGTGGTAATTAAGATCTGTGCTAATCATGTGGGAGAAAACTGACTGCTTCACACACACAGCCCTTACACATACACACAGGCTGCTCTCCATAATATTCCACTGAGAAAATTGAGCTGTTGAAAAGATTAATTTTGTATTGAACACTTACAACTGAAAATGGGGGCAAGGAGAGTTGTTTTAAGAATTTGGCTGACTCCATTTCCACCAGCAGAGGCTTTACAATCAACCTCCTATTTCTTAGGGTTTCTTTTCACTTTGCAAACCTCTGAACAGATCAGAATGTGACATTTACTTGAAACATCTAAGTGACTCTTCAATGAGTCATTCTGCAAATTACTTTTTCCTTCAGCCTCTCTAGGATACACAGCCCTAAGGTCTAGAAGTGAAATACAAGGGAATAATCAGCTGCATTTCCCATCATTATGATGCTGACCTTCGTTGCACTTTCACAGAGAGGTCTGATTCAGTGATTCCAGCTCTGTTTTACTGAGAATTCACCCAGGGCAATACACTAAAATATATTTCCTCTCATAAGAAATTATATTTTTTTGTTCTTCATTCCAAAGCTATATAGTATTCAGTTGCTTTCTTAGCACTTAGTACTAAAACAAAGGGAAAATGAGCATTATAGGGCTAACAAGGACCAAAGTGTCTCCATCCACTCAGGAAGTACAGTGGATGTACTCTATTGTCATCCTTTGCCTTGTAAGACATACCCTCACTTATTCATTCACTAGAATTAAAGGTTATCAACCTTTGTTTTTTCTTACATCATATGTATCATCTGGATAAAAGGTAGTCTTTTGATCACATAATAAAATTTCCTCTCTGTGGTCAGAACCATGCAATTATATATATTTAATATCTAATTCTTAGAGTCATGCCCATTTTTAACTCTCCAAAAAAGAAGAAAAACACCTGTAACATTAACCTGTTATCCACCTATAAAACAAAAATTCTCATTGATTATATCCACAGAAACACAGACTGCAAATTGAAGATTCATTAAAAATAGGAAAAAAAAGTTTAAAGAAACAGTATTTTCTACTGATTTTTTTTCTAATAGAAAAATCTTTCAATTTCCCAAACAGGACCCAAATAGGACCATCCTCATCTTTCTTCTCTCTTTTTGTATTTATCTCTCCTCCTTCCCAGTCCTTTCTCTTTTCCTTAGTCTTCTACTCTTTTTGGGATAAATTTTACTGATCAGATTCTGCTTTGATTTAAACTTTGTGTGGCCTTGCCACCTTTTAATCAGGATAGAGAGCATGAGCATCACAATTCCAAAAATTCTGCAGGGAACAGTCTGCATTTCAAAGTGACTTGCACTGAATAAAATACAGCAGCTGGAGAAGTGAAAGGTGTCACAAAAATCATCCCCCCACCTTTTTTTTTTCATAGCAGTAGTAGATTTTACACTGAAAACCAACAGCAAATATCTCCTGATGTCCTTTAGACTGGATGCAGCAATCATTCAAACATCTGCTTAACCTTAAGCACACAGTTATTCAACAGAGCACTTTACCTAAATTGATTCCTCACTGTCCTATCCTTGCATAAATATTCTTAGGTACTTGAGATGAATTCCAAGTGCATGTAATAGTACTGCCTGTGATTCCATGTACATGTAAGTTTTTGGGAACCCTCATTGCTTATCATGCTCTAACAGCAAATCTACAAAATGAAAGAACTTGCCATTTTATATTGCCTGCCACCTATGAATTAACATACTTTATTATAGTTGTTTTAGGGGTTTTAGTCATTCAAGTCAACGCATACAGTCTTAATTGTTACACATATTTTGAATGTTTCATTTATTGATGGTTCAAGTTAGCATTAAAAGAAAGTCTTCCTCAGTACTTTATGAATCTCAGAGTATTCATAGCAGAAATTACCTAAAGTGCTAAATGTGTCGTTGTTAAATCCTTTGTGCTTTCATGCATTGTGCCTGTAACTGATAAAACAGCATGATGCTTCTTCAGGGGGGACGTTTCAGTCAATTGTCATGTAGGAAAAAGAGGCAGCACCATAATACTTTCAATTCTTTTTTCTCTCTGATGTGAAGACAGAAAAAGTCCTGGCTAGAAAGTAATGCATTCAGCCAGTTTTTGTCAGTATTGGATTTTTTTACTGAAAATGCTTTTATCTTCACAGCAAAATATCACCTTTGGTTTCCTCCCTAATATCCAGCAAGTAGCACTCTGGCCACCTAGGGATCAAATCAAGAAGCTTCTTTTTCCAGAAAGTCAACTAAAGCTGGTTTTAGACCATGCAAGCCTCAAAAATAGTCAGATAAAAAGAATTTCAAATTGTCAAGCCTAAGGTTTCTCTTGATCCTGACTTTATATCAGCTTTGTCTCCTAGACCCCGTACATTTTGTTGCAAATCCTTCCATTTCCTTTGATCCTCACCTCCCCCTATCCAGCTGGAAGTCAGAGCTCTATTTGACCTGGTGTTACAGTGAACAAGTCAACAAAGAGAGCTCTGTTTCCCCAGGTAAAGTCCTGAGTCAAGATCCCAGCTCTGGCAGAAGGTAGGATTACACCTCTAGCATGCTTATCTTTCCCTTGCCACAGAAGAAATGCTATAAATGCTAATATCTTCAAGTCTTTCCTAATACTTCAAACTGTGTACAAACATATTTCCTTTATTACCTCTTGTGTAACATTATTTCCAGTCAGTGACTAGCAATCCAGATGCACTCAATATGCAATATTGCATTATTTAACATAAATTTTACTCGCAGGGCACAGTAGCACAAAGGTGTCCTCAAAGGTTAGGACTCTCTCCTCTCTATTTCAAAGCTGAGAGAGTCATAGCAAGGAATAAAGTAGAGCAGAAAGCTCCTGAATCCAAAGTCGTAGAGAGTAGGTGAGAACAAGTGTCTGATGCAACAAGGAAAAGGTCAGAGACCTTTGTGCTTTGAGCTGTGGTGCTCCCAAAGGTCTAAGCTGCACTCAGTTTGAAACTGAACTGTGTGGTCAGTCCTGAAAGCAACTGGACTGGAAAGTGTGAGGGTAGTCCAGACAATTTTAGATTTGCTAGGCTGAATGGCTAAGAGTCTTAAAATTTGTTTTTCCTAAAATCTCTGTGTTATGGCTTCTCAAGACTGCTAAAGTAAAAGCTGTGAGATTCACTTTTTCCTCTCTTTTCCTATGCCATGGGAAAAATTAAATAGGCAATGAGACAGAATCTGGTACTACATCTAAAATCCATTAAAAAAGACAATGTATGTTTTAACAATCACCTTTCCTCTCCAAAAAAACCTTTACTGTAAAACTAATATTTTAAGTCCCTATCAAAAACAGAGCCATTCCTTATAAAAACTATTTCATTTGCTTGAGGAAATGTGTTCTTTACTCAGATCCAACACAGACAGTCCAAGTAGCAGCCAATTTGCATTCCTGGTGCACCAGTTGAGACAGGCTGAGTCCAAATGAGTGAGATGGTAGTTCCTCTGCTCTTAACATTTCTGTTGTGCCTCGAGCTATGAAATAAATCTGAAGCCTTTTCAGCAGACTATGAACAGAATCAGGATTTTCAGGATTAACACAAGATTTATTTTTTTTCCCAACAGAGGAAGTGAAAATTCTTATTAAAAAATAAAAAGCTTTCTTTCTGTTCAAATAGTAACTAAAGACTTCACAAATTACAAAACTTGCTACTATACTGAATGTATGATTCCCAGGGAATTGAAACTAGTAACAAAAGAGATCTGAAGAAGATGACACAGTTTAAGGTAAATGCATTTATAAAGCTGGTGAAAAATAGCACCATGTTTCTTTCACTTCGGGAAAACTCTGAAAAAAAATTATTTGAGGTTGTTAGAACAAGATTCTCTCAGTTTAATCAGAAGAACTTGTAAGCTGTGTAGACTTAGGTGTTTGTATGCCTGTAGGAATGCTTATAAGCTTATTAATACTGAACTTGAAAGCAAGTAGGAAGACCATAAGCCATATACACCATAAGATGAAAAAAATCTTACCCTAAATTCCTCCTCTGTTTATTTTCAATACCTTTCTAAGCTTAAATCATCAGAATTGACCACTTGCACAAAAGCCAATGGGGGATAATGACATAACAAAATATCTGAACGCAGTGCCGTTATCTATTCAAGCTCAGCCATAAGATAAAATGCATAGAAGGTCAGGCCACAAGAAAGAGCCTTAATGAAGTTTTCCAACTCTTCCCTGATTTTTTTAGGTAGCATGTGCTTGAGATGACAGAGACAGCCCTTCTCTGATGATTGTCTAATGATATGGGAGCACTTGCAAGAAGATCAGATCTCTGCTCCTCTCTGTTCTGTGAAAGGTCAGCAGCTTCTCTCAGCAACTTATCTTTTTGGATCCCTTATTTGGTGAAAAATGGACAGCATGAAAATGAAACATACTTGATTCACCAAATAGACTTGCTTTGAAGTTTGACCTGAATAATCTTTTAGATTTGGTTCATCTCCCAAGGGATAAAAACAATTATTCATACAGCTTTACTGTTATCACCCTAATGCATGATTAACTTTCCAAAAATAAAAAACAAGTATTTTTTCCCTCGGCTCTGAAGACCTGACATAACCTCCACATCTCACGAGAAACATGTGTGTCTTTGAATCCTGAACGGTTCCCAGGATAATAAGTTACATCTGTTTTACACAGTGACTAAGCCTTATAAATAGCAGAGTTTCAGCCCAGTGAAGCAACCAAACAGTCAGTTACCAGAGCAATCTTCAGACAATAGTCACCACTAATGATAAAAGCTCTTGGGCTGAGACAAACAATTCATAACACCACCGAGGGATGTAGAGAGACACCAAGTGAAGCTCCTGCTTGCTTATGCAGGTAGTGGGGAATGTTCTGCTTTGTAGGCATCTGTACAGGGCAATCTAGCACTATGAATAAGCACCCCGGCGCCAAATAAGCACAAAAACAAAACAAAGAGAGCAAGAATACCATTGCAACATGACTGTGCTGAATCCAGGCTAATTAGCCTGACCATGAGCAGAGCTAATTTAGTCTGGAAGAACACTAAATTACTTCTGGATCCCACTGGAGCATTTGCAGCACACTGGGGAGTCCATGGCACCACCTGGACGTGCCAGCTCACACAGACTCTGGCTCAGGTACCACCTACAGGAACAGAGAATATAAAATAGAGAAGACACAGGATGGTATCCTGCAGAGAGAAGCCCTGCCCTCATGAAAGGGAGAGGTGAGCTACTCTCCAACTTGAATGGGGCCAGCATTTCCCTTTCCTTGGTGTGAGTCCCGAGCTGTTCTACTAAGCTTCAGCTACTTTTATAATCATAAGATTTTATCTCTGAGTTCACTTCAGCTGGAATTTTCTGCTTAATGTGTATGGATTCTCTCAGCCACATCTGAAGTGCTCTGACCCTCAGGGTCAAAAGTCCATGACATCCATTTTATTTTTGCAACATAACAAGGCAGGGTTTGAGACAGGAAAGAAAAGGATAATTTTTCAAAAGAAACTGCAAGTAAAAGGTAGAAGAGGAGAATGTAAATATTGCCCTGAAATATAGCTGGGAGAGTTCAAGCTGGCATCTGTAGTTTCCAAAAAAGTGTCAGAATAACCACAAATGGTGGTAATCTTTACTGTTCTTCCTTGGACTTTGAACACCCATCAGCAAACTGTAATTTGTACTGCCACTCTTTAATTTTCTTTCTGTACTATATATTAATTTATATTACCTTGTAGTGCTGATGGACAGAGTGGCCCTTTGTATTTCCTCTCTTTTCCAATACTTTAGTATTTGGGGGTTGTGTTTATGGAATAAAGTCCAAAGGCTAAGAATAGTTCATTTTCTTCTCTTGCTTGCTTTATTATATATTTGCCTGCTTCAATTGCCAGAGTATACTTACCTCACTCAGTCCATCCCTGTTTTTTCTCATCAGTAATTTTTTTTTTAATTTATTTTTATTTGCTTAAGGTCTTTCATCAATCTTCCCCTGAATCATAAATTTTAGTCTTTTTCCACAGTTTAAAATTGCAATGGAAGGTCCACTCTTTGTACATATACTCCTTAATGCCAGCACACACTCCAGTTTCTTCTAACTTCTTCTCTGATGTCAATGAAGTCTGCTGACCTCTCATTTTATCTTCAACTAACAATTATTCCAGCAGATAATCAATTACTTCACACAAAGATTTTTGCTATGATGTTTGCTTTTGTAGTAAACTTACACAGTAGGGGGAAAGCAACTTAGCCCTTCTGGTATAAAGAACATTTTTGAAATCAAAAAATTCAAAATTTGGTGCTCTTGCCAGGAGAAGAAGTAATAGTAAAGGAAAGTGGGCAAAATTGAAAAGTCTTAATGTGGTTTTCTAGGCTTACATACTTACAACTGCATGCTATATACAGTGAAGGGAATTCATCAGAGACCACGATGGCTTAAGAATGTTACTTACCAAATAAAAAGTTGAGGCCTGATGGGCACACTGAGAAACTGACTTTCCACATATATCACCCAGGTGTGGGGTGAATGTTTTTCCTTTTTGTGCTAGTCAGCTGCCAATAGCGTCACCCTCTGCACCTTGGGTGAGAGCTGTTCTCACGTGGGCTGTGAGATAACCAGCAAGCCTAAGTCCATCAGTGGCTAGCTGCTTCAAGGTATGGCCTCCAGAACCTTTGACATTTAAATCAGACATGTTGTGATAGAAAATTCAGTATTTCTTGTTACTGCTAAGAAGCCTCGTGTGTGCCAGATGTGCTCACCTGAGCTTGCTGAGAGAGTGACTTTTTACACCAGCAGAGAGTGAGAGCACAAGGAGGAACAGTTCTAAACTTATAGAGGAGAGCTATATACTTGATATTAGGAAGAAATTCTTTACAAAGAGGGCAGTGAAGCCCTGGAATGGGTTCCCCAGAGAAGGCGTGGATGCCCCATCCCTGGAAGCATTCAAGGCCAGGTTGGATCGGGTTCTGAACAATGTGAGCCCCTGCACAATGCAGGGGGACTGGACAAGGTGATCTTTAAGGTCTCTTCCAACCCAAACCATTCTGGGGTTTTCTAATTACAGATGCAAACAGAAAAATAAACATTCAAGTGATCGTGGAAATTTGCCAATGTGGATTTGAAACAAGATTTTGATGGCATTTTCAAAATGTCAAGTGTTTCCTACACTAGAAATTATACGATCAGGTGCTCTAGATAATACAGTCAGGTGTTCCTTTCTTTTAACTTAGAGTCTTTGTACAAGTACAATTGCATTTAATTATGATAAATGAATAAATGCCATAAAAATTTTCAAAAATACTTAATTTGTTGCAAAAACATCATAATGTTTTTTCAATGGTTTGATTTGCCCAGTGGCCTGAAAAAAATAAAACTGAGCTCAAATATTAGGAAAACCAACTTCATGATATACCTAATGAAACCATGATAATATTCATGAGAAATGTTTTCAGTCTAAAAATAAATATCATCTGAAAATCCACTTTGATTTATGCTCTTTCACTTTCTGCCTTGTTAGCCTAATTGCAGAACATAGAAGCAAAAGCCCTTCAATACAATGTTGGAAGAGATATCAGGTACCTCAATTTGACTAAAATCTCTCTGGAGATTGTCTCCAGTCTTAGTCTTGGAGATTTTTTTCTTTGAACTCTACATGTGCTTATAAATTTAATAAGTACCCTCACAACAAAAAATTGATCTGTAGCTGTTAAAGTGTCTGAGATACGAGTCCCTTCTACAGACTGCCACAAGCCCCTTTTCTGTCTCTACCACACTTAAAAAAGCCTTCATGGGGAACTTTTCACGCACTGAACATCAATGAAATGGAAAATGGAATTATCCAAACCAATCAAAAATATCTGGTGACTGGACAAAAGAAAGAAGATGCATAAGCAACACTGAACAAAACAGCAGATCTATTATTTACAGAACTGATCATAGCATCTGAAACATATTTCAGTAAAGTGCCAGCAACTGTTTTTCATATTGATAGTTTATTGCACATTCTTTTCATACATTTTTCTTTTTTCCTAAAAAAAAAAGGACTAGTTATTTCATTTTCTGAAAAAGAAAGCATTAAGTGTGTGCACATGAAAAACTTGTTCATTTATCCTCTATATTTATCTGTCACTTCCATCTCATCCACATAGAAATAATTAATTTTAGTACAAAATCGGCCATGTACCATAGTCTAGAAACTTACTTGCATTGTTTGTTCCTGACATCTTCATTAAGAAAGGGTAATTGCACCTCTATCCAAAATGTAATTTTATCTCATCAAAAGGCTTTCTCCCCATTCAGCTGGCCTTAACATGTTTTGCTATGGTGTAACTAGAGAAGAATAAAACAAGAATCAAAGTTATAAGAATTAGTGAAGTGAGCTCAGCTCATGGTGAACTCAAGTCATACATAGACTGCTTTAGATTGGGGAAATGCCCCTAAAATGAGCTCAAGTTGAACAGATAAGCTGAGTCCATTTATACTGACTGGTCATCCTGTAATACTTAGGGCTGATAGAGAATTTTTGTTCCTTACAACATATTTACTCAATCCTTTCCATTAAATTCATAGGCTATAATCTAGATTTTTGCTTGAATAAATGAAACACCATGTGTTAGACGTTTTGCAAATTAACCTTTCGCACTGCACCAAAACCTACACCCAAAAATAGGCTGGTTTGATGCCACATACAACTGTAAATAAGGTATTGAAAGAAATTCACTGAAAATCAAGTGTCTCACTATCAGGCAGACCTGAGTCATTCTGCTCTGGGTATTCCTTGTGTTCCAACAATGCATTTAGAAAACATGGGTTATCTCTCTAAAACCTTGTCTGCTCTTAAGTATGTATGATGTGTGTGATCATCACAGCATTGTAAGTGCACCCAGCAAACAATTGGGAGTCTCCCTATCAATCCAAGCACAGATACAGCAGCTGAAAATATTGCTATAATTTCTGTCATGGTTTAAGCACCACGTAGTCACTACCCTCGCCCCAGTCTCCTCCAGTGACAAAGACAAAAGGCAGAGATTACAGGTTGAGATAACAATTTACTAGAAAACCAATGAGATGAGACTGTAACATCAAAAAATTTTAATTACAAAAGTATACCAAAAAGAGGGTGATTTTCATGCAGAAAATACTCACCAAGCCCAATGCAATGTGACTTCAGCTGATGCCTCCCCAATGCTCCCTCCACCACATTTCTTTTCCCAAGCCTGAGACAATGAAAAGCAATCACGGACGAACCATCCAGTCAGGACCAGTGCCACCCCACTGCTCTGCTCACCACCTGCTCCCCCAGAGAAGGACAAATACCCTGTGGAGAGTGTGCACACCCCCTTTTTTCTTCCTCCTGAGCCTCCTTCCTCCTCAGAAACCAGAATCCAGTACTTCCACAGCCACCAGTGATTGGCAGTATAGAAGAAAAACCTTCACTAGTATAACAAAAATGGTTCCTGGTTTTACCCCCTCATGGCTACTGCCAGAAAACTAACTCTGTCCTGACCCAAACAAGGACAATTTCCTTATGATAAAGAAATAGTAGCAGTTGTAACAGTAGTATTTACTCCAGAAACTTCCACAAGTCATGCCAGCGCACAGAAGTGTAAAGAGTGATCATGATAGTCTTGACGCAACAAAATAGCAAGTGACATACTTCACATAATCAGCTCTGTCAAATCTCAGTTTCAGCTACAAGATTACCTACCTATCTCCTTCCCAAGTGTGCTTCTCCCGGTGTAATTTTATCTATATCTGTAGGTCTGTACAATGTTGATACAGGGTTCTATTCTGGAGTGGAAGAGCAGCGCCAAGCCATGGCACATTCCCTGTCTACCAAGGCTGCTCTCAGGTTTGGAGTGCTCTAGCAGTGTGTGCTGACCTTCGAGGAACCAGTGACAGTGATCTAAATATCTTTTTAAATTCTGTGCTGTAGATAAAAGGGAATGCAAGAAGTTCAAGTCAGATTTGCTGTATTTAAGTTCTTGTGGAACATTTGGCCTACATTTTTGTTCAGGAGATTTCCCTTGATCTTGTCTGGATGCTTACATAGTATTGCCCGGCCACACACATGACAGCTGTGAGTCAGATTTTTGAAAATAAGGAAAAAAACTTTAATATCAGGAGGATTTTTGTTCAGAAAAACTGCTTACAAATACTAGTGGGAGCTTTTAAGCCTCTAGAATGGCTATAGGTTATGTTTTTCAGCTTTTTTCCCTGCTCCCATGAGACAGAAATGTGCTTTCTATGAATAAATGTGACCTTCCAACAGTCCAATGAACCTCGCTGCTGCAGCTTTAAAAGGGAATATCAAATACAGAACATTCCATAGAAATAAAAAAATAATCAAGTATAAAATCTTTATGTGTCAGTATCAACTGTATTTATGAGGACACTATAAGTTATTTATTTTACCAGTGTTTTCTCATTAGGTAGTGCCTGGAGGCTAACCAAGATGAGCTTCTGTTGTATTATGTAGAGTAATATAAGAGTTCAGAAACACCAGAAAAGGTTGCAAAAGGAGTAGTTTTCTTTTTTTTTCCCAATCAACAGATAACACTCCAAACTGAAGTTCTGCTACTACCTTAAGAATGTTTCCTACTTTTCCCTTGAATGCCTCCATAACTGGAAGTAAATCTCCATTTGCTTTATGCTCCACTGAAAAATCTTCATTTGGATGAAAAGGAATGTACCACACGTGCAGGTTCAAAATGTATTTGCCAGTCCAATTAATGTATTAATAGCTTAATAATCTCTATTGTTCAATTAATACAGAAAGTCTATATTAATAATACAGGAGTAATTGCTTTAGGAAGAAAGTAGCCCTTCCAACTACATACCCCTTTTCTCTGGTGTGTTCTTACCCTTCCTATGCTCCCTTGCATCCAGAGGTCAATGGCTTCTGGCTTCCCTGTGAGGTTTCTGCTGGATGGAGGGACCTTGTACATACAGCAATTATCACATCCTCAATCCTTCACTGAGAGTAGTACAATGTTGATGCTGGGTGTTCCAAATATCCTCTTGAAATTATCTTTTTATGTATTTTATTGTGTTGTGTTTCTTCTTGCTTACCACTCAAGCCTGAACAATGCCCCTGTAGCCCTGATATCCCCCATGCTGCTGTTTGTCTCACAGTGGTTCTCTTTGGCCTTTACCACACAGAGTCTCCCAACACTCAAGCCAAAAACAGATCAAGCATTAGTCACTGACCACTTCACGGTGTTAAACCAAGCCCCAACCAGCTCAGGCTGAGGCACAGACAAGTGCTGGGTCCCTGCACAACCGGGTCTGTTCAAAGCCTGGTGCTTGCTTATGCTAGTGGCAAAAATCACATTGAACAGAATAGCACAACTAACTTATATCTTTATATTAGTCATGTTTAGGCCTATTCTATCTTCTCATTTACCTTTGTTCCTTTCACTTTATTATTATTTTATATGGACTTGAGTCTTCTAAACAGAAACAACTTCTCTTGAAGCAGGGAAGAAAACTAAGTCCATAATAAAAATTTCTGTTGCTTGGAGGAGAATGAGAGGACTGAACCAGTTAAAGAATGGGCAAGCACAACAAATAGGCAAATATTAAAAAATACATATATAGAGAAAAGAAATTAAAACCCATAATTTTGTATTGCTGTTCATGATCATAGGTGGCAGCTGGAAGGTCCAGTCCAGCACCTGTGCAAGGCAGGGACAGTTACACCGTGGTGTAACCTAGCCCTAAATACTTCCAGTGATGGAAGTTCCACAATATCCTCAACTTCCCCCTGCCCACTGCTTCATTCTCTTTACTCCTAACAGTTTTTCTCAGCATCCTTCCTGGTATAACTTGAAGTCACATGTTCTTTAATACACAAATAACTCTAAATCTTTGTTTTGTTCACTGATGCCTAAAAAGAACATTTCTTTCCTCCTGCCTGAGTGGTCTAAGTTTTACTGAGATCAACAGCCACTTTGAAATGATAGAGCTGTAGTAGAAGAGCAAGATATTATTTATTGTTCTGCTCGAGAACCTGTAGTACCTGGGACATTGTTCTGCATAGTTCCCTTTGGTTGTATTCAGAGGTAATACTGGACACTAATAATTCAGATTATCATCTATTCCCAATACTGAAAAATTTATCTATTTCAGACAATCTCACTACAGGTTTTTCCAGATACGAAAATCAGACAAAGAAATTTTTAACAGATGGGTATGGTTTTGGTGGTAAGAACCATTCATCTATTATTAAAGTCCAGTCTAAATTTGTTTCAAGCTTATAAGGCACAGTAGAGTGTAAGGGCCATAGCTCCCCAAGCTAGTTCCCTCAACCCTGTCACCCAAGGTCCCTGATTTGGGGCTAGACAACTGCACTGTGCCCAAGCTGGCCTCAAGCCAAGCGCCCCAGAGAAAGCAGATGTGCTCAGGGCCCTGACTGCGTGGTTTTATGCCTATTTATTAACATGTGAAATACTGTGGGGTTCCATAGTCAGGGACCTGTGGGCAAATGACTTTTGTTTGCCTTGGTTTTGTCAGCCTTCATGTCCTACTGTCTTTTAATGTTCCTATGTCATGAAGAAATGTGAAGTTAAACATGTCTGCTGACTTTGAATTCTACAAGTTCTACAAATGAAGATGACAATTTAATTATTTATTATTACTTATCAGCTGTAGAAATGAAAATATCCTTTAGGTGTTCATTTTCTCATCATAGCCATTACACACAGGACAAATTAAAGCTAAAGCGCCACCTAGTGACAAGCTGTTGGAAGTTATTTTAGAAGACATGAAAAGCTGTTCTTTTTCCCTGAAATTTTTGTGAAAGTTAAAGAAATCAGAGGTTTATATTTCTGGTAACAATCACAATAAATTTACTGTAAATAAATATACAACCTCTTTATTACATTTCTTTCCTGTGTCTATAGCAATTCTAGTGCTTACACCTGTCCATTCTGCCAATCTTAGACTCTTTGAAGATCAGTCTTGGATTTAATATTTATCATATAAATGTTTTATTAATTATTAGGCTGAGTTCTTCCAACAATAGAGTTCAGAAAATTAGTTGGAATCAGTCAATATTATGGCGCCAATTCATCTGTCAAAACAGCCAAATCCCAGGAAGGCCAGAAGAAAGCAGCAGCTCCTTTGTCACTCCCTTGCACACTTTCACCCTGTCCCCCATGGGATGACGCTGCTCCTCCCTCCTTCCCCAGTCACACTGAGCGATATGTTGAGTGTGATTTGTTCCCTACTCAACATGTTGGGAACAAGGTCAAAACCAAAATACTCATGCCTGAAATTCTTCCATAGCGAACTGTGCACAGGAAAAGGGAATCACAGCAGAGAAATACAGTAGCTTCAGACATGTTATGGATGGTGTTTCATTAAGAAGCACCTTTCCATTAGCAGCACTCAACTAACAGGAATCATTCAAAAAGTGATGCTGTACTAGGGACAGGCAACACAATAAACTTCAGAAAGGCTGTATCACCCAATAATACCTCAGAACAGATTTGTTTAGATCTCCTGTGATAATTAAAACCATAGCATTCTCCAAATCACCCTATTGACTTCAGGGAAAAAATAAGCAAAGGGGTATTTGGGAGACAACATCTATCAGGTGGTACAGTCAGCAGAAGTGGGAGTGGAAGTACAGATATGAGGCTGACAATTGAATCTGGTACCTCAATGTAGAGCAGCAAATCATAGCACAGTCGTGTGATGATAAGCTCAGATCTGAGCACAGTACAGTCATGTTAGGGCAATGCTGCCCTTCAGATGATTCTACAACTTCCTAGCACAGAAAGACTTCCTGTACTACATGTCATTTAATTTTTGGGTCCTGAGGCACAGTTTTGTGGGCGTGGAAAGAATGTCTGTGTGTTCCATCATATTTTCAGTTCTGGGTGCCCAGATGTGTATGTACTGTTTAGGCCGGTCTTTCTACAAGAAACTGGTTTGTTCCCACTCCCTTTTTTAGTTCCTATCAGCTCCCCTTAATCTCTTGCATGCCCTGTGCATACAGTCCTCTTCCTTTGGTATCACTGTTCCTCCACACACACTTCTCTAACCCTTAAAAATAAACAAGTTTAAAAAATCATGGGAACTGACTCAATATTTCCTGACATCACATTGTGATGGTAAAAGAGTATCAAAAACATAAAGAGTAACTGCAGAAATTTTTTTTAAAAAGAGGCAAAACAATAAACAACCAATCAACCAAAAATAAAACAAAATCCACCACAATGTTAAGGAAACCCCAAACTCCATTGCATATGACATGAAAAAAATTCTTGTGGCATGCAACAATTCACAGTAATTCTAGCACATCTATGCATATCTATAATGTGATTTACAACATAAAGACCACAGGAAAAACAATCAATTTACTTCTCTAGGAAATGCTTCACTGTAAATAGGTAGTATTATATATTTACTATTATTGTTCAGAAGCAAAATAATGTTGCCTCCTATTTGAAGTAAAAAATGTGTTTTGAATGGATTTTATGCAGATGTTTCACTTTCAAAAAAAAAGACAGCAATAATTATTCAAAGAATCCTCCACGCATACTGGAAAGCAGGCAGAGAATAAGAATTCACAGTTCTACTATGAGGAGTGCCACTGTGAGTTATTTTAATTCCATCCAGTTTGCTATTTTTCAGCATTGGAGATTCATTTTTCATTAAAGCAGAATAATAATTTTTTACAGAACAAATTAAACTTGCACTAAGTGCTTACACCAAATTGTTCCACTCCCCTCTGCTGGGAAAGCAGAGGAAATGAACATACTGGATGATCTCTCTAGATCTCCACTGCAAGGGTTTTGAATTCTCCCAGCAAGAAGAAATGAGAGGTTTCATGTCTTGTTCACAGCTCAGGTCACTTTAAGAAGTCATACTTCAACCTCAAATGTTAGGCAAAGCACCAGTAGTGGTAGGAAATGCTGCATTGTTAGTTTAATGGGAAACTGGGAGGGGGGGGGATACAATTCTATTAAAATTATTACAGAGAAGGTCATTACATACTAAAAAAATCCACTTGAACAGCAAAAAATATGACTTTATTTTATGACAAATTAGTTGTTCTCCAGACTGTCAGAACACATATGAAGTGTTTCATCTGTGCCTGAACAAGCCTGAAAATTTCTGGGATCAGGAATCTTGTTTGTACAAAAAAAATCACACCAGACTAATGCTGCCATTCAAGACATCAATAATGGCACTTGCACCTACCACAATTCCTACCCATCTATTGCAAGATTATGAGATTTATTGAATTTCAGGACAACCAGAGACACTTGCCATCAATCAAAATAACTACTAAAGCACAAATGTTTATCTTCTGTTTCAACATAAAATGAGGAAGATTTAAAGTATAAGACCAGGCTTTTCTTTAATGAGATTGAGATAGGTTTTTTGGTTGTTGGCTTTTTAAAAATTACTTTTCCCCAGGGAGACAGAGGAGAAGAGAGAATCAATAAAGATCATAAACTGCCTCTCATTTAGTGCAAGTTACCTATTGATACCAGGAAGCCCAAGCAACATAACTCTTAATAATACCAACACATTTCTATGTATGAGTCTAAAGGTCTCAATGACTTACATATCACACAGGTGTATAAAGGTCAGACATTCCCTCATGTAGCTCATCTCAAACAAAGTCATAAGGACTTCATATAGCCACCATGAACTCCTGCATTCTCCCCACAGCTATTCCTGGTACTCACTTTTAGCCATCACGAATTTATCACAGATGGACTGACAACTAATGCAAAACATCATTGAAGAATACCTGGTCTAGGTGAAAATATAGTGGAATAAAGTACTTTATCTGGTCAACAGCTACTCATTAAGGATGTCTGCAGTCATTGAGATCACTTATCCTTTCCAAAGGAGCAGCTGAGTTTCCTTTGGCATATTGCTGTCACCTGGTGTACCTCTGAAAAACAAAACATGGAGCCACAGAGGTCTACAGAGTACTGCTGAGCTGCCATTCCTCTTTGTTACTGCAATACTTAAAACCTGAAAAATTGTAGCATAGAAAACCAAACAAAAAAAAAGGGAGGGAAGGAAAAAATAAAATTAAAAAAAAAAACAAAACCAACACTTTTTCTGTGTATTTGAAAAAGAAGATGACAGCATTATTATGAGAAAATATTAAAGGTTCTCAGATTGATATTGCATATACTCTTTAGCCTACACACTTTGAGTATTGGCAGACAAGTATTTTGGATGGTCTCCTGATGATTCTTATTTAGAGAGTTTCAGCCTCTGTTTTTGTACTGAAGCAATTCCTTTTTTTCCTTCAGCAACTCTTTTCCAGCTGTCTTCATTCCTTTCCCATGGGGACAGAACCACACTTGAATGCCAAGAATCTTTCTCTTTTTATCCCTGTTTTCTATTTTTTCTTTCTCAGTCCCTTATTTAAGTCTCTAGGTTTTTGACAGCATGTCTGAGATTTGCTGTTATTTTAAACCAGCTGTGGATTAAACAGAGCTTGAAAAGGACATCAGCCCCCACCTTTATCTCCTGTTCTGCTTCTGCAGTGTTGGCAAAAATCCCAGCACAGTGATATGCCTTCCCTCTCACCCTTGGCCCAATTCCCCCAATGCACACCAGACTTTTCCTGCTGGCTCTGAACAGCCATGGCCTACACAAAGGGCTCTCAATGCGTGAGACCTTTGGCTCTGTACACCCCCAGTGACTCAAGCTCCTGTCACCAGGAGTCCACTGTGGGGCAGAGGGAAGGCAGAACTTCTCTTTCCCCAGATATACCTGCAACAGCAGCATTACCTCTACCCTTCTGTTAAGTTTGGACTGTTTTCATCCCTTCTCTGAATTATGGTTCTCTAAAAATAAACAACTAATTAAATCAACTCCCCAACCACTGAATACAGCTTTGAGATTTCAAGTTTGTTGACCACAGTCAGTTTAGCACTGCACACCCTGACTCCAGATACAGATAGGAGTATAAGCTTGTAGCGTGGAATTACATTTTTTCCTCAGTGTTATTTACAAATAAAGCATAAAAACATTAAAGACAAAAGTAATTTTCAGCAGCTTGATTCTCTTCTCCCATTAATTTGATGTTTAATTCCTAAGATTCATGACCTCATTTACTTGCAGAACTGCTCCTGCTGTTTACCTCCCAGTGTGGTGTGGGGCAATTATGAATAGCACTCTAGAACATATTTTCAGCAATTATGGTAATGTAGATGATTAGGAAACAAGTTCATAAAGTTTGGCAAAGATGGTGCTACTACTCTACTCTCCTTTCTGATGCAGTGTGAAATGCTACTTCTTACTATGGGAAAGTAATTAATTTTTGACTACTGTTTCTCACACTAGTATTAATTTTAGCCATGAAATATGTTTGCTACCTGACACAAAGTAACAAGAAATTATGAAAGGAAATAAGGAGAAACAGGAAAAGGATAAAGTTCTTTGTTTAATCAAGGAGATTTAGGTATTTGGAAATAAAAATATATTGTGTTACAGACCAATGGCATGATGTCTCTAAAGGGGGAAATCTTTTTTTTTGATTTCCTGGATATTCTTCCTCGAGAGAGGTATCTAGTGGTTGAGGTAGACCCTCATTATTGTTCTTATCACAAAATTTTCCTCAGCAGTTAGAATAATTTAAGTGAAAGACAGCTCATTAGGAGCAGTGGGTTAAAAATGGAAGAAAGCTGGGGATTGTATACCCACTCAGGTGACCTTGCAGCTGGGAATGCAAAAAGTCTGAACAGTAGCAATGTAGAAAAATATATATTTTGTGCCATCTGCTGTTTACATTCTGCGTGCCTTGAGAACATCTGTGTATAGATAACACAGGTGTTTGGTAACTTGGAGGCACCCTGAGGGACAGGCATGAGCTCCCTGCCTCAGTCCTGAGGAGATCAAAGCCCAGTGAAGATCACAGTGTGATGGTAAAGCACCAGTGTGCAAACCCCAGGCAGACTGCTGGGAACAGCAGGACAGGATCTTCGAGCACAAACTGGTCTTGGTGGTGTCTGCATCCGCATGTGTCTCTGTGCCAGGACCTCTGGGTTTGTTTTCTTGGTTAGTACTGACTCTTTTTTTTGTTAATTCCCGAAGGAAACTAGGTTTATGCAACTGTGTAGGCATCTCCATTCCTCAGCTTCCCTTCCCCCAGCCCTTTAGTAAGCTTTTAAGTGGTTCGCCCATTTTAACTACATTCAGACAAGGGAGGGAAATTTCTTTTTGGTGTGTCACAACCTCCGAAGACAAGAAGTAGTTCCTAGCTCTCAGGTCCAGACATGTCCTGCAACCTCATCCACTCCCATTTTGTGCTAGCAAGGACAGAAGAGGTCCATGGCTCAGCTGTATTTTTTCCTGCCAAATCAGTGATCACAGAATTTATTGTTATTACTGGTTTTTATTTAGTAATAGGAAAACACATTCATTCCTGCTTTTCTGCATTTTAAAAGAATTATTTTACACTCCAGGCTAACAAAGGACATCCTTCAAAAAACACTAATATGATTTATCACATTGCTCTGGGGGTTGTTATTCCACAGCATCATGTTGAGTGAGTCAGTTAATGCTCACACTATGTAGTTTTTTCTAGAATCCAGTCTGAATACTCAGCAACTTTGGTGTAGACTCCTGGCTGCCTGGGGCGAGCACATCCTTCGCCCCAGCTGGTGATACCTACCAGGTACCACACCTCCTCGTGCCTGCATGACAGGGGCCCTCCAGAGTCTCCCTGTGTCACAGGAGAAAAAGAGACAGCATGCAAGGAAGAGGCCACATCAGTATTTCTATCACAAAGAAAGCCTTGAATAAAATCAGCATCATTCAATGTTACCACCAGCATAACAGCCTATATTTCAATCACTTTCACTTACGACTAATTAAAAGAGGACTGAAGCAGGTTTTCTGATCTTCTAGTAAACTGATTTCTAAATAGTCATTGCAAACAATTTCCACTTCTCTTGAAAGTTCAAAACTACTGGCTTGTTTTGTTTTCTTTTTTTATTATTATTAACTTATCTGAATACAGTGATTTAAAACTATATGTGCAAGTAAGAAAAACAGTCAGTTTGGCAGTATTTTTTCTGATGACCTTTTTTTTGGTATCTCAGTTCTCTACATGTCTTATCTTGTTTGAGTGACTCTGTCCCACTCAGGATAAAACACCTTTGTGTTTTCTTTTCCTATTGCTAAGCAATCTTTCTGAACATAAGGTTCTTTAGAGAAGCTGTTATGGGTTGTTAGAACAAGAGCAAGAGGATCATTTTTTAAAAGAGCATCTCCATGTTTTGTTTCACTGTATCAGATAAAGAAAGCATAATTGGCATAGAGGAAAAATTACTTCCCAACTCCAAGTATTTTTGTTCCTAACCAATCATAGCAATAATAACATTTCAACATATGAATATTAACTGTTAAATGTTTTGTTGCAGTGAAAACAGTGTTTGGTAGAGAATTCCATGTTAATAATCAGACCATTTTCTTCTTGCAGAAAATAACTCAGAGTATTCAAACTGACGAATGTGTGAATTTACTCTTGAGCAGAGAATTTGGCTCACAGAACTCACGTTATTGTGACATTTTCAATTCTAATTACAAACAGAGCACTTTACACAGTTTAGTTTTAGCCTTCTCTTCCCCCATGCCTTTTAATAGCATTGATAACACCCTCCCTTCTGGTTTGTACAGAGTAGATGCACCAAGAAATTAAATAAATAAATAAATAAATAAAAAATAAAAATAAAAGGAAATCCGCTCTTGTTGGAGAAATGCTTCAAGATATATACTTGCACTCTTTGGATTTCTGATAGTCTGAAGGAACACTGTTTTACTCCCTAAATGGATATCTATATATCCAGACTCAGAGTTTCGTATCCATGGAATCTGTCCCTAAAGATTTCAATGTCATTTAAGAAATAGTTTCCATATACCTGTTTTTCTGTGTTTTTGACAACCTAAAGGGACAAGTTAATCAAGAGCTCTATTGCTAATCATAATTTTCTAAAAATAGTACTTAATAAAAATCATTGTATTCATTTACATATTTGGAGATATGGTTGGAATATAGAACTATACACTAAATATACACTACTGTTTGTCATTACCTTACAAGCATCCCTTCCACCTTCATCATAGCCAGCACAGATCACTTTGTCACCTATCCTGCGCTTCCGGTACCTTGCCTGGCATTCCTCTTTTGACATGAAGGGAACAGGAGCCTTCTGAAGAATATCTTGTACCCGACCTATGCAAAAGGCAATATGAGCAGAGAAATGTTTGATTCTAGCAAAAAAAAAGGTTAAAATTCAACTCAAGAAATCCCCATATGCTGATATTACAAACTGGGAGGTCACTGTTTCTGGAGTGTTAGTAGGTGTTCAAGACACTGATTTCCCTTTCTTTGTGTTAGCAAACAATGTAAATTTTCTTCTAATTTAAATGCTTTTATAATGCTATCTTCTTTTCATGACTGGAAAAGCTTAAAACTCCCTCATGATTTGCAGTGAATCCTCATATGTGAATGGCTCTCAGGACATTGCCCTTGGAGCATTGTTTTGTGTTGGTAGCTACTATTTCCTAGTAAAGTGCTGCAATAAGTTTGGAATCTCCCAGGGGCCAAGACTGTGCTGCTCTCTATCCTAGTAGTTTTTAAGATGGAGAAATTTGCACCTAGACTAAAAAAAGTATTTGAGGGTAGCCTTTTCTCTAGTAATTAATGGAAGAAATTTTGCTATACAGTATCTGCCTAAGTTTGTTAGACTTCACATTGAACTACAACTTTCAGATAGGCAAGTGTATAAAGAAAAAGGTGAATATACATCTATATAAATATATAAAAATTACACATAGAAATATAAACAAATAAATAGATGTAAAATCACAGCTTGATAATTAAGAGCTTTTTGGCATACCTCCATATAAAATCAGAGGAGTTCAAAACTCATCTACCATCAAAACACAAGTCATTGGCATGGTCTATAATCAATCTTCAGAATAATAAAAGCAACATACTTCAATCTCCAGTTTCTAAAGTCATATGAATATAATCATGTGAAAAAAATGTCATGGGTTATGTGCAGACTGCAATTCAAAACAGTTCAGTGGTAACTTTATTGCCTTTTTTAGGCAATAAAACAAAATAGAGTGTGCAAAACCCAGATATTTACTGGGGTTTGCCAGTAGATTAAGCTAGAATCTAAGGAAAAGTATTTGAGTATTGAGCAAGATATATTTAAGATTGAATTCTCAGGTATTTCAAACTATTGAGCCAATTTATAAAATTAATTATTGTGTCAGAGCATGGAGCTATTTAAGGATAATTTCATACATCTTTCATTTCTGTTTTATGATGTCTTAATAAAAATCAATTCTAATAAATAATCATATTAAGGTACTGTCTAGAAAGAATAATGGTAGCTAAGAACAGAACAGAATTTTCTCTTTTTAAAGAGGAGGTTTCTTATGTCAAACACATTAATTTTAAAAGTACAAAATTTCACTTTTTAAAAAAGTATTTGTCTGTACCTTTTTCTTTTCTGTAACCCCATCCAATCACCCAACAGTCAGTATAAAATATGTTAGTGTCTTCTTTTGACGGCAGGCAGATAGGTAGTTGAAGATCTAAAGAATGAGAGAACATATTAGTTTGACCAGCAGAGACAACCACAACAGCGAGGTTCTGTGGGCACCCACACAAGCTCTGATGGCATGTTATGCTTCGTCCCTTACACTATTTATCATTCCCACCACATAAATTAAAGCCACCCATTTTCTTTTCAAAGCCAACAGAATAGATTCTCCTCAAACCCCAGTAAATGCATATTAAAGGAAGCCAGCCCAGGTGTCCTGCACTGCCACAGCACTGCCAGCCTGCAGGTTTTCAGAATTCCTCTGCAATACACTACATACCAGTAAAATTCATAGGCTTAGCAAGTTTCAACAAAGCAATGTCATATCCAGTCTGTGCATATTCATACTGAGAGTGAACAATAATCTCTTCCACTTTGAAGAAGGGTGTGTCCTCATGTATTTCAGATTGTTTTAAAATACCAGCATAAACACGCCAAATGTTGGGATTCTCTAGACTGAGGGAAAAAGGCAGGCAGTCAGTCTGTGACTAAATAGCCTAATGCAGTATTACAGCAAGAAGAAAGCTCATATCTCATGAGAATGTCTAGGGTTCTGTAAGTAAATATTGTCTGCTTTACAATTTCACCTTCTAGATTCATTAAAATAATTTAGTATCAGCAGTACAATACTATGCTACAAAGGGATAAAGTATGGAGTTCCAGTTACATTAAGAAACTGAATCGTCTACCTGAAAATTTCACCTTTTGATTACATTAAAGCAGTTCATCTAATTCTACTTCTCATTGTTATTATCTTGAAAGGTAGATCTCAATTTATCTTGCATGCTGGGTTAAACTTCGGGGCTTATTTGTACATTTCCGTTTAGGCCTCACCTCGTGACACAGTGAGCAGCTGTGAGGATCCACCGGTTGCTGATGATGGAGCCCCCACACAGGTGTCTCTGCCGAGACAACTTGGCGTGCAAGCTGACCTGCCACGGCCATTCACCAGGGGAAGAGTCTGTCCCACCAACGATCCTAATAGTTCTTGCAGAATGCTGCATACACACTACAGAAATAATCTAAAACTGAGCTCAAAGACAACTTGCACTCACCAATGAAAAATGAAGATGAGACTGCTGGTGACCACTGAATACATACCACCCATGGTGAAGAAGGTGATACATGGCATATTTTTCATGACTTATGATCATAAGTCTGTTAAAACCAAATTCACAGTGCTGGTGTTTGCAATGTAAAGATCTGACTGAGTTCACTTTTCCAGAACACTCTAACTTTACAAGATCACCTACTGGGACAATGCAACCACTTTACAAAATATGGTTTGTCCTCCTACTGAAATCAGGGAACCACTGACTATTTTTCATGAAAGAAGTTTTACTTACCAGTACTGGCTTTTTTTTTACATAATCTTAGTGAGTATCCAGAGATACTTCCTGGCCCATGTACTATTTTCACTGGAGATCCATTTGAAGACATTCTTAGGTGGCACTCACACTTTCTGCCAATGAATTAATGCAAACAGTTTGTATATTTTTCACTGAAGAACACATACATTACTCCCTCACCACATCTCTGGAACGATTATTTCAGCAATCTTTGAACATTTTAAAAAGTATATCTCACCCTTCCTCATTGCATGAACCTTGGAGGAGAGAATAGGAAAAAAATTGGCAGCGGATCATGTCTGTGCAAACCTGCTGGCAGGCTCTGTGTCCTTTAGTATAAGTGACATTAAGTTCATCTCCCAAAAAATCCATATGCGTATAAGTGCGAGAATTGCAGGCTGTAAGAATTATTGCATTCAAAGCATCAGAAATGTATTAATTAGATTAATTAAAAATTATTATTTTTGTTGTAATTTATTGTTTACCAGGTAAAGATCTTCTGCAATTTAGGAGGCCAAAGCCTGATACAGCATTTTCTTGTGAAACGAGTGCTTCTGGAATACCACTTGTTGATGTCTTCAGAAGGCAAAGATTTCTAAAATTAAATATTTTTAAAGTAACTAAACCTGTTCTCACACCTTAAAAATAATTGGTTAGGTACAGGTAAAAGAAGGTTCTTTCCTAAATACTCTCTTTTCTCCCAAGTCTCCATCTGTAGAAATATTTTGTATGAAAATGCATTCACTAAGTTCACTAGTTCACTTAAAACTGAGGCAGTTTTTGTAGTGCTGTGAAATGCCATACAGCTGTACTACTAAAAGTTTTACAGTATTCATACATGTATAGAAGAGGTGACTTTAGATGATGCATGCTATCTCAGCTTTGTTTTTCCCTGAAATTGCTGTGAAACTTTATTCTTCTCATTTGTGTGAAATGCTGATTTTTAACTATTCTCACTACTACGTAAGAAAGAAGGAAGCCAAATAGAAATATTTTTTAACCCATTAACTTAACTGAAAAATATTTTCAGGTAAATAAGTTCACTCTGTCAGGAACCAGATGGCTCTTTTGATAATATCATAAAATTCAGCTTAAAGTCTTTAAAACAATCTGGAGGTTGACTGTACTTTTGACGTGTATAATTCTTTTCAGATTAAGACCACATACGCAACCACAATACAAAAGCCCTGATCATATTGGAAAACAGTTAAAATACCTACAGGAAATTATAAATTTATGAACAAAAACCATAAAAAACTGTGCTTTACTGAAAATAGCTTTTCAACACAAATTTACATACTTATAAGAAATCTGTGTTTAAAAAAAGACTGTGTTTTTAAAAAATAATTTCAGAAAAGCTACATAGATAATTACATTTATTTATCATAGTCACCTTTGAGATTCTATTTGCCATTTCCTGGTAAAAAATGTAAAGAACAAGCACTTTGGAAAATATGTACAAATAGTTTGGCAGACAGAAATATCAGGAGTGAAAAAACTTGTAATATTAATTCCTGAAAACTCATGATCTTCAAAAATGTCCATTTGACAATCTGTATAAAACAAGAACAAAATAACTTTAGTATGCCATCAGAATATTGAGATTTACAGACTATTCATTTCTATCTTTATTCTGGTTTTCTTTCTGTGATCAGTCAGTTGGAAAGATAACACAACATTTTAACCACAATCTATTTTTCAATAATATTTTTGAATATGTAAACAGGATAATATTTTTGAATACTGAACAGGGATAAGATTCATATAGAGGAAAAACTACATGTTACAGTAGAGATTTGCTAATTTGATAGGGAAAGATTTAAATTAATTTTTAATGGGCATATCAGGTTCATTGGAATATTAGAAAAAAAATAAGATGACGCTCTTCTTAACACTTCCTTTACTATTTGAAAAGTAGGCAGAATTAGTAGGAGTGCTGCCCTCTGACATGGCCAAAATAACACAACAGAGGCTTGTCAGGATATTTCACACAACCAGACTGTGGATATAGAAGTTACAGGAAGTTTTAACATGTTTAAAAAGAGATAAATGAGTTTCCTTCTCCAAAGAGGTACTTGAAGTCCTGGTTAGAATCCTAGCACAAGAATTTTAAAAGAAAAAAAATGCAAGCATCAGTACAGAGGATATTTCTTGAATTTATCAAGCTGCAGATATAGTAAAAATAATTAAATAATCCAAAAGATAGGATTTGGTGGCAGCAGAGAACGTGAGCTCTTGAGAAAGTACAGCAACCAAATCAATACTGCCCAGTGTGTTACAGAAATATACTGGGAACATCTTACTACAGAAAGGGAAACTAAAAAGAGGCAGAGCTTAATGTGACTCCTGTTAATCTGATGTAGTTTTCAAAAACATCGGCAAGAAGTACAACAATACTGGGCAGTAATTATAGAATAAGAACAGTGAAAAAATATAATCAGATATCTGGAAAAATGGAGTCAATTAATTCTGGCAATGAGTAGGTATGATCTTATGTTAAGAGTAAATAGCATTCAGGAGAATGGATAGCTCCTAAAGGAAATAATATTTAAAGCATAAATGTGGATCTGAAACTTTAGGGAAGCTAACCTACGATCTCAAGGATCATGTTCAGTGATTATTTGTTCAATATCCAGTGATCTCAAGGAAGATACTTCGCAAAGGGCAGAAAAATAGACAGATTGTTATGAATGTGTAATAGCATATGCACATAAGGATAAAGTCACAGAGGCAAAGGCACAAAATGAAAGGCCACATAGAAAGGAATAAACTAAACAAAGCCAGAAAAAAAGCCTCAAACAAATGTTGAAATGAACCCATTTCAGATATTGACAAAATAACAAGGCAGAGGATGTTACTGAGTTTTTTATGACTACATTCTATAGATCTTTGTCTGGACAGGTATAGCTGATCTGTTTTAGATTAGGACAGGTGACCTCCCTAGATGACTTCTTGATCCACTAGTGCTGTTCACGCTTCTATGATCACACAATTTATTTCTGCTCTCTCTTGCCTGCTCTTGCATCTTTCACAAGACACAGAAAATAGGGAAAGACAGGCAGGAACAAGATTGATTTTCTCATGCTGTCATGGTTTAACCCCAGCCAATAACCAAGCCCCATGCAGCCACTCACTCACTTCCCCACCAGTAAGATCAGAGAGAGAATCAGAAGGGTAAAAAACAGAGAACTTGTGGTTTCAGGCAGAGACAGTTTTATAGGAAATCCCATGTTGGGCACCAAAAAGGACTTTGGTGGTTTGACCTTGGCTAGCTGCCAGGTGCCCAGTGACTCGCTCTATCATTCCTCCTTCCCAGCTGGACAGATGAAGGAAAATGAGATGGAAAATGACTCATGGGTTGAAATAAGGCAAAAGCAAAAGCTTGCACACACCCACACAGGCCAAGAGGAAAAACCCAATAATTTTATTCTCTACCTCCCATCAGTGATATACAGCCACTTCCTGGGAAGTAGGGCATCAGCACACATAGTGGTTGCTCCAGAAGGCAAACACTGTAAATAACAAATGCCTCCACTTCCTCCCCCTCTCCTTAGCTTTTATAGCTGAGATGATATCATGTGATATGGAATGTCCCTGTGGGAAAGTTGGGTCAGCCAACCTGGTTGTATTCCCTCACAGGATCTTGCCCACTCCCAGATTATTGGTGGGAGGAATTCTGGGGAGGGAGCATTGATGCTGTGCCAGGGCTGCCCAGCAGTAAACTCAAGCAAGGATTTCAGAAAGAAATTTAGTCTCTACAAAATGTAATTTATAGAGGAAAACTAGAGTATCTGTGAGATAAAATAAGGCTATATGAAAGCAGAATAACATCATCATCATTAAGAAGGGAACATATCACCCAGTAAGACAAAGTGGAGATAGATTTAAGAAAAAAAAAAAAAAATAGAAAAAAGTGAAAGATGTTTAAATTGAGAATAAGGTTTAATACACACTGTTTGATTCTAGACTCTTGAGAATTTTGTCTGAGTAATGATTGCAGGGACAAGCACAGACTTTTTGCTTTCATCGCAATCACCCACAAAATGCATAATATATCCCTTCCTATTAGCCAGCTGCAGATCTCCATTAAAAATTTTCAAGTGCATACACAGTATACAAACAGAATGTAGAAAGCTTTATATTTCCTCGATCTTTGAATTTAATGGGCTTTTATCTTTCATTTTTGTATCCATGATACAAAGATAACATACAATTTCATCAAGCTAATCTTATGAAAGAGTTCTTTAGATCTTTAAAGAAGGGAGCTATTTCTGTAATAAAAATGATAACATGAAAAAATCAAAAAGAGATGAACCTCCTTTGTCCCTGACTGCACTAACTATATTCTAAGAATAAGATTATATTAGCATTATTCTACAAAATCAAACATTTATACATGTCAGTGATAGACTGCATTTCAGGATATATGACCCTTAAAACTAAACAAAATCAGAGATGTTAAATAGTTACCTAATTCAGAAAGCTGGCATGGCTTTAAAGAGAATCCAGACACAACCTCATCCAGCACCTTTATGTTGGCTGGAGTTCCGACACTGGTATGTTTCAAGAAGCATTTTTTACTGAATGACAAAAAGTAAAGAAAGTGGTAAGAAAACAGGTCTTCTTCCTTGGACAAAACCATCCTCCTGAACCCAGAATTCCTACCAGTGTGCATGGTCTGGCCATGGGCAAGAAGAATCTCCAACCTCCAGAACGAACTTCAAATGATGAACAGAGCTAGCTGAACAAAGTTTAACTTGCAAAATTGAGCAGATTAAGAGCTCAAAAATAGGTCTCATAAAAATGAAATCATGTCTGTGGATGCTTTGATGATACTATTTTCAGAACAATAATCAGAGCAAGATTGAACAGAGCAAAACTGCAGCACAGCTACCAATATAATTTGCATTTCAGTCTCTTCAGAGGATTTTAGTTTTTTTCAGGGGTGTAATAATCAAGTTTGTCTTTCTCACTAATGGACAAATGAAAGTCAATTTACTATTGATATTTTCCTACCTGTAGGTGTGAACAAACATTGCAAGGAGGAATAAATTGAATATTCTTGAGTAAATTCTTGCAGCTTAGACTGTTCTGAGATTTATTCTACTTAGGCACAGGGTTGTCCAGAGAAATGAATCCAACCTGTATTTACCAAAAGCTTGCATTGTGAAATGTTTCAGAGGCATATGTAAAAAAATGGCAACGGTTGTCATTGGTACATCTTTTTTGACACTCTTGATAGCTGTCAGCCATAGAGATATCAAAAATATTCCCTTCCATATCCAGTCCTACATGGACATCTGGGCTGCAAGCTGTGAAGAAAGAGAGACCAAGTTCTAAAAATGTACTTCTATTCTTTTCTCCATCCCATGCCCCAAATTGCCCAAAAGATAGCAGTTTGTATGACACAGCCCTCATAATGCAGATGCCACGTCCCACGCTCACTTTAGTTACATCATAATTTATACATAGATCTAGCACCAAATCAGAAATGTAGGCTTAGTGTAGTACCTCGTGGCAAGGGGAACAATTGGCAGACTTTGACAGTGCCTCTGCCTACATGAGAGAGAGACTCTGACCACTCTGGCTGACTGAGACCAGAATGACATTCACCAAAGCAAGAACTCAGAATCAATACTAAAATATATTTTCTCAGTTCCAAATCCATAGAGGAGTTTAAATGGTAAATTTTGTCCTCATAAGGTACAGACATCTCCCATTTGAGTCAGAATATTACATTTACACTCCACAGAGGGAGGATTGCAACTGTGGGGGCTGAAATGAAGGTCATTGGGTTCTCCAGAGAACAAGAGTCAGCCAATAATGGGAGGCATTTTTAAACATGTGTGGATAGATTTTCATTTTAGTCTGATTCTAGTGTAATTCCAGTGATATTAATTAGTCTAAATAGCATAAAGAATAACATCCCACTGAAATCTCTTTTTATAGTCCAAGATACTCAGAAATACTAACATGAAGATTTATTGGCAGGAAAGAGCTTTGAAAGGGCCTTGACTGCTCTGAAGGGCAAGTGCCAAACAAAAGCAAGCACTGCCTACTTGATAATAGCTACAGTGGAGAACCTGCAAAAAAACCCATTTAGTCCTGCCATGCTGAGGTGCTGTACCAATACAACTGAAGAACTAGTCTGACATCCATAAGACACTATTTGTCCTCAAAGGCAGGCAGCAAATAACTATATTCTTCCTTATTCTATTTTTCTAAAGTACCACGCTTGAAGTTGATCTCCTTTTAATGACATCATCATGACAGTGCAAGTTTAAAACATATATAAATTAACACATTTAATAGGCTTTTAATACGCCTGGTGATGATTTGCAGGTATGGCATGCTGACATTAAGGCTTCATGTAAAGCACACATAGCCTAAAAGATGCAGCTGCTAAAAAATTATTACACAGAATCATAAAAGTACTAGCATCACTTTGTGACAATGCACTTTTTCTTTGCTGAGCATCTGCTCCTCAGAGGTCACACATGCCATATCAGCCACTTTCTGGAGTAGAATTGTAGTAGCAAATTAATCTTTAGAACTGGAGTCAGCAGTTAAGGCATGGGCTGCCATCTGCCTCTAACAAAAGAAACAATGCCTGCAGGTGCACGATTTCCCTGTTACTTCATGTGGGGAACCTGGGTGGTGGATAGGTGGGCCTGAAGAGAAAATCAGTGGAGTTTTTGTCACCTGTGTTTGAAAGCAATCTGGCAAAGAACACACAAATCACTGCTTGGCTGCTTCTCTGATTCTATTCCTCTTTTTAAAATGTTAATTTTTTAACAGCTGCTACACAATGCAGAGCATAAAATACACGCATGTGAATAACCATATCTTACCACTAATTTGATTACACTGTTTTAAGGAATGTCCAGAGATAGCTCCTTCCATAGTCACTTTCGGCAGCATTTCTGTATCGCTGTCTTTTAAATAGCAGGAGAACCTGTGTTTTAAAATGCAGCAATTCACAGCTTTTTCAGAACAGCACAAACTTCCATAATTGTTTATCAGGAGAAATGCAGCTGTCCAATATACCTCAACATGAAAATTTTGACAAGTGCAATTGGAAGAAAAATAGGGTCAAGCCTTACACTTCTGGCACTGGTGGTAGGTGAGAATACTTCGTGTTTGTGGGAGCTCCAAGAGATCTCAATAAAATAAGAAACAGAGCCCAGGCTTGGAGGACAGAAATGCACTGTGCACAGAGAGAAAAGACAATCTCATTCCCTCAGGCTACTGAAATTCTAAATTGTGAGAAAAATATGCTAAATAGAAAGGATGGAGAACAGTACGGGAAGCAATTGGAGATGTGAAATGATTCACATTGTCCCTCAAAAATAAATACTTGGCATAGAGGAAGGAGGGCAGAGTCAGTTCTCTTTCCTTGGAAGGGCTGTTGTGTGAGTGTGAAAATTTGGGCATTGTCAAATGTAACCTTTTGCATTCAAGCAATTACTCTTAGATCACCAATTTTAGACATACATGACATTGTTTTCCATGGCAAACCTGTACCTTTCCCTGCGTGCCTGTGTTCTGTCAAAATGTTACCAGGTTTCTGAATTGTCACAGGGGACCAGCAAAAGACACAAGTACATGAACATTCTACCTTTTTGCAGGATCTTTAGTCCATGTCGATGGCAAGTAGGTGAAGAGCAGACAGGTAGGGTGGTAAGTACACACTACTTGGCAGTAATTGGCAGTCGGTGTAAAAACCGTAGTGAGGTCTCCTCCTTGGAAGAATGTATTTTCATAGATCTGAGTCACACATTCTGACATGGAATAACAAAGTGTGTCAATTATTAGAGATGGGAAAACCCAGTTCACCAGGAGAGGGTGAAGCCACTGCTCCCCTTGTCATTGACCTTGCTTTTAAAACAGGCTTTTTCAGGAAAAGTGGATACAGGAGGGTCAGTAGCACAGTACTTCTGAGAGCCTCATCTTTTCACTCCAGTAGAAATAATATTGTCTAGGATGTCTCCCTTTGTTCACTGTCTCATGCCCAATGCTGGAGCATTGGGCAGCTTGAACCAAAGTAGAAACTCAAGAAGCTGGAGGGGCCACAAAGCAGATCTGCATAGCAGAGAGGGAAGGTACCTTCTCGTGAAAGATCTCAGGAATAACAGAAGCCTCTTCTGAGAGAGACCAATACTGACCATCATTATGAGGAAAACCAGGAAGAGGGAGTGCAGAGACGGAAAGGAGTTAGAAAGTTTTTTGTAAAGACAGTCTTATTTTTTAGGGATGCTCTGAGGTCAGAGTCACAGCTGGTGCCACTGTGCACAGCCTCAATGGCTCCCAGCATTTCATAGACCTTCAGCTCTCTCACACTGCACCTTGAATACCCCAAACCTTCTTCACAATGAATAAAATACTGTTACAGGAATAATGTCTCAGGAACAGTCTAGAATAAAAATGAGCTCTACTACTACCTTGCATCTGCAGGAATTCTTAGCTCTGAATGATGTACTGAACTCTGTAATAGCAACCACTCACACTGCAGAGCTGTGCAGCAGAGGTACCTAAGCAGCAACCTGCTCCCATCTTTCAAAACGAAGGCACTTGTAAGATCACAGAACCACAGAATCCAGAGTTGGAAGGGATCCACAAGGATTATTGAGTCTAACACTTGGCCCTGCACAGGACCATCCCCAAGAGTCACACCATGTGCCCAAGAGTGTTGTTCAAATACTTCTTGAACTCTGTCAGGTTTGGTGCTGTGACCACTTCCCTGGGGAGCCTGTTCCAGTGCCCAACCACCCTCTGGGTGAAGAAACTTTTTCTAATATCCAACCTAAACTTCTCCTGACACAGCTTTGGTCCTTCCCTTTGGTCCTGCTGGTCTCAAGAATCCCGGTGGTCTTGAATATCCATTGTAGTGGAGAAGCATGGTAGTTTGTCAGAGGACTCTAAGATCTCTACATTAAAACACACAAAAGAGCTGTCTTTCCACAGGAGACCACTCTCATCTTGAATTTGCCTTCAAAAGGAGTTGCAAATCAATAAAATGGTTATTTTTATTCCTGCAATAAGGAATATCTACATCTACATCTACAAAAGTGCTTTTTCTTGGAAAAAAAGATAAAGAGAAAATAATGTATTTTTACAGACTGGGTGGAAACCCAACTGAAAACATTGTATCTAGTGGCTTAATCTGTTACTATAGAGTGATCATACTGTATCAAGTGATATTTAAAATGAAAACAAATAGAAATATCAAACTGGATTTTACAGCTTTAAAATACTACAAGTGGATTTTATTTGTTAATGTGATTATAAACTATACTTTGCCAATTCAATGTTTCCTGCACACAGGTATAATTTTTTTTTTTTTTTAAAGGACCAAGTAAGGAATTACTAGGCATATGTGCTAGATGTGCTAATATCCTTCAAAGGTCAATTCCTTATTAGTAAGTATTAGACTACAAACATCTAGGTTCTCTGGCATATATGCACTTTCAAGCTCTTTCTCTGAAAAATCATATTTACTGTTCTCAGAGGCGTTTCTTTGTCCAACTTTGTCATTAATAGAAAAAAATTTTCTATTCATAGAACACTCTAAGTGAATTCTAAAGCTAAAAGAGTATTGAAATTATTTGCTGTAACAGATATTTTGGATCCTACTTATCTTCTTCAAGCATAAATTAACACAAAAAAAAAATTATTTATGCTGTAAAACTAGGCACGATGTAAAAGTGTGCCACTTCTGAACAGTTTAATAAAAATGTTTTCTAGGCCTCAGAAATTTTCCAAGATTTTAGTTTTGCTGAGATTTAAAGCCAGGTAAAATGTTTTCCTAAATAATACTACATTTATCTATTAGATTTTGCTGAAAAGCTGTTACTTAATTGCTCTCTGAGAAAAGAGTTAATACATTACTGAACTTATATCCATGTCAGACCTTAGTTATAATTTATCAGGAAAGGGAATTCCAGAGAAGCGCAATGCAATTTTTGTAGTTTAACTTTTGTTAACAGAACAAAGTAAATCATTAACACTGAAAGAAAGACATACACTACTCCACCTCCTGCACCCCAGTCAGCCCCAAAGGGCTTCCTTCCCCAGTTGCTGCTTAGGCTACTAACCTTGCCGTTGGGCACAGAATATGGAGCACCACACCAATTTCACTCCTACAATGTGGATGCAGTCTCAGTCCTATAGAGAAAACTGCCTGTGGCATAGCCCCACGTGTGCTGGAGGAGGTGACAGCATGGGGGGTGGCACGACTGTGCCAGCAAAGCCCCATTAGAAAATTCCGTGCCAGACAACAGGGTTATGCCGAACTTAACCAAGCTCAATAAGCAGAACAAACAGCTCTCTCAGGAGCAGACTGCAGTTACTAATCTTCTCCTCTTCTACAAGAGTTGCTTTACACCGTGTGTAAATCTCAGGAATTATATATTAACTTACCACTGTAAACGGAAGCAAGTAAGAAAATGAAAGAAAAAGTCCGATAAATCCAAAGCATCCTAAAAACCACAAAATCGTTCTTTAGAATATGTTTAATAAAGGGTGCATAATTAGTTTTATAAAGCACTACTAAGCTGATTTACACTTGTACTGTTTCAGCATTAATTCAAAATTACATTGAAAATTACAATTGCAGCTGTGATATGCTGTTTTGGCATATCTTTTAACAGCAGAATATTCATTCTTGCTTAGACTGGGAATAATATTCCATTGAAATGACATTACTAATACTGACTCTCAGACAGTTTAGTAGATACTTTTATCAAGATAGCAAACAAATTACACTCACTACTTCATATGCTATATGCATTCTAAACTATTTTTCACATGCAAAAACTTAAGCTGTGAAATAAATTAACCACAAAACACAAGCCATAAATACTCAAACTTACACTATCTTGTCGCTACAAATACCCTTCACTGAATACCAGTCGCAATCATGATCACATACCTGAACACATACTAGGTCTGGATGCATGCATAAGGTTTGAACTCTACTAGGAAAAAAAAAAGGTCAACACTTTGTGTTAAATATTACTGTCTGCAATGCCAACTCATCTTCAATATTTACTTTGAATGAGTACTCTTTTTGTCAATATTGTTACTGACCTTGGGACACATTTTCAAAACATCCATCATCCACACTGCACTGGAATTGATCCTGTATAACTACACATATGCAACACAGTCTTTCTTTTCTCCTCTATAAAATGATGATAATATTTTAAGATCCTGGAAAATTTTTCACCTTTACATGAAACTGCAGAATTTTCATCATTCCTGAAAGCAATATCAAAACCTACCCTTACCCGGATATTTACAAACAAAGCAAGCTGAACTTAGCATTTTTTGTGTTGCTCAGCACGTACTAGCATTCAATTTAAATAATTATTTTTCCTCTATGTGCACGTGTGGGTGAGTGTGTGTGCGCATTTCAATTGGTGGGAAAAAGGAATTAGAACCTTTGTCCAAAAACTCAGTTTCTTCACTTTTTGTTTCTCATCTGGGCTTTCCATTTCAGATATTGGGCAGTTATTCCAGTCTATTACTGTTTAAAAAAACAAACAAACAAACAAACAAAAAAAACCCAACAAGAAAACAAACAAACAAAATCTCCAATCATGCACTTTTGGAGAAATAAGGTAAACCATTCAAAAAAGTAGAAAAACAAAGCAGATTGACCACAAATTTTACCAAGATCATGTGTCATTCATGCAACATGTATTCATACCCACATTCATCAAAAGCTTTTGTAATATTTCATTTCTATAATCTATGATCTATATTTTAGATTTTTTTCTCAGGAAGGGACATCTTCTGGTGATGGCTGTATGATTCAGAAGCAAACTGGTCGGAAAAAAAAAAAAAAAAAGAAAAAATACTTCCTTAAAGTGACTGTTCTCAAATTTATATATCACACTCTTTCTAAAAGCAAACATCATTGTAATTACGTCTGTATGGGCATCAGTTGGATTTGATGGTGAAGCTCAGAAATAAGGCAGAAATGCTATTCAAAGAGAATCATAATGAGCATGCTCATTTTGGAATAAATGCATTTTCTTCCACTGACCCTGCTACGATGTGCTCCCATTTACACTGCTGTGCTGTTTCTCAAACCAAAAATAATGTACTTCTATACAGAGAAAAAAATGTATTATGGACTCAATGTTGATGAGTGATTTATTGTTTATTATAGGACATATTCATTACAGGAGAAATTTAAAAATATGCTGAGACAAATTCTCAGCTGGAATAAGTTTCCTGAGCCTCTCTGAAGTCCAGAAATTATATGATTTAAACTATCAGAAGAGGTAGAAATTTAAAGTTTACAGAATGCCAAACCATCTAATGCTCCTTCGGCTCATGAGGGTTCCATATATAAGGTTACTATTGGTCTTAATTCCCTCATTATATCAATTTAACTATCAATATTCTAAATATTAGCTAAATCAGGATGTTGCATTTAGGTAATTCAGTAATTCAGATAGCAGAAATAAAAGTAGTGCTCATCAAAACATTTTTGTAAATGGAAACATTTTTTATGATCCAAGTTCAAAGTTTATTTGAATCATCTAAAATACAATGGAGAGCTTGCTTCCATTTGATTCTGCTTCATTTTGACTTGGTAGTTATAAGAACCAAAACCTGCTTCAGCCTAAGCAAGTTCTTTATGATGACATCTCCCTGGCAGTGTAATTGCCTACTCGCTTGGCACTGCTTTCTGCTGATTTCCACTGTGATCTGTGCACAAATCTCTTTCATATGCAGAGGTAGCAGGACTTACTGAACTGTTTCACCTCAGGAAATGAATGACTGGATTCTAGCATGGTAGGTTCTAATTCTGCCTGGCAGAACCAAATCCCACATTTCTTATGGCAATCCTATTCAAAAAACAGCTTCAGCATGTTGTTTCTGTGATGAGACAACACCTTCTGGTTGTGATGTGGAGCAAGAAGAGAAGTTTTTCAAAGGAAATGAGGGAAGGAAGGCACCAGTATGGTGGGAATGACCCACATTCTCATTTTGATTTGGCTGAATGAGGATACTGTAATAATTTAATGAACCTGAATGCTCCGGAGGAAAAATCAACCAACCAAAAATATGCCGAAGAACTTCATGGCTATCATTATGTATATGACAAAGAACAAAGAAATAAAATACCAAATGCTGTTAAACTCTAAATCTAAATCTTGACCTTTCTTCTTACAATCATCAATCTACAGCCTTTTCGTCTGAGTTACGATGCCATTATCTGAGTGAAGAATCTGCTATCTCACTCGGGCAGAATCTTCTGTTTGACTTGATACAATCAAAATGTCTGCAAAAAGATGGATAGAATAATTTACTGATTTGTGAAAAGTGCAGCATTGTGCATTGTATCAAAATAAAGCAGTTTACTAGTTCCATATCCTGCAATTACGTGTCAACAATAGTCTTCCTGGAAATGCAGCCCAGAAAAAACTGCAAACAGAAGTCAAATAAGAAATCGATGCAAACCAAATTCAGGATCATATTTAAAAAAATAGAAGACAGTTGGGAATATTAAACAACAAATAGCTACTAAGTTTTTTATTGCAGAGGTCTTCTTTGATTTTTCTCTTATAATCAGATTTGCCATTTTTTTTTATAGATGGAGAATCATATTACTGGCCAAGGCCTTACTTTCTGTCGCTAAAGCACCTGATGCTGGTTATCATTAGATATTAGAGAAGACAGAATGTTTCAACATATACTGAAGGGTCCCAGTATCCTGATCAAAGCTTGTAAACTGTCAAAGAGTAACCCTTGAGCAAGTTGTATGTGTCCCTCAATTACTTGCATGGAGTGAAGTCATTTGAGCATATGCCAAATGCTAACTGAGTCTTTTGCTAAATGATAACATTGCCTTTCTTAGCTCAAAATATTTTGCACTTTCATTGAACACTTTATATCTCCACAAGTTAGACTCCAGAAATCAAAAAGAAAAGTCCATTTGTTGAACAAAAGATGGAGTTACACTTAAAGTACACCTAAAAGACTCCCATTTTAAGAAGAATCTCAGATGAATGTATTGGTTTGGTTTAGAAAGTGAGTTAATTTAGTTTTTAAACTGTTAATCCATGCACACTATTAAGGTCATCTTCTAAATATGACCTGACTATAAACTGAGGTACTTCTATACTGGGAGTTTTGCCAGGGAGTGCCACCAATACTCTTTTAGGAAGAAAATTAGGGTAGGAAACTCCAAAGGCTCTTTGAATCTTCTAGCTGCTGGAAGAGGACATGAGGTGTGAGATCAAATACAGCAAAATGATCTGTTTGTAGCAGTGTACTAACATTTATATATACGAGGTTTTGTCTTTTACAACATGAGGATTAAATTCAGGAAGGCAGGTGGACATCTCATAAGCACCACTATTCCACCTCCTGCATGTGTCCCAAACATGCAGCTTTCAGAGGCCAAAAAGCAGTTTGTGTCAAGGTAGCTGGAAACTCCTACTGCCTCTGAGGCCCCCGCAGGTGCTGTCAAGCAGAACCTCCCACCAGAGGGAGGTCACACATTGATTGCTGTCAGTGCACCTCCTAACAGCTTTAAACCACGATCCTGAAACACTCACACACTCCATTTCTGTTATCCCTGTAGAAAGCTGTGTCCTTTCTGACACCATACAGAAGGGATCTTTATAGAAGGTGTAATATTTTGCTTTAGAGTTCAGCTGGTACCTTAGTGCCATCAGCAGATACCTAGAATGCAGGAAAAAAAATCACAAACAGCTACTATGCACATGCAGTTTTTATTATACAGTATTTTATTGTCCCATTATTTTATCAGGAAACCTGGCAAGGCTGCACTGCATTCCTCAGTCCTACAGAAAATACACACACACACACAAAACCCCAAAACAAAGAAACAAAAACCCAGGAAAAACTAACAAAAAAGACCCCACACCCAGAGGGTTGTTGCTGACCACTACCAACTACACACCACATGATTTAACCTAATAAAAGCACACTACACAATGCTAGGTATTTAACATCTACCCTGGAGGCACAAGGTTCTCTGTATGTTCAGTGCTGTTTTCCTCAATATTTATTTCCTTAGCAGCCTCAGATTGCTTCAGAACCAATTTTCACAAGAGAAGATAAGAGATCACTGCCATTTCAGAACACAAAGATTACAGGATTACATCAGTGCTCATCTTGGCAGAGATACTTTGTGCATCACTAAATAGGGACTTTTCACTTTTGCAACCCTGTGCCAGCATTTGAACCTATGCACTTTTCATAATGAGTTTCTTATTATAGTTTTATCCAGTTTTTGCCTCAATTATTTTCTTGTTCATTTTGGAGAGTATAAGGAAATTATATGAGATATACACACATTAGGTGAGAAGAGCATGGTACAAAAGCAAAGCACAAGAAAAAATATTGGTCAGTAGAAATAGAAGTCATAAAAATTATCTTATGAAAAAATTTACATTTGATCTATCTTACAAACTGTTGCCACAAAACAGATCCCACAGAAGAAAAGGAAGTAATACTAGTTTTCACCTATCTTGAAAGTCCTCAACCTAAGGACAAAGCTTATGACATGAGGCACCTCTCCAGGTTTCAACTACATGCCAAATCTCCTGGGAAAACATACTCTGGATGCAAATCTTGTTTACCTTGAAAGTTCACGCTGCCAAGTACCCAAAAGCATGAAATGATTCCTTAACTTAGAATCTCTCTGGAAAATGTGTCATTTGTGCATTGTGTGCATTAACATATGAAGGTGATCTCAAAAGTTATCTCATTATAAAGAAGACAATGTCTATATTCAGCCCTGGAAACTGAAATACTTTTTATTATACAGCAATGAAAACTATCTTCAAATGAAAGAAGGCCAAAGAAAGTATTACTATTGTTAAAGACTTTTTTTTTAAATGGTAAAATAAAGGTAGCAATTATAGACTATTTGTCAAGGTCTGTGATTTCATTTATGTAAACGAATCAGTTAAATACTTTCTTTTTAGAAGATCCTCAGAAAATGATAAAAAATAGGCTTATCAGAATATAAAGAATTGGTCAGGTTCAAGGAAACCTCTAATTTACTTGTGAAAAATAGAAATTATTTTCTCTTTATTATGATATTCTGCAAATTATAGTAGTCTCCTAGGTATTAAATGTGTTGTTAAAAGGGCACATGGAAACAGACAAAAGAAAGAATCTGTAAATGTCAACAAAACCAGTAAGGACAGATTACTCCTTTCTTATTTTGTAACACTTTAATAATTAGAGTGGACCAGCCCACATTAGTTGTATCAGTTCTGACCTCCAGTTTCTCATCCAGTTCCCCTCTGCAGGTTGCCCACACCTCAAGAACAACCTAAAGACAACACACCAAATGACCAAGTGGCAAGAATAACTAAAGACATGAGTGTGGTTATCGGTGGGCACCCCTCTCTGCACAGCACCAGGCACCGTGCTGGAGAAACACATACCAGCCAAAAGGAACCCCAGACATAGGGCACAAGTAAAGGCCAGACCAGCTGGAAGACCCCAGCTTGGTTTAGCATCAGCTTTTTCTTTAGTGTTTGCAAAAATCATGGAGAGTCCATACTCCAGATGTATGGTGTGTAGCAGATTTTGACCTGTCCTGAAGGTACAATCAGTCAGAAACTTTCACAGGCACTGTATTTCATCACTGTAATTCCTCTTCAACATCAATTATCAAAAACTCTGTATGTTGCCTTCAGGGCAATAGAAGGCAAGAGCACACTGGCTCATTGTGTCAGCTTTAGCACAGTAAAATCTAGTTCATTGATCACCGTAGAGGAACTGATGCTAAGAAATAATTATCTATCAGTGATTCACCTGCACACAGGCAGGCAATTTCAACAGATACAATTTCAGTCCACATTGAGGCATAGTAGAGGTTTATTCTTAAAGTATGTAATAATACAGTGCTTCTGTCATTATGAAATCCTGTGTGTAATTTGCACCTGCTATGGTTATACAGATTAATTCTTTTGGTACAGTTTGCTAAAAATAGTCCAGAGCACTCCCTTCTTAAGAATTACTGTAAATGCTTACCAAGGAAGAGTGAAATTATTGGAGATTTTTGCTTGGTCTTTACAGACGCAGACATAACCAAAAAGAGAAAAAAATATTGTTCCAAGAGGAGGAATGATTACTTGTATCTTTTGGAACCAAAAAAACCTGAAAATCTTACAAATACTTGAGACTTCCAGTTACCTGGAAAATGCTATGGTATGTAAACTGATCATTTCACCGAAGGCATTGTTGTTGTTATTATCATAGTTTAAATTTTTGTGGCGCTGTAGCAATAGAATTGTTTCATCTGATCAAATAAGGCACAAAAATTTAAGGTTTAAAGACTTGCATTTCAAAGATTAACATGATTTTCACAAGCACTATAAAACTAGAGCAATTAGGACTATTACTATATCTTCTATAATGAAACAGTAACAAATAGTTTTAACAAATTGCTGGACCGACATCAAAATATTTGATTTTAAAATATGTCTCAGCCTAAATAGACTGAAAACTTGCAGAAGTAAACTCTTGAAATTGCTTTCATTCTGATCCAGCATTTGGTCTCCTCTTCAGTTTAATCCAGATGCCATTATTTGGACGAAGAATCAATTCTCCAGCTAAACCAAGTTCTTCTGGTTTTTGAAATGATTCCACACAAAAGCGCCTCAGGATGAGGGCTAGGATAGTTTTCTCCTCCATTTGTGCAAAGCGCTGACCTATGAGTTGCAGGGCAGACAAAAAAAATAGTTATTGTCAGGCTGCATCAACAGCTGCTACACTTGCATGCTCACAGGACTTAAGAACAGAACTAGTTTTAGGACAAAATCGAGTTCATGTGGATACAACTAACACTAGCGCTTCTCTCTGCATGAAAACTCTGGCCTTCTTGGAAGGAACCACAGCACATCCTCTTTTCCACAGTACACAGAACTCAAACAGCAACGTGGAAACAGTCAGCACTTTATATGGAACTACTACAAAACACTGGCTTTGCACGTCTCTTGCACGGACTACGCAGGGGGCGTGGATGGCACACCAGAGCAGAAGATGCAGCACAGGGACTGTGGGGAGAGAAAAATCTCATGGTTCCGTATATGTAGAGAGGAGCAAAGGAGATGCAATTGCAATGGAATGACAGACAGACCTTCCTTCAATGGTCATTAAGCCTCATACAGACTGATGATTTGGTAGCACAGAGGGCAAAGCTCATGCTTCAGAGATAGGCGAAGGAGGAAACATGAGAACAGAGAAATGTGAGGGAAATCAAACCAAGTGCCATAACTCAGGCAGTTCATAAAAACTAAAAAATGGAGACAGGACACAAACAGGAACTTTTTATGTTCTCCCCTCTGTATCATATACACAGACGGAAGTCCGTACACACAGATACGCTGCACTTCTGCAATGATAATAATGAACCACCTCTCCTGCACGTCATCCTGCATACTCAGGAACTAGCTAGACATAGTATATTAAATTAGATTTCCCTTTAGAACAAGGAAAGACCTAGTTTACTGCTCTTATGGAAAAGGGCACCTACTACCAATGAGACAAATCAAAACAAATCAATCCCATCCCCCAAAAACAGAAACCAAACCAAAGAAATAAAACCAAAGAAACCAAAAGAGTGTTTCCCATTCTCATAAGTGGCATGACAACCTTTGGATGTTCCCCATCTGCACTTAAAATCTGTGTATAGAACAGTCTTTTCACATGTTCTACAATTTAAACAACAATGCCTCTACTTGGAGCACACATAAATGCCAAGTGTCTCAGTGGCATCTGAAGTGCTAACAAGTTCTGGGATGACCGTGAAAACACCTAACCAACTACAGTGTCAGAAATAGGGAAAGACTACATCAGTTGCAGATTGCATGCTTGGGACATCCGGCTCAGATCATAAGAGAGACAGATGAGGTGTTTCCATAGCAAAACAGGTGCAGGACATGTGTCTTCTCTTATTCTGTGTTGCTGACACTGAGGATGAGAACTTTGGAAGCAATCATGTCCTAACACAGGAGCCCAATAACATGGTGCCAGGCTGCAGAGGCAGTGAGGAAGAAACATCAGCAAGATAGACACTGTTCCCTAAGAAGAAAGGAAATCTCTTTGCAGAAACAAATGTGGCAGCTCAAATACTAGGCTTGCAGGGCACTCAGTGCCCAGAATTCAGGGATGGGGATTGAGGAAGAACACTATACAAACAGTACTTGTTGCTGTCTCAGTTACCACATCCAAAAGCAGAACTGTACAAGGGCTTCCTCTTCAGATACGTACCAATGCAGTTCCTGGGACCAGCTGAGAAGGGCACATAAGCGTATGGGTGCCTTCCCTTACAATTTTCAGGGAAGAATCGCTCAGGCCTGAACTCCTCCGGGTCAGGGAAGATCTCAGGGTCTCTATGCAGGACATAAGTTAAAACAAGGACATTTGCACCTCTTGGTACCTGATATCCCTCTAAAGAGAAGAGAGAAAGGGAGAAGAAAAGTCAAAACAACAGCAAACAAGTGACTTTCTATACACAGCAGAACAGTAAAAAATAAAACAACGCTGTCCTTTACTTGGGAAACAATGCAGAAATGCTAACAGGAGGGGAAATGGCAAACACAGAACACTACTTACGAATACAGCAATCCTCTCTCAAGGTACGGGCAAACATGGGAACCGAAGGGAAGAGACGAAGAGCTTCTTTCACAACACATTCAAGGTATCGAAGATTCTTCAAATCATCCACTGTCACAGAACGCTCAGTGTTGCCTGTCCAAAAACAAATAGAGGGATGACCAAGAACAAAACTCCCCATCTTTGGCTAAAAAAACTCATCCTGGATCCCCCTAGAAACTCTCATCATGAACCAAGGCTACATACAAGAAGGTGCTACAAATATTGAACATGCATATCTTGCCCCAAAGACATAAGGTTGGTTGTACACCCCTACAGACCTTCCTGCACTCATCCCAACCACCTCCAGCTGCTGAAAGCTCCAGAAGGGCCACAAGGCATGTTCTTAAATCCCCTTCTACTTCTAGGCTTTTAACATATTTACACTCACAAATGCAGCAAAACCCAAGTGAAAGGGGAATAGAAACTTACCAAACACCTCATCCAATTCCCTGTGAACCTTCTTCTGAACTTCCGGATTATGTCCAAGCAAGTACAGGACCCAGTTCATGGCAGCAGCTGTTGTATCATGGCCCTACAGGTCCGCATTTACAAAGACATTCATTGCAACTCTATTCCCACACACCAGTGGGCTTCATAAATACTTAGGTGTGCAGGTAGTATGAAAAGTGAGACTTACTACTCGCATGACCATGAGAAAAACAAGAATCAAGAATGAATAACTCTATTCAACACACTATCAAGGTAAAAGGTGATCCACAATTGTGCTGAAAACAGACCAAAAGGGAAAAGTATTGAAATAGCCTAAGCAAAATCCCTCTCTTCTGATTCTCAGGAGCTGTGTGAACTATCAGTATCTACACAATGAGTCAGATGTACATCCATCTTTTTGGTTACTTTCCAGTCAACATCTGGGGGGGCGGACAGTGACTATCACAGGAGAGACACAATGGACACAACTTGTAACCTTTACAAAACTATCTAAAAATGGTCTAATGAGACACAGTACAGTAGCCATAGGAGAAAATACTTGGTTTTCTATGAGAAGGGAGTCAACTACTAGTTCCCAGCACTGTGGGAAGGAAGGGAAAGGAAAGGGGAGATGAAAGGTGAACAAAAGAAGGGGAAAAATAACACAAAAAAAGGGGGAAACAGAAAAGGGAAAAGTTGACCAAAAAAAGGATTTTGATACTAAGAAAGAACTCTTGTGAAGTTCAGGATGCAGCTGTAGTACAGAAATGGCAAAACGAGAAGAAAGTTTCTCTAGGTTACAACAGCATTAATACAGTTCTATGAATTAAGCTCTTCTGAGACAGAATTCAGGTCTGTCTAATGGAAATGTGTGGAAAACTCAAAACTCTTCTTTAGATCCTTCATTAGACAGGAAATCAGACAAGAAGAAAAGCCTCAAAGATGATCAGAGGGATGGAACACATCTCCTATGAAGACAGGTTGAGAGAGCGTGTTGTTCAGCCTGGAGACAAGAAGGCTCAAGGAAGACCTAATTGTGGCCTTTCAGTACTTAGAGGGGACTTATAAAAAAAAGAGGGAGTGTGAGATTTTACATGGGCAGATAGTGATAGAACAAGAGGGAATGATTTTCAAATAAAAGAGAAGAGATTTAGATTAGATATTAGGAAGAAATTCTTTACTCCAAGATTAGTGAGGAACATGTTGCCTGCAGAAATTTTGAATGTCCTATCTCTCAAGGTGTCCAGGACCAGGTGGGATGGGGCCCTGGGCAACCTAATCTAATTGCTGACATCCCTACCTGTGGCAGGAGGGTTGGAACAAGACAATCTTTGGGGTCCCTTCCAACCCAAGCCATTCTATGACAAGATTCTACAAGAAGAAAAAGCACTCATGCACAGTGGAAAACAGAACCAGAAGAGTGCAGCAAACGTAGCAAGGGAAAAATGTGAGGAAACATGACAAAATGCAAGTCAAAAAACTGAAACTATTTAGAGCTCTCTTCAGTGTTAATGAGGGTTGCAACAAAAGCAAAGAGCCCACAGTCCATGTCAGGCACTAAGCTTTTATTGCTTTCACGAGTAGAACCTGCTCACAGAGGGAGGGCCTACCACATATGCATTGTCCAACATTTTCCAAGGGCAGACAGTGTTTCTATCCCACCACTGTAGGATAGAAGCATTCAGATTTCCTCTTAGGCTTCCAGGGTTAAAATAAAATCATGATAAAAGTAACCTTCCTAAGACAAGAGTCACCACTGGCAAATTCTAAATATTGGGTTTGGAGGAAAAAAAAAACAAAACAAAAAACCCCAACAAAAATAAACATCCAAAACAAACAAAAAAAAAGAGCAATAAACCAATGAGTACTTTGGTTACCTCAAACATGAAAGTATCCACTTCCTCACGAATGTCCCTGTAGCTCAATTTGTTTCCTTCATCATCTGTTGCATTCAGCAGCATGTCCAGAAATGCTTTTCTCTTTTTGGGACCACTTTCTTCAGCGTTGCCATCATTATCATGTTTTTTTTGCCCGGTGCTTTTAAGTTCTTCAGCTTTTTCTGCAATGACCTGAGAACAGAACCATTATATCAGATATGATGAATTCAGCACAAGCGTGCCATCTGCTTCATGCAGTTTTGGCCTAACTTATCAAAACAATAACATCCATCTGTAGCAATCTACACGAGCTAGTTAGCACATCTGTCAAGACTATGAAATTTAACTAACTCTTTGTATTATTAATGAATTACGACCAACCTCTCTTGCCCCAGGCAATAGAATAAACCTTGAACAGCCTTTTTGTGATCAAGAAAATAGCCAAACTACATAAACAACTTGGGGCTCATCAAGAAGTGTAAACATGTCCAGAGTATCTGGAACATGCCAATCATGAATGCCAGCAATTGCAACAGCATATCAAAAAATTCACCATGTGAATTTTTTTCACATGTGTGAACATGTTAATTACCAATAAGATCTTCTCTATCCTATCTGCTAATTAAGGAGAGATCTCACTTATACCCTCTGAAAAACTCAGGCAACTGAAGAGAAGACAAGGCATCCCATAACCTTGTGTCAAGGCTACACATAGTATTGCTGAACCCACTACATTAAGCTTCCCAAATTTTCTCCAGTATGAGACAAATGGCTGTAACTCCCTTTTTTAGGCCAAAGTACAGACATAAATTTCTTATTGTTGCCACTGTTGTTGCAAAACCAAAACAGAACCCTTCAATAAACTTGCATTTCTCTTAAAAACAACAAAATATTTTAAAAGAGAGTGGAGTATGCAATTCTGTTTGGAGGAATCACTGAAAAGAAGAAAAAAATACAGTTCCATATACACACATTGCTTTCCTCCCTGAACTTGCACGTGTCACATATTGACCCATCCTGCACTTCAGTGCTTGATGTCAGCACCTACACCATGTGACACTACTATTTACAGTCCTTTGTCATCTTCTAAAATTTGGCTTCTTCTATTCAGTGCACCAGCCCAGCATGGGAGGAGTGCAAGTGTTACCTTAGGTCCTCTTAAGAGCCTCTCTCATGCCTCACTGCTGCAACTTCCAATAAAAGGAAGCAAAACATGAAGTACTTAAAAACAATACAGTCAATGTGGCTGACTATACGCAGTCAAAGTTCAGAGATTCTTTCCTTTGTCATGGACATTGATACAAGGACATCATGGGGTACATACATAGGGAAAGCAGCCTCTCTGATAACATCCTAGTAGTAGATTTGGGAGGGTAAACTTTGGCAAGAATAACATAGGAATAATTTGGTGAGAGAAAGGCCTTCCACAGTCTAACAAGGGTGAGAGAAAACTTAATTTTATATCAAGTGAGTGATGCATGCTTAATGATTTCTGTGTCAAAGTGCCTTACTGCTGATGTGGGAGCTATGTGTTTGCTCCTCTCAGCAGTTCTGTTCTGAATAGGGGAAAATAAATACAGGCTTCAGTTTCTGAGGGCTGGACTAAATGGCACTAGCATGCAGAGCCCTATGCTTACTGCTCCAAACCTAGCAGTGAGCTGTTGCAGATGACTCAGATGCGGAGCTTTTGGGGCAGAACAAGAGTTGCCTGAATTTCTCTTGTTCATTTCAGTTGCAAAGGACCTGCAAGTTCTGACACTCTCTTTGAGTAGTCTAATTCCCTGTTTAAATTCAACAGACATCTTGAAAAGGAAGTCAGCTCTTGTCTTCTTTTCAGAAAATTCCTCAGCATCTCAATAGAGAGACAGCATAACAAGGAGGCTGAACCTCACCCTCGTTTGGAAGCTCTGAGTGCAAAACTTTGCTTCAATAATGAAAATTATCATTATAAAAAAAAATTTAAAAAAGAGTCTATACTGTATCTGTGAATTTGTGAAGGATGTTGAGGTTCCTCTTGTGCTCTCTTCCTTCTTTAAACAATATATACAAAAAATCAGGCCAAAGCCAAGGGCTCTTCTGTCGCTGTTGGATTAGATCACTCATCCTAGAGGCAAAACAATTATATCATGTAACATTACTGGACAAAAAAACTCAAATTATAGCACATTTCAAGAAGGAAAAAAAAGATTTCTATGTACCCTAATGAAGTAGAAGTTAACATATTATGCACTTTTAAGCCCCTAATTTGAAAGGGAGGCCATTCACACTTGTTTCTTGATTTTACACCATCTCAAAATTTCTGTTACTTGTCCCAGCATCACCATGTTTTATATCTTTAAGCATTGATTTCTGAGAAGGACAGCATGTTCTCATTTAGTTGGAATCCTCTTGAAACAGTCCTACTAAGTCATCCAGTCCAGTCACACCCCACTTCAGTAAAACATTGACCGTGTTGTAAAGACTGCTCATGACAGGCTTCCAAAATATCTGCTCCAAGAACTCAAACAGTTTCTGAGAGCATTGCATTCCTAGTAGAATGTCCAGATACCAGACCACACATAAAAGTACTTAAAATGTATTTAAAATGAACAATATGAGACTTCAAGTATGCTCAAACACAACTGGAGTACATTTGGAAGGACTGATTGTCATTGCTATTCAGCTCTTGCACATGCTTTAGCTGCAGAGAAGTAATTATTAACAACTTCAAGCCCACTTGTGGTACAGTTTGGAAAAAGCCAAGGAACTGATGATAATCAAACCCTCCAGGTTTACTCCTGTTTTGTACCATACCTGGAACAACAAGCTCTATCAAAAGCTAGTGATGAGACCATAGAATTTAGGTTGAAAAAGACCTTTTAGATCATTGAGTCCAACTGTTAACCTAGTGTTAACCCAGCACAGTCCACTGCTACACCATAACCCTAAGTGCCACAGGTACATGTCTTTCAAACACCTCCAGGGTATTTAGTGACTCAGGGTTAGTCTGTTCTCGTGCTCTACATCCCTTCCTCTCTGACCCCCTGGCCTTCCCTCCTGACACCAGCAGCATCAACTCCAGCTCGCCTACAAAGTAACTAAGGAAAACGTGCCTTTACCTGTAAATAGCAGAAACATAGTCAGAATCCTTATTCTTCTGAGCATCCACATTCCTGCCCATTGCTGTTTCTAGGAGGAAAACATCAACATCTCATAAGTGCAAAGTGAAATGCAAGCATACACAGTAAGCTACTACTACTCCCAGCTTCTATCATCACACTATCCCTTAGACAAGTGAATACCCATATCCCTTTGTAGGGAATGAGCTTTCTTTTTATTTCTATACCCAGGAATACTGCTCCTCAAGACAACCTCACTTTAGACTGCAACCTCTGTCCTGCCAGTCCCACAAACTCACCTGCTTAGATGCACGTAATAAACCCTAGGAAAAAGGCTGGGAAGGATGGAAATGCATTTAGAAAATATGCAGGGACATTCCTCTTCAGTCATCTTACACAAACTGGCACAGCTGAACGCATAATCTTCTGCATCACTCACAGTCCCACCACAGAAACTGAACAGGACTTACCACAGATGATATCAAGGGCACACAGAGTGATGTCCATAAAGACATCAAATGGCTCCTTGTCAACATGCTTCTCAAGTTTCTTCACCAAAATATTTCCTTGTTCATTCATGACCTCTAGAAAGTCATTCAAGATTGCAAAGTGGAATGTGGGAGTTATCATCTTCCTCCGTGACCGCCACTTGTCTCCAGTGCTGTAAATTAATGGGGAGAAGGAAGGCCAAAAAACTCCAAGTCAAAAATAAAATCCCCATCATTACAGGAAGTATACAGTAAATACTGCAGCCTGGAAGAGGTGGACAGACTGTAGATGTCTCTTCAAGCTGTTCATAGCACTCCACAGAAGGAGCATATGTAAATATTTCTTGCTCCAGATCTCTTGGAAGCAAAAATCACCATTTCTCCATCTGGTCTCAACAAACAGAGATGCCAACAAGCCTCCAGACAAGACATCCTTGTTGGTCAGTGCACAGGCTCAGAGGCACCAAGCAGAAGCCAGCCAGAGGCCAAAACAGTTATTCAGTATCAAGACCTCAACCCACCCCACCATCTCTCTGAATCAGTAGTTGTGCTTGTCTTCATCTGCTGACCATGAAAGGAGGCCTGCAGAGAACTAGGGCCTAGGGAAATTGTGACAATGACTGCCTCAAGGCCTGGCTAAAATCTACTTCCCTGGAGACCAGCGATCACTTCCCACATGCCAATGACGACCATGGAACCACAGTGAGTGACACCAGCTTCCTTGGGGTCCTTGTTCACTTTTTCTAAATCACTTGTCCCACAGGCACACAGCTGGCACTTCCACTTACACGGTAAAACCATCGCACCACTGCCCCTGTTAACTTGCCACTGAGGCACTCCACAGCCAACTTATCTGCTTGCTGTCTGCCACTGCTGCCCCTAATCAGCAGAGGCTGGAACATTCTCCTCCATTATGTTTTTGCAAGCACAAGAAAGCCAAAATACCTCTGTAAGTCTATGGGAGATAAAACAACCACTAAGGAAGAACAGTTAGGATAAACCATGCCTGACGCCCACAGACCTCCACCTCTGCACATTGCTACTGTTTACTTACTGCCTTCCTAAAGGCTGTAAACAAAAATCAAGATAAAACGCATGCCTTATCCTCTCCGAGGAACTTGCATTTCCCACACCACATGATCATAGCTGGCTTTTACAATACCGTGGTCCCATCATAAAGCATGAAGAATCCACCTCTGAGGGCTCCAAAAAAAGCAACAAACTTCACTACTAACATGGGGACCTTGACCTTTTTGCAGAAAATCAGAAGAGGCTCAAAGGTATCAATGCCACTCAATAGTCACCTTGCTCTGACTCTTGAATATCTGCATCATCCAGACCAACCCTTCCTTTACTCTTGCAAGACTGGAAGACGCCAAACACTTACACCACTGCTCCTCTGTCCCTCCACTCCTGACTTATGCTCTTACTCAGGCTCACTTTTCATGATCTTCCACTTCATGAATGAAATGAAGGAAAGGGTGCACTCTCCGATCCTAACCCAAAGCATCAACAACCTCAGGCCCATCCTACTGGTCTGCAGAATGACCATCTGAGATAAGCAACGCACATGATCTCTTTATTCAGAAATATACACAGCATTCCTGCCACCAAGACCTCTTCCTATCATATATCCTGAAAATTTCAAAAAGACAGCAGTTTCCTTGCATTTCATTGTACATTATACCTTGTCAGAAGACCAGTGCCCAGCCATGGATGCAGGAAATCATACAGGTATGACTTTTCTATATGTTTTGAACTGTTTAGAATAACCTGTCAGAAAAAAAAATGAAAGGAGAGGAAAAAGCATCAGTTGTTAGAGGGAGAGAGATTTCTTCATTATTTCTTCAATAAACACTCCAACAGAGAAACAATATTGCATTCCTAGTGCAAGGATAATCACTGTCAGCAGCAAAAATAATGACTACATTTGATGGTATCAAAACAGACCCACCGAGTTCTAATGCAGAAGTCTGTCAAAGAGACACAACCATTGCAACGTGAATTTCATGATGTTCTATCCTTACTTCAGTGGTCCCATCTTCCCTGCTATGTTTGTTTGGTCTGATCTTGGGAGCGGAAGCTTTCACACATGTGAAAACAAAGCTAAAGGAGATGCTGCTTTGGTGCTGGTCATCTTCAGCAGTCCCCCCCATCCCCTCTGACTAGGCCTTTTTATATTCCTTCACTTTTTGCCTTTCTTTAGCACTAACTCGGAGGACCATCCCAAAGCAAATTAGTCTGAGTCCTTTTTAACAAAAATTACATTAATAGAAACTAACAGCTTGGACACTGCTCTGCATGACAGTGGAATAGACAGGAGGCCAGCATACTCACCTCCACACTTTCAGGGCGATACAGAACCATGACAGGCAACGGTCCTATCCAAAGTTTGAATAATGGCCAATTTCTGAACTCTTCAGCATAAAATTGAAGCTGTTTAAAAAAACCTGGAATAGAAAATCAAAGTAGAGCTTCAACAAGGGGGGTTTACAAAATAAGGCTTCTGTAATGAACTCTTTTACACTACATACAATTTTGATTTTGTTGTAGTTTTAACCTTCTGCTATGACCAAGCAGCATATTTTGCAAGTGTGGATTTTACAATTCAGGTGTCCTAATCTCTTAGGGAACAGACTCATAGCATCATTTCTGCCACAGATCAAACCGAGGGATACCACTGCTGTGCAGCTGCCAGTTGGACTTCATACCAGTGAGCTCAGCAACCCAGCGAATTCTCCTCCCACATTATTATACATTTATCCAGTCCAAGTCTTGTCAGTTTAGCTATACAGAAAGCATGGGAGATATCTGAATCTGTTGTCAATGGAAGAGTAGTAGATGGTGTTTGATTTGAATCCAAAAGGCCTTTGATACTATCTCATCACAGAGGACAATTCAGGTTCATTCTGAAATATTAGAGGTGGGGGCCACTCTCAGAATATTCAAGGATTAAATACTTCTTTGCCCTTTTTTAAACAAGTTTAAACAACAAATTATACCTTTACAAGTCTCTGCAGAGCTGAAAATTCAAAGGTCCCCAAATAAAAGAAAAAAAAAAAAATAAGGTGAAAAAAAAACCTAATAGATGCCCAAATACAGCTTTCCCTAGTCTTAGGAAAAGTTCTAATGACACCTCATCCAACATGATTAGGAGTATCAGATTATTTTTCTATTTTTAAAATATTTTTCCTAACACTGCCACGATTAAAATAGCACATTTTCCAGAAATTGTCTATCAATACCAATGAAAAAATTCCCCATTGTGGGAAAAGTTATTTTCCTTTCTGCTATAAAACCTTACTCTTTTTAGAAGGTTTTTTTGGTCATATTTTTAATGAAAAAGATTACAAACCCCGAACTTCACTCATTTTTACATAAATAAACAAGAACAAAGTTGGCTAGACATGGGAGCTTTGTGATTCCTTAACTAAAGCATGGGGGTTATGCGATTCCTGTTAACAAATGAGATTGGAGACTACACAGAACATCAAAGTTTCCAAGCTTTCTGGAGAGAGAAGCAATGTTCTGGTTTGGTTTGACTTTTTTAAGAAGATTTTTTTAAAAGAGGGTAAGAAAGAAAAAAAAAATTAATCTCTCAGTCCAGCTCATATAAACATCCCATGATCCTCCTACTGCTTCCCCAAAATCAACTTTGTGGAAAGCTGCTTGTCTTCACATCCACCACAGATCTATCATATCTGTACTTAGATATGGGATTGGATCCAGAGGACAGATATGACAATGTGCCTTGTGAACAGAGGCATTGCGTCTCAGCATGGGTTAGCACTGAGGAATTTGTGTTCCAGTTCTGTACCCACACTTGACTCCACCATCGTCCTATGGTCCATTAGTCTCTTTTCTGGCAGCATACACTGCAGCATAGCCAGCAACACGTGCACAGAGCAGAACTGGCATACACAACCATTACAAACACACACAGAAGAGTGTGGGCCACAGACAGCAGACCCAGAAACATTTTCATACCACAAACTCCTTAAGAAATATGTTCCTGCTAAAAAATGAGTACCAAATGGAAAGGGAACATCTAGCACATTAGTGCTCTCTCAAGCACCTGACAAAAAGAAGGTCCCATTAATCAGTACCAGAACAAAAATATTTGCCTTTGAGGGATGTACCGTAAATACTCAGCAAGTTCTTTTGCATCTAACACATAGATCTAAGTCACAGATGATTTGGAGAGCGAGTCTGGGTAAAAGCAACTTGGAATCCTGAAGTCTCTTGCACATACTCGCTTGGGGGAAGATAATTGTTTCAAGTTTTGTTTGGATCACAACAAAGACTCATGAGGACACAGTGTTTTAACTTTGTGAAACAGCACTTCCTGCAAGAGCCCCCAGAACACCTCCCTCTCACAAAAACACATTCCACAGTGCTCATGCTCCACCCTAACAACAACTTAACGGTCTGAGCACAGCAGCAGCTGCCGTCAGAATTAACCTCTAGTTAATTTTTGAGAACAATAATAATTCCATATTTAAGCAGTTTCTCTCTTTTCCTCTTCACTGTCCACTCCTCACACTGTTCCTCTCCGCAGATTGCCCACAGGTCCAGAGAGACCGAAAGGCAACAGCATATCCTCTGACACCCCAGTCCCCTTCCCCAGCCAGCCACAGTTCAGCCAAACAAGCACCTCACCACCACTGGCTCCCCCAGTAAACCCTAGACGTTGCAGGGACCTCACAGCTGGGCTACAGTGTAAGCTGGCATTACCTTCTCCTGTCCCATCTAAGAGTAGGGCATTTCCCAGCACAGGATAGCAGGGGCTGACACCCGGGATCGGGTTCATCATCCTCCATCGCCTCCAGTATTCCATCAGGGAGGGCAGGGAGAACACAGTCACAATTGTCAACAGCAGAGCGATGACAGCTGCTCCCCAGGGCAGCAGCTGGGGTCTCCCTGAGAATACTTCCATGACCTCCATCATCGCCTCTCAGCCTCCTGCTCTGAGCCTTGATCCCTGCTGCGGAACTGGTGCTGCCTGTACCCGGCACTGCAGCTGCAGTAAGCCAAGTGCGCAGAAAAGTTGGCCAGAAAGAGCAGGAGGCGGAGCTGCCACACAGGCCACTGGCGTAGCTTCCTGCCAAGAAAATACACAGAGTCAAAAAACACTCATATGGAGAGGCTGCCTGCTAGCATTTCCTGATGGCAGGCCAGCCAGAGAGAACAGTGCTACTTTCCTGCCCTCACTTGGCTCGAGCCAAGCAAGGAGTGAGAACCTTCTTTACACGCCTCAGAAGGAAAAGACAAAGCTCCATCAAGAGAAAAAAAACACCTTTTTGCTGATTTTGGATAGATGGGTTTTCTCAATATCATCTTTCTCAATCTGTTTTCAGGTGCTCCACACCATTTTGCCACAGAGAACTGCTCCAGTGTTGTCCAACATGACGACTGAAGAGCCACGTAGAGAATACCTTTTTTCAGCTGGGTTGATGGCTTCAAGGGCTTACAAAACCCAGAGCTCTCTGATCAACAGCAGCACAGCAAAGCACACTGACACTTCTCAGCTCAAATGGCCTTTACTGATCTCACTGTTGAATGCTCAGGCACAGGCTAAAGGGTGCCAGTAACATGACTGGCAGAACTAGTGCTTGTGCTCCAACTTGTAAAGGGCTTGGGTAGACACAGTACCAAACCCACCATAAACTTCCCCTCCTGCCTCGGGAGGATCCAGGGTCTCTTCTCACTGCTGCAGGGCTACTGAGCATCTGCTTCTCAAAGCGGGTGCTCAGAAACCTTTTGGTCAAACAGAGTTTTGGTAGAGGCAGCATGGTTCACAGCCAATTCATGAAACTTCACCACCTGAATAAAGCACAAATGGTATTTATGGCCATAGTCATATTTGTCCTCTTTGCTTTGTGCCAAAAATGACTGCACTGACTGCACAAGCATTTTTAGTAAATCAACAAACAGCATAAACAAAACAACTAAGATGAAAAACACAAACAGCTCAGAACATCAGAAGAAAGGGTTTTGTGACCCTTGGCATCAAGGGGGGTAAATTTTGGCACTTTGTTCCTGCAATCTCCCAGTAGAGACTTTATCATAAATGCTGACTGTTATAACTTTCTGCACAGTAAACAGCTGGAAATGAACTTTGCCACTCTTGCTGTTGTTTGTATTAGTTTGTGACAGAAAGCAGCAGATATGTAACCAGTCTTGCAAACACATAGGCAAGTTACAGAATCAACCCTCTTTTGTTCAGGTGACATCCTAGGAAGGAAGCAAGCATGCAGGATGAAGAGACTCACCTTTTGTCTTTTTAAAATGGAAATCACCTGATAAATTATACCCTCATATTTACAAAAAGTCTTGCAGTTTGTAGCCTTCATTGGACCAATAATTAGATGAAGTGACTATTTGTGATTCTGAGTCAAAAATCTGTACTTCTAAATGCTGATTACTCCTCCTACAGTTTTTTTCCTACAGGAAAAAAAAAAAACAAACACCAAAAACACCTGTGAAACACCAAGGAGAAGGTGAAAAGCCATTGGAAAAGCAATAGGGAACACTGCAAAACAAACATTGCAACATCCTGCCAGCAGCTGGCAATGGTGATGATGTTAATAAAAGGCAGCAGAAACACTTTAGTGAGATATAAAAGACACAGAACCAAGAAAGAAGAAATTAGAGGTCCAGCATTTTTGAGGCCTAACTGAGACTTATAACAAACTTTGGAGGATGTTCTCCAGGAAATTAGTTTTCTACTAGATTGTGATTAGCATTTCCTTTTCACCCAGCGAGCTATTTGTTCAGTATTGGATTTCAGTGAGCATTCCACTGGTTAGGGAATCTTTGCTTTTACAAATGCTTGTAACAGTGAAAACCCACTTTTACTCAGACTCTTGCCTAAGTGGAAGCCCATCTGCCTGTGTTGACAGAAGACACACAACATGTTAAGCAGCTATGTCAGCCAAGAGACACAATCACAAGACAGGCTTTTGCTGGTCCCTAGAATGCAACTTGGATTCTTCAATAAGAAAAACTAATAAAATCATCAATGACAGCAAGAAAAAAAAAAGAAAAAAAAAAAAAAAGCAAAACAAGGCTAAAGTGGATCTGGTACAACAGAAGTAAAATAGAGAAGTACACAACTCATTCTAAAAAACTGGTTTTTTTTTTCTTAAGAAAGGCTTTTCTTAGCAATAGCTTCTCTCTTTCTAAACACACACCATCACAACATGATTACCCTTTATGCAGAAAGCTACTCTGAAAAAAACAGGCTATTTGTAGTCCACAACAGCCCTCACCTACACAAAAAAAAAATATAACACAGTATGTCTCCATTTCAAAATATGTCATCAGCTGGACAACTGGAGAGCTCAGAGACCTTCCCAGTCCTCAGAGAGTTATTTTAGGGCCTGATACTAAATTTCATGCCCAAACCAGGCTACTACATCTTCATGACCAAAATCTAGGCTTCCAAGAACAAATCCTGAGGAAGACTCCAGCTTAAAATCCTTCTGTGGACTCTTTCTCACACAGGTAAAGAAGATTAACAGCATTTGTGAGACAGAGACCATAGCTGTTTTTCAGAGACAGACCAATTGCTTTTATGCCACCTCCATCAAGCATACCTTGCTTGGTTTCTACAACCTAATGTTCACTATACAGCAACAACTGCTTTGTTCCACAGCCATCATTTGGGATCCTTCACTACAAGACATTTTGCATAAATGAATTATCCCAAACAGAATACAAAAGCCTGCCTCCTAAGAAAACACAGTCTTCCCTACCAGGATAACAATATGTCTTACAATAACAGAAATGACCACTCACCCCAGAACAGAGACTACTGTTGTAAAGCAATTCTGATAAGGTATCAGTGATGTTGTAATAACTAAGAGACATTAACACTAAGTAGCTACCAAAGCACCACATCTGTATTCATTCATCAACATGTCAAGGAAAATGCACACTCCCAAGCTGGATGATCACAACTCATTCAAGGTCACAAGTGAAGATTCTGCCCACTTCTCTATGATTTGGCTAGATTCTACACAGCCTCCTCCTTGCTAAATTCCAGTAAGTTTAAAGAAAGCATTTAGCAGCATGCAACACACTACATGAAGTGAGCCAGAGATCATGAAGAATGAATAAACAGGGCAGTTTAAGATCAGGGAGAACTTGTAGGTCACAGAAGCACAGCGCAGGAAATCTGCCACCTGCATTTTTGCAGCATGGAAGATTTGGTATCAGTATTTTCTCTACAAGGTTCTTTGTCCACATTTGATGTGTCTGCACATAACACAGTCAGAAAGGTAGAGAAGGTGTGGTGGGTTAGCCTTGGCCAGCATTCAGACACCCACCCATTCACTCCCCTCCCTACACAGGATGCAAAAGCTTATGGGTCAAAATAAAGACTGGAAGATGGCTTATTGATTACCATCATGGGCGAAACAGACCTAACTTCAGACATTCAATTTAATTTGTAGAAAATTAAAAACAGATAATGAGGAAGTTAGAAACAAAGACAAAAGTTCCTTTCTAGTGCTACCTCTTCACACTTTTTCCTGCTCCAGCTGCTGGTTTCTGCACAGGCTGCTGAGGAATCTCTGCTCGGGAGCCTGGGGCACTGCTTCCTTCTCCTTCACTGACCTCAGTATTTGCAATGCTGTCTCCCTTCTCTTCCCCTGCCTCCCCCTCCTGCCCTGCCCCAATCCGCTGTCTGTTTAGTATTTTTTTGTTCACTTGAAAATACTTTTTCACAGAGATGCCACTGCTCAGCTATGTCCTGCAGTGGATTGAGTGTGGAGCCAGCAGGAACTGTGTTCTCCTCTCTAGCCTTTTCTCAGAGAGACCACCACAGAAGCAACCCTGCTGCTGACACCATGACACCCAGACTCAGCTGAAATCCTACCATGAAACAATCACAAGACTAAAAGGGAAAACAGGGGTGAAATGTCCTTCACATTACCCCCTAGTGAGACCAGAAATGTCAGTTCCAAAGTGATGGATGCATGCAAACTATCAACAACATTAAATACTTGGAAACCACCCAGGTGCTTTTCCTTACAATGTTCAGGGAAGAATCGCTCAGGACTAAACTTCTCCAGGTCAGAAAAAAATCCCAGTAGGGCATAAATTATAACAAGAATATTTGTGCCATTCAGTACTTGATATCTTCCTGAGGAGGAAAGGGAAAGGGAGAAAACAACAGCAAATAAGTACCTGTCTATAACTGCTTCACCATAGGAAAAAAACCAAAAAACCCTACCCTTTACTTGGGAAACCACCTCAGTACGCTATCCTGCAGACATTCCAGCACCCATTCCAACCACCTCCAGCCACTTAAAACCCTAGAATGGCCACATGGCACATTCCTATCTCCATTTCTTCAATCTTGATAAAGGAATGGAAAACTTACCAAACACCTTGCCCAGTTCTCTGCGAACCTTCTTCTAAGCTTCAGGATTATGTTCAAGTAAGTACAAGGGCATTGACAGGGTGTGCAGAGATGCAGTTAGAAAAGTAAAAGCTCAACTCAAATAGAAATTGGTCAGAAATCTCAAAAACTACAAGAAAGGGTTCTTCAGGTACTATCATGGTTTAGCCCCAGACCATGATGAAGTACCATGCATACACCCCACTCTGGTGGGACAGAGAGGAGTATCAGAACAAGGATAAACCCATGGGTTGAAGTAAGAAAAGTTTAATTATTGAAATATAGTAAAGTAAAATTAAAATAGGAAAGAAGAGAGAGGAATAAAACCCAAGAAACACAAGCAATTGCACAAAACAATTGCTCACCACCCATTGACCCCAATCCACCCCTGAGCAACAATAGGCCCCTCCCAATTCATATACTGAGCAGGGCCTTCTGTGGTACAGAATATCCCTTTGACCAGGTGGGGTCAGCTATCCTGGCCATGCTCTGTCATAGCTTCTTGTGGACCTTCTCACTGGCAGAGTATGGGACACTGAAAAGTCTTTATGTAGCACAAACACAACTGATCAAGAACTAAAACATTAGGATGTAATCAACATTATTCTCATACCAATTTAAAACACAGCACTGTACCAGCTATTAGGATGAAAATAAATTCTATGCCAGTTGAAACCAGGACAGGTATGTAAACAAGCAGAAACAGAAGGAAAGTATTTGACTGTTGTTTAATAGGAGAGATGAATTAGTCACCAACAAGGCTGAAAAGGCAGAGATACCCAACACTTTCTTCACCCGTGTCCTTTCACTAGCACCAGGCCTTGGGAACAAAAATCCTGGTTGATGCAAACACAGACCCACCATCTGTGAAGGAAGAGACAGTATGTGAACAGTTACAGGAGCCTGAACTCTACAGATTGATGGGCTCTGGCAATATCCAACCAAAGACAGCCGGCTGATAAAACTGCGAGGCCACTCTCCATAATCTTCGAGTTGTGGAAATTGGGGGACATTCGAGAAGACTTAAAGAAGGCTAGTGTCACTCCTACCTAGAAGAAGGACTTAAGAGAGGATCCAGAATATTGTAGGCCCATCAGTCTTACTTCAGTCCCTGGGAAACCTATGGAAGAAATTTTCCTGGGGGCTGTTACAAGTCAAATGAAATCCATGTTTAGGAAAAGCCAGGGCAGATTGACCAAGGACACATTGTGCTTGACAAACCTGACTGCCTCTTATGACAAAGGAACATGGTTGGCTGCTGTGGTGCAAGCAGTGAACATTGTCTACCTGGATATCTCAAAGGCTTTTGATATGGTTTCCCACGGCCTCCTCCCACAGAACTGTGTATGTGATGGTGTGGATGTGTGATCCGTGCGGTGGGTGGGGAATCGGCTGACCAGCCACACCCAGAGGGTGGTGGTAAATTGCTCCCTTTCCCACTGAAAATTGTCACAAGTGGAGCCTCCCAGGCAACCATACTGGGCCCAACACTGGTTAGTACCTTCATCAGTGGTTTGGATTATGGGATCAAGTGCATCCAGATGGAGTTTGTCAGTGATAACAACACTGAGTGGGGCAGAGGACACTTTGGAAGGGAGAGACACCCTGCAGGAACACCTCAACAGGCTGGAAAATTAGGCTGACAAGAACCTCATGAAGTTCAACAAGGACAAGTGTAAGGTCCTGCACATGGAAAAACATAATCCAGGACAGCAGCATAGGCTGGGGATCTACCTGCCTAGGGAACAGCTCTATGGAAAGGGACCTGGGGGTCCTAGGGGACAAGCAGCTTAGTGTGAGTGAACAGTTTGTCGCTGCAGCAAAGAAAACCAAAATGAGACTTAGCTGCATCAGCAGGAGAGTTAAGGCACTATCCCACTCTACTCAGTTCTGGTCAGGCCACACCTGGAATGCTGTGTTCAGTTTTGGTCCCTCCTATACAAGAAAGATGTGGACAGGGTAGAGAAGGTGCAGTAAAGGGCAACAAAGATGACCAAAGACCTGGGCAGCCAGTCATGTGAGGAAAGGCTTAGAAAATTGGATTTGCCCAGCTTGGAGAAAAGAAGCTTAGGCACACCTTACCACCATGTTCCTGTATTTAAAGGGTGGATGCTAAGAAGATAGGAGATTCCCTTTTCATAAAGAGTATGACGGAAAAATGAGAAGTGGAGTGTGCAAGTTACGCCTGGGAAGATTCCAACCAGACACAAGAGGAAAACTTTAATTAAGCTATTAAAGAATAATTAGCCATTGGAATAATCTCTCCATTATGTGGTAAGTGGTGGATTCCCCAACACTGGACACTTAAGGTTCAGCAGGACAAGATGACAGACCATCTCATCCAGACTGTGCTTTTGCCAACAGGGACCAGATGATCCTTGAGTTCCCTTCCAAACTGGAAGTAGTCTATAATGATTATTAGGATGCAAGATGACCAGTGATTCTGTCAGGTGCCCAAAAACTGACCAAAAGAGAGAAGTGTTAAAATACTTCTGGTAGACAGCAAACATCCCTCTTTCCTCTCTCTTGACACCTGGGAGCGATCCATTGCTGCTCTAGTAATTAGCAAATCTTTCCCTTTAAGCTGCATAAGCAGATTACTATTCTGCTCTTCATTTGTACAAGAAATCTCAAAGAGTGGGAATGGTTTTACAGACTTGTTAGCATGCTGGTTCAATTGCTCAGCATCTATGAATATGTTTGGCTTGGCAGGGAAAACATTACTCGCTGTAAACAAAGTTTATCCCAGCAGTTCCCATAGTTACCAATGATTAGAAGAGCATAAGTAAAAGCAATGAATGAGATTTCAAAAGTATCAAAGGAAGAAGAAAAAGTAGGTACAGACAGTATTTGTAAGAGATCAAATACTGTAATAATAAGCAGACACTGAAAAATGAAATGTTAAAACAGCAGTTAAAGGGGAAGTACTGCAAACTCTTGTTTAAAAGTATAAATTTTATATATGACTGATATTTACATAGAGTAGAACATCTTGAAGGAAACAAAAAAAGTGGGAAACACACTTTATGCTCTGAACATATCTTATTTGATAGGTAGAAAAATAATTCCCTAGGAAAGGCAGAAAAAGGAGAAATGCCTGAGAAGAATGTGCAGCCGCAGTCTCTTGATACTGCAAACAGAGCTGACACCTCAACCATTTATTTCATTTTGCTCCAAATTTTAATCTAACCTCTGGTCAAACAATTTTAAAAGAAGGTAATGCAGGCATCCTGAGGATATCAAGGCTCAGCAGACAACGGCATAATGTACACCTTCTTTGTTACACAAGATACTAAGTGGCAAATTTAGTGCTTCAGTCTTTCATTCAGTGCAGAGGGTTTCTATTTCTTCCTAAAACAGCTTAAGAAGCAATCTGAAATCTCTTCCTTAAGGTTGGAGGGTTTCTCTGAAAGGATCTGGAGTAATTCTGTGAACCTGGAAAATATAAATAGTGTTAATTGTAGTTTCCAAAATACAGTCCAAGATTATGTATGAGTTACTTCCACCAATGTGCTCTTACATCACCTGTTATATATTTATGGCAATTATAGAATTATTTAAACTCAAGGAACTTCCAAACAAGTAAAGGTTACATATAAGGATTCAAATACATCGGGAACTAGCTAGTTAGCTTTACTGTAAAAATGGAACAAAATGAGCCACATAGGGTTGCTCTCTTTTTTGGTGTTGCAAAGTCAAGACAGAGCTGCAAATCAATACTGATTTTTTTTTTGAGAGCTTTATATTTTTGTCAAAAATGCACATTTTCAAATCTACTTTTTCTTCACACGAAAAGTTTATTAATTTCAGAGCTAAAATAAAATTTGTTATAAGCAGTTCACAAGCATGCAGTTGTGTTAACCACTCTAGCAACTGCAAAAATATCTAGCCTGTACAACACATACTCTTGCTATAGTTGAAAATATGTCAAAATACTGAAAAAAAAAATTAACATGAGATGACATGAGATGACATGAGATTCTTTTCCTGCCATGTCATAACAAGCAAAAGAAGCTTCATAGGTTTCCTGCCCATAAGTTAGGACAACCTCAGAACAAGTGAGAAGAAACTTCAAAACATCCTGACAAGAAAAATCTGTTCTTCTTTTATGCTGAGATGGCTCTCCCTAAACACTCTATTTTTGATGGCATGATGGGTTAATAGGTTTTGTTGGCCTTTTACCTTCCAAGTGATTTGTACTTTGCCTACCTGTTATCAAAAATCCTTGACCCGTCCTTCTGTGGTTAGCAAAATCCGTGGGAGTCAGTGACTTCTTCTGAGGTGTGTCTCTCTAAAAATGAAACATATACTCTTAACTAGTGTGATACACTTATCTACTGAAATGGTTTCATTATGGTTTTTATGGTCTAGTCCAGCAGACTGAATCCTACCAAAGTACAAAGCTCCAACCAGCATTAAAACTGCATACTTCTAGCACACAGACACCCTCAAAGGAAAACTTTGATGCACTAGACCTGAAAAAAAATATTTCTCATACAATAGTTCCACACCCTCCCCAAGACTTTTAACAACCTTCTCTTTATAGACAGCAGGAATCCCTGTACATCAGAAATCAGAAGAGATGCAGAAATGAGACCTTCTGTAGACCAACAGCAGGTGTGAACGAAAACCTCTTCCCTTTTCCATGTCTCCACTTACACTGTAACACATCCTGAATGTATGAGTTGTGTTGGGCCTTGAAAACTGATCAACACTAACAGTTCTTTCTCTCAGTGGCTGTTGCTCGGTCTTGCCAGCCATTGCACTTGACACTCTGCTATGAGCATATCGTTCTTGATGCTGAGAGAATTTAAAAGAATATTAAGAGAATGCAGCAATTGAATAAATTAAAATATTTTTTTCTGTTGACATGCAAAAGTTCACAAGAAAAGAAAAATACGTTTTCAATAACCAAACACACCGATTTAAGGGTATGCCTGTTTTTTGAACAGATGTGAGACTGTTTCTGTGTTGGCACATTGACATATCAACATGCCAATTTACTCTCAATCTGGTGATTCATTAATTCCCCAACCTTCAAAAATAGGCCAGTATAAGATCTGTTTTTTTCAGCTGGTATCCTTTTCTACTTCAGTTAGCGTAAATTTCTAATTCTTGTAACCTAACATTAGTGAATAAAACACTGAAAAGAGTTATTTAAATGCAGATGCACAGAAGTGCAAGGTTACTATCTTGTTGGTTGGTACTTTTTAATCTGATTTTTCTGTTGTCAGAGAAGCCCTTTCCACTATGATCTCTGACCTGATGTTTTACACTGCCTTCTCTTGCATTGTAATTGTACCCCAATGTATCAAACATTAACATGTTAAATCTATGTATTGAATACAAGCCAACACAAGCTGTAAAATTACTCATATCAACCAGTGACACAGAGTAATTTATTTCCAAATAGCTTTAAGTTCTTCACCAGTAAAAAAATTAACACAACTTACGGAGCTATGTTGCATTCGAGGTACTGAAACATACGGTTCAACAGCCTCAGAGTTTATGGGTGGTAACTTGTTCCGGGTTGCAGGTGCACGAGCAGAAGACAAACGATCCCAGCTGCCAATCCTAAAGAATTTTAAGGGTTCCTCTTTTAGGAGAATTCACATCTTCATTAAAGTAATATGAAATTATTAAGAAGTACATTTCATTATAAAGCTCAGCTACAGAAAGTAACAGCACCTAATACAGCAATGAAAAATAAAACAAATGCCTTTCCTCAAAATATCAGGGCTCTGCTTGCTTTCTTCTTCCCTCTGAATTCAACAATAATAAATCATGGTTTAGTTCTCAAGTATTTTGCAAAATCCTTCAGTGGTGAAATTTCAGCAAAGTTTGATAAAAGAAAAGAATAAAATGAAAAACTCACAATTTCATCCCTTTACAGATTTCATCATTGCACTTGTTAGGAACTTCTGAGCAGAGCTGGTCAGAGGTGAGAGAAGGTAACCTTGGTAGTTTCCTAGAAGATGCCAGCAGTGCCGGAGATGATGAGAGAACGCTGTTACCAGAAATTCTTCCCAGCCTAGCATGTGCTGAATTTGGAGCACTGGAGGTAATGCTATGCTGTTTGTCTTCTTGTTCATTCCTAGGGAAAGAGAAAGAAATAAGGAATTAGGATCAAGAAATACAAGGCTTTAACAGTGCATCATCTGAACCTCTGCAAATCACTATCATATCAGTGATCCACACAAACAAGATCACTGCCTTTTTATTGCCTTTTTCTAATTGCAAAACATTTTTACATAATGTGAATTATGTCCTATTTTTAAAATGTCAATATCAGCACCTACTGTATTTTTTCTGCTGTGGCAGCATGTCTCTGTTGGAGTGGTTTTGCTTGAATTGTCATCACACCATCCAAATCACTACAGAAGTTGCTGGAGAAACGGTGACCCTATTAAAAGAAACAACTAAGTGTTAAGCTCTAGTTTTTTAGAAGGAAAACCTCAAAAAGCACATAGTTAAGAGGTATTTTACTTGATTTTTACAAAAGTTCCTTTTAAGATGGTTCAGTACAATTCTCAGGAGTAGATGGGGCAACTATCCTTTTTTGTTTTGCTTATTTTAAACAGGTTTTATAAACACAACTTGTGTAATTTAGTTATTGAATTGAAACTCGATTTACAATATAAGTTTCAGCTGAAGCCAGAGTTTGATTCTTCAAATTTCCCATTTTCCCTCAACACAGGGCATGATTTATCAAAGCATTTTACTTTTTCTGGCTGCTGAGACCGCTACAGAACAAAGCACACCAATGGGGAGAACCAAGACTGCTGTGCTAGCTTTTCTGTGTTCCTTATCTCACTGTTTAGCAAGCATGGAAAAAGAGCCAATGGCAGAGAATGAAGTCACTTGAACTCAATAGAAAGAGACAGGATTAAAAAAACCAAACACGAGCAGTGGCTGAAAAAGGAATCAAATGTGCAAAACAGGAATCAGGAGACAGAGGGAAGAGACAGCAAGCAGGACAAAATAGGACATTTTATCAATATAAGTATGAGCTTCCACAAAGACAGATAATGTGCTGTGCCAATGTGCTGGTGGATGTACTGCAGAATCCCCTTTCACAAAAGGCAAAGAAAAGGAATGGGAGAGTCTGAAACTCGCAGGGTTGGGAGTAAAGCACTTCAAGTTGCAACTTCACATCCCAGTTCGTCTTCTTAATTCTACCATGAAGAAATGACTGGACCACACTAAAAGCAAAATTGCATTTTAAGGACAGAATAGAATTTAACAAGACTTTGTAAATCAATGGCAGCAATACTAGAGTGATAAATTGTACCATTAAGGACCACCAAAGAAAAACAAGTGACAATAAAAAAAAAAAACATTTAATTAAACCTCATTTTAAATCAGATGACTTTAAGTACACCTAATTGATATAAAGAAAAAAAAAGAGGAAATAAAGAAAAGGAGTCTTTTCAAGTTTCAACCAAGAATGTCCAAGGTTTGAAGAAAAAAAAGAACAGCATTTGACAGAAAGGTTTGTTTTACTTTTACCTGTGATGAAATAGAATGAGCCCCAAAAGATACACTTCGAGCTTCAGAGCCTCTGGAAAGAGGAATGCTCCCAGCATCTGCTGTAATATGAATGACTGGCAAATGCGGCAGCTTTGCTGTAACAGTTGTCAGTTTTTCTATTTGTTTGTCACACTCTGCGTAACAGTAAAAGAAGTAGAGGGAATAAGAAGCATTTTCTATGTCTACCACCCATTTTCTATGTTTAACAATCATTTGTTGGGATTCAAACAATATTACACTACACAGTAAATAAAGACTTTCATATATATATTTAAAAATCTAACAAAAATCATGGGTTTTTGAAAACATTTCCATTTGTCTATGTTTTCTCTGACACTGACATACAAGCTGGCTTATACAGGTAGATTTTGAGGTGGCTCTTTAAGAAAATATAGCTAAGACTTTAGAAATGCTGTCTAAAAATCCCTAGACATTTTTTTTTTAAGTATTAAAAGAAAAAATTCAAAATATGTATTAATAAAAAGTCTATTGATACTATCCTTATCTGACAGCAGCTATATACTGTTTCATTTTGGCTGTATGCCACCATCTTATTTCTATTATAAACCCAAATTCTTTTCCTTCCTGGTTGAAACACTAGCTATTTGTCATAAGCTTATGACCTCCAAAAAGATAAAAGAGCAAATCTATCATAATACTGCTAAATGATCCTCCCTAAATTATAATACTGAGAGATACTGAGAGCTAAACAATCCACCTGTGGTGTAAAAAGAACTTTTAAATTACTAAAACCTGAAATGTTAAGTTCTGACACTGCAACCATTCAGAGAAATTTTGCCATTTCTCACTTTGATATATTCTTGTATTTGAGATTGAGTGTACCTTACATTTGAGGTAACCTCCAAAACCCACCCTCAGGTATTCTTCTGTTACTTCTACCCCTTTTAAATGCATTGAAAGAACTGAAAGTTCTCTCAGCTTCCAAAGACAACACATACACACTAAATAGGTTTTCACTTCTTGTTAATTTTCCTAGTTTTTTGTTTTCCTCACTACAGTTTATTAGAATATGAAAATATAAAATAAAATTACATGCATCACCTTTTCTTCATCTTATATAGTAAACTCATGAAGTCCTGCACATCAGCAAGACTGTCTCACTTCAACCATCTGACTACCCAAGGGCTCTTTTTATTAATAAAGCTTAAACAATCAGGACTAGGAGACTTTGATTCTTAGGTTCCAGATGCAGATCACATTGTCAGTAATACCATGCTAAAAGCATCAATATGCATCTTCAAGCCAGTGATTAATTGTTTTTTTTAACATGCTCTCTTGCAATGAAGCTATTTCAGTCAGTCTTTTTCTTTCTATACCTCTCATACAAAACTCCCTGAAAATTTGAAAGAAGGTTTCATTTTAGGTGCATGTGTGTGCACACATTCTCGTGGCAAGGTATTACATATGTTACCATTCCACAGCAATGGTTAACTTAATCTTGGAAAATTTGTATAATTTAAGGGGATAGGATAAGAAGACTTTTCTGAATTAGATTCAACAAATACCATATTTTCAAGTAAAAATATCAAATACCTGGGATACTAGTTTCCCAATTTTTTTTAATCAGTTCCTCCAATATTCCAATGACATTGCTCCAGATATGATCAAATACTTCAGAAGCCACAGCATCTTTGATACAGGCATTGGGAGAAACAGGGGGAATGCCACGCTTACACCTCTTCTCAGAAAGACGCACTTTCTTTTGTTCCCAAATCTCATCCTCACTAATAAAGGAAACAAATTCAAAATAATTGCCATGGGATTTGAGTTTTTCCCCCCTCCTTCAATACAGAAATATACATATGGAAGAAAAGGCCGGTCAGCCAGAGATTACCAAAAAATTTAAACTCAAATTCACCTAAGAGAAGAGAACTTAGCAAATACATATAATGATTTTCTCTTTCATTTGCTTGCTACTGAAAAATTTTAAAATCCCAACAGGGCATTACAATAGAAAGATCTGCAGGTCTAGGAAAATGTTTTCTATTTCAGACTAAATCCTCTGCTTTTTATAATAACATAAGTAAAAACTGTTGTATTTGTCAAGAGGATTCTCAAATAGAAAATTTCTTTCTTAGCCTGCCCTGCTTACCTGCACACATCTGCAAGTTTCCACCACTGATCAAAGATGAAATAACTCTAAAGGACTTCTGCAGCCTAACAAGAATAGTAGAGCCCATAGCCCTACACATACATTCTTCCACCCCACTACAGCTGGGACAGTTATGCTTTTGAATTTTTTTTCTGTTTCCTCTCTATCTAGGGAAGCACGTTTTAGCAACATTTCCTAACACGCTCTTCTAATACACCCTCTCAAGAAGAAAGTTTTTAACCTTTTTGTTTTTTTAATGCCATCATATATTTTAAGGAATGCTTTTTTTTTTTTTTGTGATCACAAAGATAATTCTGAATTCCTACTAGTTTCTACTCCCCTTCTCTTCTCTCTTTCTCTTCTCTGTCACTTCTTCATTTCTTCCTCAAACCAAACTGCATAATTCTTAACTCTAAGGGAGATGTGGCTGAGTGGTTCCAACTGACAAAATGACAAACCTGTTCTCCTGTCAGGACTAAACTAAACCTGTCAGGACAAAACTAAAACCTAATGTTTTAGTTATGGAAAACAAGATTTTTCAGAATTGAAAGAAACAAGAAGCATATGAGGGACACAAAAGAGAGAAACACAACTTCACACAAGTTTCCCTCCCAAATTAGGTCTGCTTACTCAGTAAAACAAAGAGAGAAGACTACTTGAGAGTATTTTTAAACCTAAACACTTACTAAAAAGGCAGCAACCCCAGCCTTCTCTTTCCAAAGGAGCACTGAAAGGGTCTCTGTCCGGTTCCTCAGGTTTTCAGAACAACCATGTCTTTGTTCTGAGTGTGCATAAGGCCTTAGCACAAAAAGCTGTGCTTTGTGCCCAACTAGTCCTACCAAAGTTTTCCCCTTATAGAAAGGCCTTTTAGAAAACAGCACATTTTGATCTTTCATCCACCCAGTAGCCTAGCTGCTGGAACATTCATGCCCAGTGAGTGTTCTGACCACTGTGCTACCGAACACAGGGAGAGAAGGAACTGTATCTTACAGAAGAGAAACACGGTTTATGAACCCTGAGTTCACTGATAATTCTTCATTACATTCTTAAAAAATACATATATCTGTTATTTACAGTTCCTTGTTGTCAAAGGCAAAATATTCCTCTATTTTTCCATCCTCATCATAAATTTCTTCTTCCAGGAAGGAATACACAGCTGAGTCTGAAGCAGAAATGCTGGTGGAAGTTGAATCCAATGATTTATGTATTGGAGATGCTGTTGGGATCAGTTTAGAGCCTGAGATGCAGAGCCTGAAAAAAAAAAATCAAGAAAATGAGAATTAAACATTCAAAGAAAGGAGAAAGTGCATATTTAATTATACTGACATATTTCAGTAATTCAAAAGTAGTATTTGTAAGTGTTTCTGAAGGGGGAAGCCCAAAAAGAAAACTTAAAAAAATTAACATACTCTTTTGTATTACCAGTACATTCAAGGAGGCCAGGCACACACTTAGTATCAACATGGGCATCACTTCTGCTCTGAAAATGCTGAAAGCCTTCATCCTTTGGCACTAGGAGCTGCTTTCCTAGAACCCTGAATAAAAAGGAGAGGACAAGCAGTATCTTAGATGAAAACCTAAGCCATATGCAAATATCCAGAATACAAAACACCTGCAAATGGGAGGCAATGCAAAAGCACACCTTACATCTGCTTTGAAAAGCAACTCACAGAGGGGTGAGAGCCTCGTGTACTACCTTAACATCACCTAGTATTTAAGTCATTAAAGTTAAGCTGATTTACACAAGAATGAGATTCTAGTTCATAAATTTTAAGAGCAAATAGTAAAACTTGTTATATTGTTCTAAAGGTGGACAAAAGCAAACACACTTTCTTTCTTATTAAAAAGCTCTGTAAGATACATTTGAAAATGGATGCAGAAGACAAATAACACCTGCTGTGACATCACTTAACCAATCTGAGTATCCATCAGTGTGAGTTTGCATGGAATGTTAAGGCTACAGTTAAAGTTCAGAAAATATGCAAACTCCAACATGCATAATGTAGAGAGGAACTGAGAAAAGCTGAAAGCAACTCTAATAAATGTACACAGAACTATGCTATAAAATAATTTCTGAACACCTTTGCCTGCAATAATTTTATTGAGCAAAATAAAGGACATCAGTTGCTAAAGCACCACTGCCCAGATTTACTGAGCACTTATGGCACAGCTCAGTCCCACAGATACAGATATGAATGCAAAAGTGTTGCGGATGTCCAAATCATAAGAGGGTACCCCAAAAATTCAAATTAGAATGGTAACTGATTAAAACTACTATTAGCAAAAATTTCCTTACCTTATATGAGGAAATTGCTCAACCCAATCTGCACATTCTGCCTGCAGGTTCTCTGTTTGGGATGTCACTTTTCCTTCAAACAGCATTTCATCAATCTCCCAGAATAACTGATGCACTCTCTGTGTGTTAGCTTTATCAAATTCCTATGTTTTATAAAATTAATAGGTGTTAGCAAATATGCATATATACTAAAATTTCCATGATATTTAAAGAACAGAACAACTTGAATCAACTTGGCTGAGAGTATCAGAATGCAGGTTCAGACTATATATTTTAGACACAATTGATATACCACAATGCTAAAAAAAAAGCCCCAAAAAGATCTCATATAGCTGGCCTGAGCAAGTTGATTTAGCAAAAAGGAACTACAAGACTATATTTCTATGACATTAACATATACAGCTGCCTAGGATTAGCCCACATTCAAAGAAAAGAAACAGTTATAAGGTGTTTGGACTCCAAGCTTGTTCCCTGTGCCAATGTGAAGCACACACACTGCATCTGTGGGACCCAGGACACCAAAGCTCCCTGCTCTTTCAAGAAGCGCCCTTCCTTCTTCCCTTCTAAGGAAGCCAAGTGGGCAAAGAGGAGGCACCTCATGCCTGTGTGACCCAGGCTGGTGCTTAGGAAACAACTGTCACTGTGAAAAAGGCCATTCCATACTTCTTCACTGAACCTACAACTCAGTGCAACTAGAGACTAGGTTAACATAGAGGCAAATTAAAATAGAGAAGTGCCTGATTTTACCCAGTGATGAGAAGATAAGCACTTGGCTGAGGGTTCCTCAGCTGGGGCTCTGCTCATAAGGACATCTGCCACTTACATCAGATAATACAATACACTAAAATAACTGGTAATACTCAAGGCCCAAATCATGCTTGTTCACTTCCAGCTGAATGCCTTAAAGCACTTCAAGCTACAGAAAGGACCACACTGAAAAGGAATGAGAAAATAACTCTCACACAGGTTATTGTATAATCCAGAGTCATACTTTCTCCTGAAGGGCTGGCAGTGACAGACTGAGGTCAGTATCCTAAAAGTTAGGACATTATGCAAAAAGAATGGCAGAACTACCACTACAAGCCACAGAAGGCTTTCTAAAATGAAAGTGGCAGCGACTACAATGCTTTTGGATTTATTCAACACTGCCAGCCTGCATCAGCTATGCCTCAGAGGCCAGCCTTTGTAACAGGTACAACCTCTCTCTGCATCAGCTACAAAAAAGAATTGAGTTTATGTAAGAGCTAAATATTTACCAAGACTGGGAAATTTATGTATGTTCATTAATGTACTTTATAACTGAAAACATTGAGAGCAGTTCAATTTAGACATTGCCTGCACTATACAGTGTTTGAAAAGACATGTTTTATCATTTGCTTGGACACAGGAACCTAAGCCTACCTTCTTTGGTGAAACAGGTTTGTATTCCCCAAACTTTCATTTTCCTTTGCTACACATTAGTGGCACCAATACCAACTCTCCACCAAAACCATTTTTTTAAATATTCAATTAATGCACTTAATCACTAGGCTATTATGGATGAGGTGCTGCTTGTCCAATATCACTAAAAACTATTTTTTTCTACAATATTTAGAAAAAGAGTACTGTAAAAGTTTCTATGACATACATCATCCCTCCAGGAGTAAACTGAACTTCTTTCAGTAGACAAACCAGTAGTATAGCTGCTTATTCCAGACCAAGAATTATTCGTCTCCGTGGGTGTTGTACAACCACCAGATGAAAGTGGTGAGAGCGTTTCACTAAAAAGATGAGAAATTAAAATGAAGAACACAAGTATTTTCCGTATAAACACTTTTAAAATAAAGCAATCAATCAAATAAATGTCCAGTAATATGTATTCCTGTTGAGGGGAAGAGGTGCAAGCACCTATTTTCAAGTAGAGTGAATACATGATTCTATTAGTACCATTTACTGACATAAAGGTGATTCCTTTCACACTACTAAGCTTTTGTATGTATATACAACATTGCAACTGTATGGGCATACTCTAAAGTGTATGTATGTATTTGAATATATATATACACATGTATCTGTATTTCCAGCTCTAACAATTATTTTGGTTTCTCCACATCAGCTAGTGATCACATGAAAAAGACATTAAAGATAACATAAGCTTTCTTTAACTCTTTAACATTAAAAGATACAAGAAAACTTTTGCAAAACTAAGCACAAGATCTCCACAAATGTTTCAAATAGCACTGAGTTATATGTCTCCATGCAGTGTTTTTGATGTTGCTAAATCTGGTGCACTTTAAAATTTGACCTACAGCAATTCAACCCCTTAAAGTTCTGGCTGCCCCTTCCAGCTACAACCCACCCCAGGATGCAAGGAAAGCAATGGCAATTGGATGAGCAGGCCAGGCAAATCCTAACCAGTGTCATCTGGATTGAAACTTCTTGAAAGTTAACTAACCTGCAACAACAGTGAGCATGATTTCAATTTAATCATGGAGTCTGATTTCCTTTCCAGAGCTAATCAGTGCCCTCTACTACAGCCTAAAAATACTCAAATCCATATCGCAAAACGGGAGTAAAGTTCAAACCCTTTAAACAGTGGGTTAGGTCATTTTGTATCCTGCATTATACTGTGCAATAGTTATTATCCATAAGAATGACTAAAAGAATGACTAGTGAAAATTAATTCCAATCTGGAAATATCTAAGTCAAAAGTGAGTTAATTAAGTATTATTTCAGAAGTACATGCATACCAAGTATAATTATCAATGGCTTCTTGCACATTTCTTGCAAAAACTGATGGAAGAGACACTCCACTTTTTCCAGAGAGACACCGATTTGGGGGACTTCTGGACAGTCCTTTCCTATAAACATAGAAACACAATATTCTATAATTTTAAATAAAGTTAATTCACATTTCCACTGGAAGGGAGGGCAGGGTGAGCAGGGGAGAGGAGGAGGACAACTACTCTGTTGCATTTTACAATTTTTCAATCCTATCCATAGAGACAAACATTTACTTGAAACAAACTACCTTGTTTTAAAATAGCTTTTATTTACTTTACTTACAAAGGTATGTTTCAAAAAAAAAAAGAAGTACTTTTGAGACTTGTTTTACTCCACTGACATTCTCCTTGGATTTTACAGTTCAAACTTTGCAAGAAGCACACACAAGTGAAGCAGCACCTCACTACTGCAACAGCAGCTAAGGCACAAACCAGTAATTGCCTGTACAGCAGTTTAATCAGTTTAATGAAGAAATGGTTTTTTTAATTTGTTTGGGGGGGTGGGCCTTTTTGTTGGTTTTTTTTTTAGATGGAAACTGTTTATAATTACACAACTGCTTATAATTACATATTACATGTGATATATGAATTTGGGTCATTAACACGCTAAACCCACCTCTTCAGAACATACACAGATGTGTGAGTGCTCCTTGGAAACACTTTTACAATAGATTGCTTCACCTATTTTCATGTCATTAAACCCTCACAGCAGCATGATTGCAATGACGTACATTTGTGAATGAGTAACTACAAGAAAGCAGCTCACAGTTCAAGAATTTTCTTAATTTCTTTAGACAATAACTGTAGATTGGCCCTGCAACAGTTAGGATTGCTCTGTCTTCTTTCTATGCTTTCTGATATTTATCTTGCCACTACAAACATGTCAAAATCTAACTCCCCACTCAAATGGACCAGTCACACATCCTACTCCTATGTCTTGGTTATGAAAATACCAAAAATCCACCATAACTTTGAACTTCTCATCCGGGAAGACCTTAAATTTCAGTTTCTTGGAGGCTGGTACAACAGCAGTGGAAAGCATTTCCATGTGTTTGCACTACATATCCTGTCTCTTGCCTAGGCATCTGCTTTTGGCCAGTAAGCACCAGGAGGCTCTATGAATATTTATGCAGTCCAGTCCCATGACTTGAGCTTCATTTTGTGGTAATGTCAAGATCTATCTCCCAGGAAGTAACAGTGAGCTCACAGTCCATTTTCTACATGTTTCCTTCTGTTCCTGTACATCCCTCTCTGTCTTTATTTGCCATGCTATTGTTCAGGGAGCCTTATAAGATCTTTCAACTTTTTTCATAGCTGACCCTTGTTCTCAGTATTTTTCCACAGCTTAATATCACCACTAAGGTTTCACACTTTACTGCTCATGACTTTACCTGCTCAAACCACCCAGGTCAGATTCCCATGAAAAACCACTGGAGGAGGAAACCATTTACTGTTACTTTCTGCTTACTAACATCCAAGCTAAACCTCCCCTGGTGCAACTTGAGGCTGTGTCCTCTTGTCTTGATGTGAGATGGAGTAAAATAGTGTTTCTGCCACGTTTTTCCACTGCGTGTTGTTCTACTACGCCTCCTGACTCCTTGGATCACATGCCATGAGGTGTACCAGGAAATTATTGCAATAAAATAAAACGAAAAGAAAAACCCCTCCCATCATATCTATAGCATCACTTCCCCTACCCTGGCAAGCGAATGCCGGCGAACTGGAGCAGCTCCCGGCTGCTCACCG